>CM062805.1:801173591-801600526 GCA_031772625.1 Pinus tabuliformis | reverse complement strand
TGAGTTGTCTAAAAAATTGGTTAATGCAAGGTACCAAGATTCACTTCTAGGAGGACTGTAAAAGATGATTCACGCTCCTTAGATCAAGGGTAATTAGATCTTCAGAATCAGAAATGCCTATTTCTTCCTCTGGAACAAGTTCTTCTATAGCAATTAATCCAACAAGAAGATTTTCGGTGATAATTCTTTCTATTCTTGGTGAATCAGGAACACTAGGAGTTGGAGTAACAGGTTCGGAAATTCAGGTTCTTCGCCTGTTTCACTGGCAGATGAAAAACTACCAGCAAGCTCGGAAACTGTAACAGCTTCGGGATTGTAACCTGTTTCTAAACTTTGGTAATCTGGATGGACTACCAAGGAAGATTCTCCTTCTTCAGGTGAACCTACTCTACTGTCACTAGGAGGAGTTACAAGGACCTTTAACCCTTCTAAATTACCTGGGTCGTCTCGAGGAGGGGATCCCCTAAGTCTACGGATCTTCTCAACAATTCGGCCACAGAAACAACTTCAGGAGACTGGCCCGCAATTCGACGGGACCGTCTCGGTAATTCCGCCACAATTAAAGATTTTTAACTACAACACACGAAAACAAAGTAAAAATTTCAAATGAAACCGCCTAAAGTCTTCTAAAGAAGCAAAAAAATTTGAAGCACCCGCCTAAATAATCTAGAGCGTCAAACCACACACAAACAGTAGTCTTCCGGACCAAAAGCGCTAGTTGGTGATTAGGCCCAACCTCGCAGGATTCGTACAGAAATGGCGGGTGGAACAGTTACCCCCGCAACCTGCTTAATGAATAGACCGGCACAAGTTCCTCCACTTTAACCGTCTCGAAGTGAAGTGAACCCCCCGGAAAATCCAAGTGAGTATAACCGACGTCTGCTCCAGGTACAGTGGGACCTTCCCTCCACCGTCACCTCGGTAGAACCCTAAAGATTATGGTCACTAAAGTTACCAATCACAACAATTACACCTGGGGGAATAGTCTAAACTCCGACAGCACGCAAGGGCAGAGTAACAAGCTCCAATCCCCTTACCTGCTCCTTGACAACAATCCAAGGTTTACCGATAAGTGACCCCTGGCTCCTCGACAATGGTTAATCCGAGGTTTACCGTTTTAATACGTACTGTCTGGCGTCGTTCCCAACGAGGGAGGAATGATCCCCTCACTGGTTCGGACACGAGCTCGTGCTTCTCCTTTAAGAGGAGCTTTCCCAGAATGTAACTGAAACAATTGGATTTGTTCTACTCAAGATAGACTATTTGTTTGGTTTTGTAGTCTTGGAGAGTTAAGTACTCACCTACTCCAAGACCCTAGCCTAAGCTATGTTGGTGTTTCAGAGCCCTAGAAAAATAAAAATTACTAGATTGATTTTAATTTAAGCGTTACTTTTAAGGTTGTTTCTTAAGTCAAAAGGTGATGGAAGTGAAACCAGTGGTGTGTTGACTCGACTCGAAACCACTACAAAATGCACCTAGAATGATTTATCCACTACTTTACTTTTTCGATGAATTGCTTAACTAAAAAGTTGAGAGAATGCAATCTTTATAAAAGCAACTTCTTAATTGAAGACAATCAAAGAAACAATTCGTTTTTCTTTTCCAAAAGCATAAAAACATAACCTCTCTTTACATGCACGAAAAAACTCTTTTCTTCTTTCAAAAACAAAAAGCTACTTGAAACAAGACTTTTTAAAGAAGATGTTTTTGTATTTTTCTTTTAATAAAGCAAATAAATCTAATATAACCAAAAATCAATCTTAACGACTATTAAAATCTAAGAAAATCCACTCATAAGCAAACTAAAGGCAAATTTATTCTAAGCAAGTTTAACGAGGCCAAAACTAACAATGATTATTCTAAGGTGTTTTACTTGATCACAATCAAATCAAGGACTAGCTTATTGCAGAACCAAAAACTAGCCAAAACAAAACTCTAATCTTTTTTGTTCTTTTGTAAAATGGAAATCAATACTTTATAAACAAGCAAATCGAAATTTGACCCAAAACAACTCAAATGGCAAGTTGCTCACACAAGGAGACTTTACGACAGGCCCGACTTCTAAGAAGGTTGACTAACCAGAGAGATCTAAGGCTGGACAACTTTCTACTATCAAAGTCACTACAAACCTATCCAAAAATCAAACCCTAGGTCTAAACTTCGTTGAAAACCACTAAAACACTCAAAGCTCACAAAACAAGTTCAGGTGAAAATTCTTGACAGGGTACTAAAGGATCTGGGCAGAAAATACTAAGGAAAATCAAAATCTAAAAGTAATTTGAAGCAAAAATGGAATTTTCTTAAATTTTACAGGAAGACGCAGCCACCCGTTATCACAGGTGCGGGCCCGCTCTGTGCAAACGGCAACAGTGCGTCCAAAGACGCACTGTGCAGTACTCAGAGGGTGCGTCCTTCTGGAAAAATGAAGAAAAACCAAATCTAACTAAATCTAAAGCTAAGCCACCCAAATACTAATTCTCACAGTCAAAAACCAGAAAATAAAAATGATTTTCTCAAAGCAAAGTTCACATAAAGGAAAAGACTCTCTCATTAATGGATTCCCCAGCGGAGTCGCCAATTTGTCACACGGAATTGGTCAAGGGTGCGGACACAGCTGACCTTCCTAGAAGTCTAAGACATTCTAATGACAAACAAGACAAAATGGAGTGATCTTTCTCTAAATACACCTTTTACAACATGAAAACTACAAGTGTTTAGGCTTACCTTATTCCAAAACGCTGTTGTTGTAGTCTGTCCTTGCCAATCCGGATGAGCTCCTCCTTCAAGTCAATTCCTGCAACCACAAACAATCAAACAATTACCAAGCACTTGCATTTCATATAATAAAACATATATTCAACATGCAGACCAAGGAACACATGAAATAACTCATTAACACAAGCTATTGAGAAAAATAAACCAGTTTGTATTAATAACGAAACAAAGAAACTCTTACAACCTGGCCTTGGTGTTGTGCAAGTTCCTCCCAGGGTCCATCAAGGGTTTTCCTCTACTTTGACAAAGCTCACCCTCTTCCAAGTAGAATCAAGTAAAGACAATCTCTCCTCACAAAGGCTCTAATGGAAGACCTAAATCCTGCAGCATTTACCCAAAGAAAATGTATAGCTCCAACCTCCTCTCCCTCTGGCTCAATGTCTTTATTTATAGTGCTGTAAAGAGGTTATTCAGGTCCACTATCAATGGGATCATCCCCCTCTTTGGGTGGGATAGCTCCCTTATTGATGGATAAGTTCCCCCTTAATAGAGATACATGAACCAACTGGAGGCGCATCCATTTCATCAAACCGACCTCTAGAATGTTCTAGAAGTAACCACAAGTAACTTTTTCAAGATAAAACTCGCGCATTTTGCCTTTTACAGAGGGACGCACCTGTCCCTTAACATACAGAGCGTCCATGGACGCAGATTTTGTGAACATGGTCAGCGTCCCCGCAGGTAAGGCTAGAGAGAACCTGCGACCCCAGAGATAAACATAGTTTTTACAAGACTTTCTCTCTTCTTTGAGTTTGAGATGGATAACAGAGGCATGAGACTTGCCTAAGAGGGTAGCATGACTGTTGATTTGAGCCATACTAACTGTAAGTAGTCAAGGTGACATTTTTTAGTGTAACAGGGAGGTCGGTTGTGTCCGCACTAACGACTCTTTCCGCATGACAAAGTGTGAGAGAAACCACCAGTGATGTCAATGGCTCTCAAAGTACCCAGTACAATCCATGAGATGTGAATAGATGTGTTGATGTCGAACATGTCATGGAATCCTTTAATCGAAGGTCAATGATGCAACCTATTGTCAAAGGCGAGAAACCTGCCATTGAGGCATGCAGATCCCAAGGTACTGACAATTTCTAGATCATCTTTCTAGATAATGAGCTGAAGTCGATAGAAGGTGATCCGTCACAGGCAAGCCCACAACATGAAATCATAGATCAAGTTGAAGAAATTTAGTTGCAAGGACTGACTCAGGGATGGTCAAGATGGATGATAGATATTTTGCAGATGAATGGCTTATTGGCAGTGACCTCTTGAACACATAACGACACAACAGATGGTTTGGTGACAATTGACCCAAAGTTAATACCCAGAAACCGGCTGAAGACTTTCAATGTGGTTTGATCAACTGTTAGGCAAAGGATTTCCCAACCCAAGTGAATAAAAGTGTCGTGTTCAAGAGTGGTTACAAAGTATGACAAATAGGCTCATTTTTCTCTCTTTTCCCCCACCATTTCTAGCAAGTACCTCTTTATTTTTGACAAGCTTGAGGAGGATAACATTTGCTTGATTATAAGCTCATCCTTCGGATGAGTCCAACTTAGTTTAAATTCGAACCCTAAGAAGGAGTGGTTCGTTCCTATTTATAATTGAACAGGTCCTTTACTATAGAATTTTAACGAGTCCAGTATAGGAGAAACTCGGTGTTTTTGAATTTTAGAGAGTCTGAAAAAACTTAAGAAGACTCCAGGGTTGACCTTTTTCGTAAATTTGTGTCTCCCAAGCCTGAAAAAGTATAAAATAATACTTGAGAGAACCGCTTGATCTTTACGACCAAGGAGTAATTTTCGTAATTAGTGCCCCTGATCCGAAAAAGTAAAAAAGCGATCAATGACATGTCGTTTTATAACCAATATCGAATTTGAAATGACAAAAATCCAACAATCTTTTCATGTTTTGACAGTCAGAAAAAGAGCTGTAAGTGCACCATCTTTTTAGTTCCATTTTAGCGAGTTAAAAAGAAAAATCGGCGATCTTTTCATGTTTTAGGAGTCAGAAAAGAGCTTAAAGGTGACTCTAAATGTTTTTTCATCGAAAATGATCGATTTTTCCTGAAAAATCTGTTATCCTGAACAAAAATTGCAAACATTACTCATATCTATTTGAGATGGATAAAAATGCTGCAAAAATTACCTTTCTAAAGTGAAACATAAACAAATTTACAATTCATTTATTCAAAAAACTTATAAAAAGGGCTTTCGTCAATTCATTTTTACTGTTTGAGATTTGGGTGAGAAAATAGTTCTTTTGCTCATAAACTTCCCGTGAAGATTGCGGAAAATCCATCCGTCGGAATCAAACTTCGTCTCCTCCAGGTAATCCACATCATCCGACTCTTTAATTTCAACCATTTCAATTTTTTTTTAGGGTTTTATTTGATTTTTTAGAGGGTTTTTAGGCTAGAAACCCCGCACGGGGGCCCGCAGGCATAACATTGGCAGCCTGCGGACCCCAACATTTTCTCAATGGAGAAAAAGTCAAGGGTCCACACCTTCCATGAAGGCAAGGTGCGGACCCACGCACTGTCTCTAATAGAGAGGGTGCGGACCCCGCAGCAAGGGTTTTTAACCCAAAAATTCTCAAAATTGACCCAAACAACTTAATTTCTTGCATTCTAATTTGCCTTTTTGTTGGATGTAGAGTGTACATCATGCTTGATTGGAAAGAATGGGAGCATGAGGACGTGGATCTTGCCACATTGAATCACCAACCTTCGATCGATGCATTGAAGGCATGCGGCTTGTACAAATTCTGGGCCATACCTAGCATGAGGGCCTAGGTGGATTTCTTACAGTGGCTGGTAGACAGGTGGAGCATACAGGACCAGTACTTCTTCATTGGTGGCCACCGGCTCAAAATTGAGCCGGCAGATATATACTTTTTGACTGGTTTGCCTAAGAGAGGTGAAGACTTGACTCTATTCGGGACTAGGCCAGGTGGCCAGTCTGTCGATAGCCTCCGGCTAGAGTTCTGCAACAGCCAGGCTAGAGACAAAGGGATAGACATTAAAACCATATCCCATCCTAAACTCATGGTGATCGCATTTATTGTTACCAGACTTTGGGGAGTGTCGCACTACATATTGCCACCGGATCCAAGATGCAGATGGCAGTTGATTGCTTTCGAGGCACCATCTTCAACTGGTGCGATGCTGTGTTGGCTAATGTAAAAGGCCAACTGACCAGAGCCAAGAACGGACAACTGAAGACCTTTTCACACAGAATGAGTTGATCGTGCGAACAAGATAGACCTTCCTACAATCTAACGATATCTAGTGACAAGCAAGCCAATCAAAAACTATCTTTCTCTAAATATGCATTTATAAACAAAGGAAAACAAGTGTTTAGGCCTACCTTGGGTCCAATGCAAGTTTGTGGAAGCCTTGCTCCTTTGATCCAAATGAGCTCCCTCGTTGCGAATCTGCAAACACAAACAATCAAACAAATTAAATAGCACCTGAAAAGCCAATATCATAAAGCATATCTAACATGATGATCAAGGAATTCATGAAACAAATGACATATGACAATTTGTTGAGAAAACTGAATCTAATTGTATTAATTCAAATGAAAGAAGAACTTTACAACCTGTGCCTTGATGCTGTACAAGCTCCTCCCAGGGTCCAACAAGAAGTCTCCTCTACTTTGACAAGTTTCACTCTCTTCCCAATGAAGCCAAAAAGGTATGTGATCTCTCCTCTCAAGCTTAACTAGGAAGTCTCAATTCCACCAGCATTTACCCTCAAAAATGTTCAGCTTCTAACCTCTCTAGCAACCAGCCCAATGCCTTAATTTATAGTGCAATGGAGGGAAGTTACTA
The DNA here is from genome assembly GCA_031772625.1 of Pinus tabuliformis. NCBI lineage: Eukaryota > Viridiplantae > Streptophyta > Pinopsida > Pinales > Pinaceae > Pinus > Pinus tabuliformis. Next base: position 801,593,917 of record CM062805.1, on the reverse strand, counting down.
GGTCCTCCTTCAAAGGGATAAAGTCCTCCTTCAAAGGGATAGCTCCTCTCATCAAGGGATTAGCTCCTTCTCTTTTGGGATGCATGAACCACCTAAGAGCGACCAATCCACGTCAAAATTCCTTCTAGAATCATCTATAATTAACCCAAAGTGAGTTTTTTAGAATAAACTTGCGCCTTTTTGACTTTCACAAGGGTCTGCACTGTTATAGACATTTTTGTGCCTTACAGCATTGAGCATGAAATTTCCATAATCTAAGGGATCCAAAGTCCCTAAACATGTTGTTCCTATCCCTAGAGGAACAAGGCTAACAAACCACAGCAATTCACAGAAGTTCTCCACCTGAAACTGCTCAAAAACAAGTCAATTCAGGATTATTTCAGTGGCTACACTAGCTGTTTGCGCTGAATGTCAAAGCCAACACTGGCTACCTGCGTTGAATGTCAACTGGAACAAAGGCTACCTGCGCTGAACGAGAGTGGACAAGTGGCAGGCTCATTTCTCAAGGTGTCAAAACCCAGGAAGCTTCCAAAATGACACTTACCTCAGGGAATTCGACTGGTGATGAGTAAGAGGTTCCAAATCTCCAAGTGGAAGCAAGAACCTCCAAGTGGACTCAAGAACTGACAGAGGGAGAGGACACTAGTCAGATCTCAAGCTGACTCATCCTCTCTCCAAACATCTATATATGGATCTCTCCTCCATGAGATCTAGAGGTTGGAATTTTGTTATTGCAAAGAATTGCTGTTGGTTTGAGACTAGAATCATTGGGTGCTTAATGCTTTGAAGGGGCTGAAGATAGGAATTCCATTTGCTAGGAAGGAGATGCTGGATTGGAGCCCTCTGGGTTGTATCTCTTCCTGAACCTTGTTATTCATCAATAAAGCTATCTTGGTTTCTCCTATATGCTGATGTATTTTGATGTATGAATGTATTAGTGTATTTGGTTTATTTCTAATCCGAAACTAGTTATGAATGTGAATATCTGTCTTTGTGTAGTGTTCTTCTCTTGTCGCAAGTAGCTGTTCTCTTGTGATCTTGCAGGAAGTTGAAGCTGGATAAGCAAGAAGGCAAGTAGCTGTGAACACCCAAAGAGAAGAGATACCGGATCGAGGGACAAACGGAAGACACTGGTAAGTCTATTGATCTCTCTTCTTTCACATTTCATAAAGGAAGAAACCAGCATAGCTGTACTCGTTTGTTGCTAAGGCACTGTCACACCTTAGGTGGATAGGATCGTCTTGCATAGGCATTTTTCCCCACAACAAATTGGCGAATCCACTGGGGACATTTTTTTAGTCATTTTATTTATGTTTCTATCATTGTTTGCATCATATACTTGACAGCAACAATCAAACTGCATCTTTCCCGGGTGCAAAGTAGAAAGTTGCTGCTTTGATCCAATTGCTGGACTTGTCTATGATCTGAACAATGGATTCACAAATGATTTGATGATCCTTGTGATAGATATTAGTAGCCCTTCAAAGCATCCCTTTGATTACACCTTTCTTGTTGCTTTTATTTGGCCTAAAACAGTGAATTAAAGAGCAATTTGTGACCCAGAACCTGAGGGAAACGAGAGTTTCTCCTTCAGCGCAGACCCAGTGAAGGGATTCTGCATTTCAACGCAAGTCCCGTGAAGGCTACCTGCGCTGAATGTCAAAACCCCTATGTTGAGGTTGCGTTGAACCAGTTTGTCCTTGTGCAACTGGGGTTCTCTACTCTCTTTTGCCTTGTTTTGATCTCTGATTTTTGCAGCCTGTAACTAGCATAGGTACCAGTCTGATAACCCCTTTTCTTTGCTTGGATTCCGCATCCTTTTGTACAAAAAGACTGTGAGTGTTTTTATGTGTTTGTGGCGTCATTTACAATTTTCCTTTGCATGAGTGAAATAGTCATCCTGTAGCCTTTGATTCAAATCTGATTGATTGTGATCTTAGAAGAGAGTTAATTGGCTGTTTGCAGATTGATTATACATTTGCTTTTGCTTATTGGTTTGAGTTTGTCTCTTTTAAGTGTCAAAACAAGTCTTTATTTCGAAAATCGTTAAGTGTTGTAATCTCTTATATCTTCTCTGGTTTCAAAAAGTAAACTTGTTTGTATTGATCATTTAAAAGCAAATTCAAAGTTGTACAAAAAGCTTTCTTTGTAGGCATCAATACTAAGAAAGCAGAAAACAAACACCTGCATTGTGCATTTGCATTTGATAGTTTGCATGTTGGATTTAGGAAAAGTGCATTAGAGTGTGCTGATTGCTCTTTGAGAAAAGATGGTGTCTTTCTTTTCCCTTAGTATCTAGGATTTTCAAAGTTGAAAAGATATAAAGCTTGCTTATCATCTTTAGACTGCATTTAGGAATTTGTATCATACATCTCGTGGTGAACCTTGAAAGACAAACTTTAAAAAGATCAACCTAAAATAAATTGAATGAACTTAACAACGCTTTGTAACATAACGCACAACATAGAGGTCTAGGCTAGAGACGTGTTCCGGCGTCGTTAAGCCTGGTGACTGTCGATCTCGTGGATGGTGGGTGATTCCTCCTGAGGGACGATAGCGCCAGTACGGATTGTACTCCCACGTACCGTCGTGTATATATTAGGAGACCCCGATAGGCATAAAACCTTTATCCTTAGGAAGCCGTGTCGGCCGCCCTACTGATCGCAATGCACTGAACACAGCATTCAGGAAGATCGACCGCCTGTACCCTAAAAAGTATTCTGCGGTTTTGCGAAAAGTTTGGCACACCCTCTACCTAGAACTCCAGAGCAGTTCCTTTTGGCCTTTTTCAGACTCTATAACAGAAAAAGTCCATCCGAGCATTTGTCACTTCGGGCTTGTTAAAACATCGAAGGAGACTAGAGTCATCTTTAGCTTTTTCTCGACTCTTTAAAACTGAAAAATCAAGTTGTGTCTAAAGCGTCGTTAAAATTTATTTTAAACGGAACAATCACCCTTTATTTCCTGCGTTGATCTTTAGGTTGAAATATGGAGCACACCAACCAAGGAATTCCCCTTGGTGGAAATCCTAGTCCCTTCTCCTCTTGGGGAGATGTTGGTGCACCCCACATGGCCACATTGTCGCTTCCAGGACTGACAATTGGCCTACCAGTCTGGCTCTTTTCAACCAATGTCGTTCAGAATACCACCATTCCTTAACAGTCGAGTCAACATTTAGACCAGGCCAGAGTTGCCAACCAACCTTCTACCTCATCTAACTCTTCCTCTCCTCCTTCCTCTTCACTTGACGGAACTGGTAAAGCAAAAAACCAAGTTCCTAAGGAGAAGAAGGAAAAGAAGAAGAAAGAGAAGAAGAAGAAGGAGCCAAAGGCGACTGGGGGCAAACAAGTGTCGTCTGACAAAAATCCACACACAGCACTGACCAGGCCTAAATCGCCATGTGTCATATGCAAGGGAGACCATTTCCACAGAGATTGTCCCTATATCCCTCGAATACTAAGGGACTGGTCTCCCCGTTTGCACAATTCGGTAGCATCAACCTCTGATAGCCATGTTGACTGCTCACCGTCGACTAGTGAAAGTGAAGTCCCAGGACAGAGAGGGAAAGCTAGATTTCCCTGCAAACTGTGTGAAGGCGATCACGCCATCCACCGTTGTCCCTTCTTAGACGAGGCTAAAAGAGTTCTGGAAGATCGCTCGATTCTACGAGCGCAACTTCCTCCTGGATATCAAAAACTCCTGCCAAGTCCTTCACTAGTCGAGAACCCGGCTGGCCCGCCCAGGTGGTCAGCCGAAGCACCTATCATTGAAGATGAACCATCTGGATCCATGCCTGACGAAAGTCAAAAGGTTGAGACGGCAGTTGACCCGGTTTTGCCTTCAGAGGCTCTATCTTCGAATGATACCATCACAGAGGAGAATAAAGACGACACCGTCCAAATTCTCTTCATCAACACTAACTCTGATGAACAAGGGGGCAATGCCCCCATTCCTTTATCGCAGGAAGGAAGTTCGTCAGAGCGATATCCGGCCGTCTATTCGGTCCCACCACCAAGCAACCTGGTTGTGTCCTTTGACTGGAACCAACTAGGCAGACCCCGATTGCCAGCAAGCATACCATTCAGGATTATCGTTCAAATCTACAGAATGGTGATGGCTGGCACTATCATTGATGAGGGGGCATCTGTGCGTATCCTTTCCTCTATTTCTTGGAAAGCACTTGGTTCGCCAATGCTTTTACCTGAAATGAGAAATCTATCAGGTTTTGATAAAGGAACCAGTCGACCTTTAGGGATCCTCCCCAATGTGCCCATAACATTGAAAGGGAAGACCGTTCAAATGAATGTGATGGTCGTTCAAGGACCCTTGGATTATAACCTACTCCTTGGACGAGACTATATATATTGCATGAGAGCCATCGTCTCCTCACTCTTTAGAGTAATGTGTTTTCCGCACGAAGGAAGAGTGGTCAAGCTCGTGGACCAACTTTCATTTCCTGGATCACGCATCGCAAATAGTCATGTACCATCCCTAAAAGGTCTATTCACGCAAGAAGTGTCTCAACCCACGGTCCGTCCTCCTGATGAGCGCGAGTAATCCGGGAGGATATGACTGGAACCCAGGGGGCATGCGTCCTGGTCTGCTTCGGCAGGGAAACTTTGGGTATAGAGTAGGTTTCCGCGGGAGAATATGACTAGTCTGTACCCCGTCCGTCTAGGAAGAGGGTTATTCTAGAATAAGATTCTTTTGTCAAAGTTATGTGAGAGGGTGGGCTACGTCGCTCACCTTTGTCTATTTCGGTAGACATTGCTGAGGGAGTGTCTTGTTTGAAAGATTAACGAGACAATCTTTGGGTAACCTGAAAGAGGTAGGCCTCTCTCGGTGAAACGAAAGTTTTGACAGAAATGAAGTAGGGGTAACTTTGAAATCATACTCTATACCTGGAGGCATGCAAACCTTTTGGAGTGCAAGCAAAGAGCGGTTATTTATCTGTTTTTTAGGTTAGTCGTTTCCTAACTTGCATAAAGAAAGGATGCGGAGCAAAGCTTCGTGAGATGAAGCTCCATAAAAAATAGAATCTCAATGAGACACTCTTATCATATGACTGGTAAATCGAGCAGTTTTAGCACAAAGTTCATGCTCGTTAAAAAATAAACGCAAGATTCGAGCAGTTTTAGCATAAAGTTCATGCTCGTTAAAAAATAAACGCAAGATTCGAGCAGTTTTAGCACAAAGTTCATGCTCGTTAAAAAATAAACGCGAGATCCGAGCAGTTTTAACGCGGACTTCATGCTCGTTAAAAAATAAACATAAGCAATGAGCAGGTGTTTCCACCAACGTTTAAGCTCATTTTAAAATAAAAAATGAACCTATCCCGGTAAATAACCACTGTGAATGTAATATCATCAGCCATTAAAGCCTTGGTTGTGTTTGCACCGTCACCTCCACTTTTCATTTGGCCGATCGTTCACCTCCATATGATTGTTTACCCATTTTGAGGACAGCTGCGAAGAGTGATTTCACCTAGCCATCCTTGTGACACTGCTGTGATTGGAGAATTCCAACCTGTACCTGGAATCAGCTGCTATCCCTGTTTATCACTAGTTCCTCAAAAGACGAGTCTTCTTTAAGCTCTTTTCAACTAACTCGTAAAATATGAAAAGATTGCCGAGTTTTGGCCTTCCAGCTCGTTAAAGCGACCGGAAGAGCTATCCCTCCTCTAGATTTTAATCTTTTTGGACCTGAGGGATTATTGCACAAAAAGATCGAGCGCTTGTTTTATTCGGCTCGTTAAAACTATCGAAAACTCATCCCTTCTGTATTGTTTTATACTTTTCGGACTTAAGGGATTAGATGACGAAAAAGGACTTTTGGAGTTAACTTTATGTACCTTTTCAGACTCTCTAAAAATGAAAAGGACCGAGTTATCCTTGTCGTAAGACTCGTTAAAATCATTAAATAGCAACAAACTTGTCTTTAGACGAGAACAAGTTTCACTATCGCTAGGCTCGTTAAAACATAGCGATGGGCTTGCCTGAAGGGCAGGTTATAGAACAAGCATATGTTATCCTCCTCAAGCTTGACAAAAATAAAGAGGTACTGGTCAGCAATGACTGGGGAAAAATTGGGAGAAACTAAAGAAAACTTTGATGGTAGCAAGTCGCTCTTGAACATGACACTTTTCCTCCGTACCACAATCGGGTTGGGTTGTTTCATTCACCGGTCACATCCATGGTCTCGCCATACCATCCATATTTGGGGTAATGCTACCGATCCATCGTATCAGTGTCACCATATGTTCAAGAGAAGTCGTTCAGAAAAGTCAACCGTGTCCCATCCACTGCCATACATTATCCTTCATCCTTTCATGACCGCCACCCTGAATCATATGTCACAGATCGTTTTCACCTCCATTAAAATCATTAGCTCCGTTCCGTGTCACTGATGTGGGATTCATTAAGGCCCTCCTGTGACGGATCGCTTCTTGTCGACATCAGCTCATTATCCAAGAAGTTGATCTAGGAACAACCCCTTCAGTACTTTGAAGCTTGCATGCCACAATGGCAAGTTTCTCACTTCCGGCGACAGGTATACATCAATGACCTTCGACCGAAAGATTTTGCGTGGTGTTCAACGCCAAGTCCTTTATTCACACCACGTGAATTGTACTGCAGTACCTTGAGGGTCATTATCATTATCGGTGATTCCTCTCGCGCTTGTTAACGGTTTTCATCATTGACCGGTAATCAAGCGATGTCTTTCCATGTTCGACTTCAGAACATTTCTCACATGGATCGACTTGTACTTAGAGTGAAGATCGAATGAGTTTGAAGACCCCAGATCTAGTCTCATCCATCCGGGCTGCGATATATATTCAGGAAAGATAAAGACATTGAGATGTACATCATTGCAGCAGATAATCATCCTACTCAAAGGATGATAGTTTCATCAAAATTATCGGTCTACCATCAGACGATTGTCTGTTCTATGTACAGAAAAATGTATTTATAAAGCTGAGCATGGGAATGCCCGCCTCAGCTAGATCATGAAAGCAGTATGAAAAATAATGTATTGTATTGTATCTTATTACAGGTCTCTTCCAAGCATTGGATGAACTTCGGATCCCCCTGATAAAGCATTTCGCCCGATAAACAGCCTCATACTTTAGGGGGCAACTGTTATATACATTTTTGTGCCTTACAGCATTGAGCATGAAATGTCCATAATCTAAGGGATCCAAAGTCCCTAAACATGTTGTTCCTACCCCTAGAGGAACAAGGCTAATAAACCACAGCAATTCACAGAAGTTCTCCACCTGAAACTGCTCAAAAACAAGTCAATTCAGGATCATTTCAGTGGCTACACTAGCTGTTTGCGCTGAATGTCAAAGCCAACACTGGCTACCTGCGTTGAATGTCAACTGGAACAAAGGCTACCTGCGCTGAACGAGAGTGGACAAGTGGCAGGCTCATTTCTCAAGGTGTCAAAACCCAGGAAGCTTCCAAAATGACACTTGCCTCAGGAATTTGACTGGTGATGAGTAAGAGGTTCCAAATCTCCAAGTGGAAGCAAGAACCTCCAAGTGGACTCAAGAACTGACAGAGGGAGAGGACACTAGTCAGATCTCAAGCTGACTCATCCTCTCTCCAAACATCTATATATGGATCTCTCCTCCATGAGATCTAGAGGATGGAATTTTGTTATTGCAAAGAATTGATGTTGGTTTGAGACTGGAATCATTGGGTGCTTAATGCTTTGAAGGGGCTGAAGATAGGAATTCCATTTGCTGGGAAGGAGATGCTGGATTGGAGCCCTCTGGGTTGTATCTCTTCCTGAACCTTGTTATTCATCAATAAAGCTATCTTGGTTTCTCCTATATGCTGATGTATTTTGATGTATGAATGTATTAGTGTATTTGGTTTATTTCTAATCCGAAACTAGTTATGAATGTGAATATCTGTCTTTGTGTAGTGTTCTTCTCTTTTCGCAAGTAGCTGTTCTCTTGTGATCTTGCAGGAAGTTGAAGCTGGATAAACAAGAAGGCAAGTAGCTGTGAACACCCAAAGAGAAGACAGACCGGATCGAGGGACAAACGGAAGACACCGGTAAGTCTATTGATCTCTCTTCTTTCACATTTCATAAAGGAAGAAACCAGCATAGTTGTACTCGTTTGTTGCTAAGGCACTGTCACACCTTAGGTGGATAGGATCGTCCTGCATAGGCATTTTTCCCCACAACATGCACCCACTCCTTTAGGGACAAAGCGGGCAGGTCCGTAGTTTTTGTGAACAGGGGGTGCGGGACCACAGGCAACAGTGAGAGAAAGTGCGAAAACAGCTTTGTTGATTTTCAATGTCTTTCTCTCATTTTCAAAGCTTGACTTGAAGACCTGAGGTCTGAGACTTGCTTAGGAGGAAAATACAAGTGATGATAGACCCATACTGACTACAAATAATCATGGTGACGATATTTTTGTGTAACACTTGGTAATGTTGTAAGGGCCATGTTGGAGTGGTTTGAGCTTCTGATGGGATCTTGTAAGACGTATTTTCTGCAGATGTAACCAAACTTTGTCGCCCACTTGAAACTTGTGTGGTACCCCTGTGGGTGAGGAGAAGTTGCTCCTATGTTCTATCATGACCATATCCCTTTGCTGATGCTGCTATGTGGAGTAACCCTTCGCGGGGGTCATGAATGTGGCTACAATCTTCCCCTTACTTTGGGAGAAAAACAGACCGAAAATGAATTTCCTAGTCTCGGAGACGATCTTGCTGCATTTCTTAGCAGAGATCAAAGAGGTGGCAGTAGGTGGGGCTACCTTTGATATCCTGTATAATGAATTACCCAAAATAATAATAACAGTGTGAGGCCTTGACTCATACACATCATGTCACCTCCAAAAGTATGGTTGGCCAAATAGTACATCGCAAACATCCTGAGGTGCAACATCACATAATACCTCATCTGTGAAGGGTTTGATGTTGTAGGGAAGGTGGCACTGCTGGAGAACTTGGAGATCTTGTCCTTGGTGAAGCCACCTAATACTATATGGATATGGGCGTGGTATAGTCAGTAGGCCCAACCACTTCACGACCACTGCTGAGATGAGGTTCTTTTTGTCGACAATGAATTGTAGTGGCAAACCCTTCACCCACATCTGTGAGTGGAAAAGATGCTCCCCCTCTTCTGGATCTTCGGGATCATTCTTCTGGATCTTGGTGGTTGCAACAATGACGCTGGGCTCTGCATCAATGATCTGCTTCCCTTTTCCATTCTCCTTGTCAGGTTCTGACTCAGGGTCGGAACATGCATCTGATTCCGAAGCCTTCAACTCAGCCACGAGTGACTGCTTGATCCGACACTCACTTGTGTTGTGAGTGGGGCTCTTATGGAACTCACACCGCTTTCCTGTGTCCTTCTTCGACTTCGTGGTGTTGTTCTTGTCTTGCGGCTTCGACGGGTTTTCTTCGGCCACCCCACCTTGGCTTTTTCCTTTGGTCTTCGGATTCACATATCCAAAGTCTCACTTCTTTTGTTTGAACTTCTACTCAATTTTGACAGCATATTGGTACGTTATGTTGAGAGAGGAAATGTTCAGGAACTCCATATCTTCCTGGATGTACATGTGTAGGCAGCTGCAATATTTGAGTACCAAATGTAGCTTAGAGTTCTTGATACCCAACTGTGTGAGGAGGGTATAAAAAATGTTTGTGAACTTCGACACATCTTGGTCCCTTTCCTATCGCAGCGTGGTCCACTTTATGTATTTGTCCTCGTAGCTTTTGATAGGGTAATACCACTCCTTAATGGTATCCTGAAATGAACTCCAAGTGGATGTGGCTGAAAATAGTGAGCTCGTACTTTCATACTTTTGCTCGCAATAGGTTTCCCACTAGTCCTTGACGTGGGGGGCTGCTTTGAGAAGAGTAAAAACAATCTTTTCCCGACTTGAAAATTCATGAACCGAAAAATACCCTTATAGCAGATTTAACCATTTATCTATGACATCTATGTCCATTTGACCCTCAAAGATGGGGATTTCAAAATTAACTTGTACCTTAAAGGGTGTAGCATTTCCAGAGTAGCTGTTGGAAGCCGATGCATTGCCTCTGGGTAGCCACTGAAGGATCTACGCAAAGTTGTCCATCATCACATTCCTTTCTCAATCGAGGGCTTCTTTGAGCAAGATTTTGAAAGGATCTCTTGCCCCCTCATCTTTCTTTTCATCCTCCATGGGAGGCTGCCAGGATTTGCGAAGTTGGTCTTGCAAAGGTTTGACTAGTTTCAAGCCCTAACTCCTTATATCCCGACCTCGTTGGGGACATACAAAGGAAAACAAAGAAAAAGCAGACTGCTCTGATACCACTGATCTAGATTTAAATAGGAACACAACAAATTACAGAGATAACTAGAAATACAGAGATGCAACAGAAATAATACTTCGTTTCATTACTATAAAATAATGAAATATGCTTACAAACAAAAATGGAAATAAACTAGCTAGGGCGATGGTAGCTTATCTCTGAGAAGAGATGTGGCAGCTACATGCCTCTAAAATATGTTACAATGAGACTCAAAGGCCTATTTATTGTCAAGAAACAACTGAAAACTCTTAACATCCCAAAACCTGACCCTAGAAGATGAAACGCCAAATTGTGGGCCTCGTTGTGGGTAAGTTGGTACATCAACTTCTCGGGATCGTAACTTTGGCACCTGATCTTCGTTTGACACGTACAATAGCTCCTTAGAAAGATCTACCCGAGCGCTACAACTTTGGGAAGAGAAAAATTGTCCATGGACCCATGTTGCTCCCAAATTTCCCAAAAAAAGTTATTTAGGGCCTCAAAACGACTCCGAAAGTTTATGACCCGAAAAACTGCTAAAAATAGTAAATTGTGCTATAATTACGAAAACTGAAAAAATGAAAGAGACAATTGTGGGGGTCCAAGTGGGATAGGTGGGTGGCCATCAAAATTCACCTGGACCATCACCACCCTTTCCGCCAAAGATCATTGCCAGATTTTCGCCTATATACGACAGGTGCATTATGCAGTGAATCAACATATTGGTGATGGGTATTGGGTCCTCCAGCCATAGACACCCATCATGTGCCAAGCATAACAGCTGCTTGATGACCAACACTATCACAGGGTTGTGGTTATAGTGCGACACCCAGAGCAAGTTGAGTAATCCTGTCTTCTCTACTGCTCTGAGCCACTTTCATGGCTCCAGTGCAATCCTCCCCATATTCATGTCTATGATGTGGTGCATCAGCTGTTCGGTCACCAGGTACGGGAACTTCTCATGGTTTGCCAAGTCCCTGTCTTCAAGCTTCAATTTCGGAACCCATGCCAGGAAGCAGACCGTCAAAAGTGATTTCATGTGCTAGCAGAGGGGTTTGCAGGGCAATCTTACTTTCATCAATGTTCTTCACGACCTTGGATAGCTTGTGCAGGGGGACATACTCCATTAACTGTGTAATAGGGTCCGCACCCTAGGATTCAACCTCCTCTATTTCCACTCCCACATCCTCATCATCCATGGGGATGTCTTTGATATCCTCTTCTTCTGCTTCTAGGTTTATAGCCTTTCCTTTCTCCTGGGTAGCGGGCTTTGGTGGGTTTCATCTTGGCAACATGTGCACCAATATGCCAGGTTGCTTGCCCTTCTTTTCTTTCATGGTCTCCTTGGTCGGGGTTGGCTTTGGTCTCAGTTTTCTCAGGGATTTAGGGACCTCCACCAATACTTCGGCCACTTCCGGGGCAGCTATTTCGGCCCCCATATCAATTTCCTACATATTTTCCTCGGCTGCCACTCCTTCAGTTTTCATAGCTTCTACACGGGTTGACATGACGCTATTCACTAGTGCTTGTGTCTCCTTTGAAAATTGTTCAAACAACGGACTCACTATGAGATCTTGAAAGAATTCATAGTTCATGTGCATTTGAAAGTGTAACAATGCAATTCTTAGAATGGAAAGTGTTTTTTGTTGGGCAGCCACTTGTAATTTATAAGGCATTTTGAATTTAAATATGACCTTTCCCCCAAAAATTGGTTCATTAATGCCAGATTGGCATCAGATTTTCAAGGATCTAATCCATAAATTTAGTCTTAAATGTCATCCGTTTGCTCCATTTGGCCTCACTTGTACTGTCTTTCCATGAATAGTGACTTTAACGGTCACTTTCCAGCTGACCTGCATGATTTCTCCCTAGGTAGCACAACTCCCTCTGCACTGCCACAGACCAAGTGACGCGTCCGTGATCTTCCATTCACGCAACTCCCCACCCCAGGTAGTGTAGTTTATAGCCCCAAGCATCCTTTCAGCTGCTTAGAGTGATAAGACTATGCTACTTTCATTTAGCCACATGGTCATACCACTAGTGTATGGCTTCAAGTGACTGCCATTCACCTTTCATGGGAAGGGTTCTCCATTTAACCTGACCAGCTATACCACTCCTCCATCGGTAATCTCCTTAATAACATAAGGTCCTAACCAGTGCATCCTGAATTTCCCTGGAAATTTATCAAACTCACTATCATATAACAAAACCAAGTCATTTACCTTAAATGTGCACAGCTTGATGTGTTGATCATGCCATGCCTTTTCACTTTTTTTGGACCTATTAGTGTTGGTATCTTCATCCCTCCATTAGTGATCAAATTCTCTTGTTGCATTACATGTTAGGTGTCTCATCCAATCAGCTGCATTCCATTAGGGTCATGGATCTTCTGATGGTAGGAGCATATTATAAATTTTCTCTCATGTTCTTTACTTACTGGCCCATTTTCATACATTTAGGTTATTTGCAATCATTTTTACCTTTACATCTGCAAAAGTCATTTTTAGGGTTTTAGGTCTCATTAGCTCGAGGGTTTTGTCAATAAGGCATTGAAAATGCTCAATAATGGTCAGTAGGCACATGAGGAGGTCAAATAAAGACTCAGCAACAAAAATTTCAATAATCACATGCTCAGTGATTGATTTTTCCTCAAAACCCTGTTTTGAGGAAAAACAGAGTTTTTTATGTTTTATGTACAAAATCTCATGTAATTTCATTTTTTACATATGTAATAATTTTGAGATGTAGCCTGGTCACCTTGCCAAGCTCCTACACTCTAGTTCCTACAAAAGAAACAAAATTTCAAAGCATTTAGTCCATCAAAGGCAAAAAGTAAGACAAACTGCCCAAAACAGAGTTTTAAAAAGCAAGCGAAAGGCAAACATTAGGAAAGTGGGTTTTCATAAGTGAAAAATCAAAATAACTGCTATATAAAGACTTTTCATGTCAAAGGAAGCTCATTTTTATGTCAAAGAAAGCTCATTTGTATGCCAAAGGAGAAGAGAGCAAGTGCAAATCGTGTTTTCAAGCCAAAGGAGCGATTTTTCATTCAAACTGTCAAAATTTGGAAGCGCGGCGCACCTGGGTCAAGGCGTGGTGCACCAAGCCTGCACAGCGCACACAGAGAAAAATTTGCACTGGGTTTCTAACTGGTGTGATGCACCAAAGAGGCATGACGCACTAGTCTTCAAGGCACGAAATCATCCAAAGCTCCCAAATCACAAATTCTTCATTTCACAAGTAAGTTGACACCCCCATATTGCCAATGTATGAGTTTCCATAAGTGTTTATAGTGTTTCAATAGGGAAAAAATTAAACCCTAGTTCCTTGCACAGTTGTATTGAGAAAACTACCTAGGGTTTACAAATTACAGTTTTTGTTGTCTTATTCACCCTTGCCATTTCACTTCCCCTCACTACCATTTCATTCACCTCTTTCCTCCTTCCCTTTTTCACTCACACTTACCTATTCCCCCTATCCCTAAAACTAATAACCCTAATCCCTAACTTCACTTCTCCCAAACCCTAGTCAATATCCCTAAACCCTAAATATCATTCCCCAAACCCTTCCATTTCCACTAACCCTACAAGCAGCATCCCAAACCCCTTATTCACAGTCCCTTCACAGTCCTTATCATCAATCCTTGTTGTTTAGTAGCAAATACCTATTGACACTATAAAATCTCTTCATACTCATCTAAGAAAAATCAAGCATTAGCGAACATGGAGTCAGATTGATCTTATGACAGAAATGAGGAAACATTTAGTGACTCCTCCAAAGAAATTCATGCACCAAGGAGACCTCACAAGAGTGGAAAACATAATTGGGAGGAGCCTACTACACTTACTGAGTTGTTGGCTTGCCCTCTTGCTGTCACATGCTTCCAACATCAATCTTGTTACCAATTTTGTGAGATGGTGGAAAGAGTCAAATACCACCATGAGCTTGCCAGACTTTTTGTGCTCCATCTTCACAATGGCCAGGTCAATTTGGCAGGTGTGACATTCACCTTGACACCTAAGACTATAGCTCAAGCAACCGGTATTCCAAATGTAGGTGAATAGTGGAATAAGGGGCAGCTGGTGGACAAAGATCATTATGAGCCTTATATCAAGGCTGGTTTTTAGAGGCATGTTAGTAGGGTCTTCCCTTTCAGGTACCTACAGGACACATATGCTCCCCTTATGAAACTCATAATCAAATATTTCAGCTGTGAAGGCAGATTTTCTCGCCTATACACCTATCATATCAGATTGTTGATGCATTTTACTAGGGTGAGGATGATGAACCTCCCCTATTTCATTTGCTGGAATATTGAGAAAATGACCACATTGGTTCAAAGGAAGCCTCCTCATCAACAGTATAACAACATCTATCACTTTGCATTAATCAAAATTGTGGTTTTGCATCAGCTTAGTTTACTGAATGTTTCATGGGAGGATTTCATTTCACATGAGGTCTTTACAAGTCCTCAAGTGCCCCCATCAGTTTTTCATGAGGCAGGAGAGCCTTCACATCAGCAAGAGGTGCATGAGACTCAAACCACTAGTGTGCCAATGTTTGTCACTTACCAAAAGGGCACAAGGAGATTGTTTGCAGCAACAAAATGAGTATTATCTCCACTCGAGGTGGAAGGGGTCTTATTTCCTTCAACAGAAGAGCGGGTATAGGACAAGGGTAAGTAGCCATTGCATGATGAGGGGCCTTCAGAAGGTCAAGAGGCAGATTTCATTCTCATTCAGGATGATGACACAGATTTGAGCTCAAATCTCCAGGAGATCATTCAGGAGCAGCAAGATTACATTCATGACTTGTCTCTCAACCTGGAAAGAGCCAAGTGGATAATAAATTATCTTGAGCAAAGAGACAAAAAATTAGAGGATCAACAAACCATCATGGAGCTCCAAAACATAAGGGAAAACTGGAAAGCTTCCAAGAGAAGGAAAACTAAGTTGACACCACTTGAACAAGAAATTGAAGCTGATCTTGAATATTGGCTTGAGAGGACAAACATGCACTTGGAAAAGATGCTAGAGAATCCCAACAAAGAGAAAAATATGTTGAGTCACATGGCCTACCACTACTTGGCGAGAAACAAGGTTTGCAAAGCGAGAATTATGACTTTGAAGGCCAAGTTGAGGAAAGCATTGAGGAAGAGAAAAGAGCAAGACAAACTCCAAATCTTGGTTGAGGCTTCCTTAGCCTAACACAACACTTGATGTAGGACACTCAACCCAAATTTCAAGAAATTTGGGACACTTTTGGTCAATTTTGAATTTTTGGAGTAAAAAATAGGATTTTCTACTTGGTGCACTGCGCCACCTGGCGCGCGCTT
Organism: Pinus tabuliformis; assembly: GCA_031772625.1. Taxonomy (NCBI): domain Eukaryota; kingdom Viridiplantae; phylum Streptophyta; class Pinopsida; order Pinales; family Pinaceae; genus Pinus; species Pinus tabuliformis. The sequence goes on along the minus strand of CM062805.1, from coordinate 801,578,278 downwards.
TTGCTAGGGACCTCCTTTGGAGAAAAACTCAGAATTTTGGATTCCTCAGGAAAAATATGAATTCTCACACATCGCCAAGAAATTTTGTCAAGTTTTGAGCTTCCAAAAGGGTCAAAATCACCTCAAAAATGCCCTTTCTGCCCCTTTTTGGCCACATAGGAAGCAGTGTTGGGAGAAATCATTTTTGGAGAGACAAATGGACACCAAATTTAGAAATTCCACTTGTTCTAGAAAGTAGACAGGCAGACATTTATAACAAGTCCACTTGGAGAAAATTTGGTGCACGGGAAAGCCTCCAAAACTAGCCGCCAAGTAGTGCGGTGCACATGGACAAGAGTGCGGCGCATAGGATGAAAATTTGTCATTTTTGGCAAAAAACTCTGTTTTTCGCCTATTTTTTTCTCAGTTTGATTTTTTTCTCTCTAATAGTCAAACTCATGATGTAATTTGATGTAAATTGATGGATTTTGATGTAAATATGCTAAAATTTCACTCATGGATGTAGATACATCATGAAAAGGTAGTTTGCAACTAAATGAATCGATTTCCTAGGTTTTAGAGGCAAGCTATTCCACTGCCTACCTTTCAGTTCTTAGTTTAGATCTTGTTGAAACAACTCCTAAACTCATGAATTCAACCTCGAAAGCCTAGCATGAGTTGTCTGTTGCCTATATCTAGTATTTTTTCTGTCATCGGTAAAGGTTGGACTTTTGTGAATGATTTGAGCATTATTGTACATTTTTTTCTACAGTTTGGCAAAGGAATAGACCAGGGTTTGCAGCACTTTGTGGGATTCTTGTGGCAACTTGATTTGATATTGTTTTCCTTCTATAATGAAAGTTTACATGTGTATATGTATTCCATCATATCTCTCTGTTCATCTTAACTAAATGAAGCAAGGATAAAGGTATGATTCATTGATGTTGGAGTGCTCTACCTAGGTTTTGTTTAGTTATTTATGTTTTCAGCTATTTGAAGAGGATCCCTGAGATTTTCATGCCCTCTCCAACTCCTCATCATTATTAGAGCTCTCCATCTCACTAAATTTGAAGTACTAAACCATTTTCCTACCTTGCCCCATAGAGATCTCTGCAAGACTGTGTCCATTCCCCGGACCCAAATCTGCCTTTCACATTTGAGCCAACAAAACAAAATTAAATTCAATCAAACTCCTCTGAGCATATACCTAGCCTAAAATCAGTCTTTACATCAGTCATCTCAAGCCTTAATGACCATATTCTTCTGAGATTGACAAGGAGAGAGCCCTCTCCCGACCTGGTAGGGCTAGCTACCAGGTTAAGCATGGTTTGATGTTACCCTAGATCCTACCTTTCTTAGCCTGAGGTAGATTTAGGCCCTAACATATTGGTGACCATACTAGGGACAAAATTTTATTATCATTGTTTTGCTTTGTAGACTATAGACGGAGCCTGAAGTTAGCCAGGTAGCCTTCGAAACACTCTTGCTTTGCATTAGCGAAAGTAGATGAATGTTGGTTCAGTCAATCTCTGTTGGAAATAATACTGAGAGGGGGGGTAAATCAGTATTATCAGAAAAACTTTTTCATTTTATGCTCAGAAACATATACGCCACTTCAGTTAAGTGAAACAGCGTGTACACGCTACTGTGTCTAAAGAAACCAGCGTATAACAAGAAAACTTATGATTCAGTAGCTTATCTTCAGTAAATGCATCAAGACATTATTAACCATGATAGTAAAACAGGTGCAGTATAACAGAGCAGATCATCACACAGAAAACACACACATGAACACCATGATATAAGGTGGAAACCCAATGTGGGTGAAAACCACCTGCTGCAAGTCGTCTCTATCTTTCTTTAATATGAAACTTCAGTTTACAATCTTTTGTACTGGTGCAGCCTTATACCAGTACGCAGGCTACAACCTGCTGAAGGCTTCAACCTTCTCTCGTTCTCCAAACTTCCTTGGAAGGGAGCTCCAACCCCCTTTGCTCTTGTACTAGCTAAGATACTAGTACGTAGGTGCTGGCCTACAATCTTCTTTCCTTCAGGTACCACTTTTCATACATTTTCAGACTGGATATTCCTGAAGCACAACATTACAATTTGAAGACCACAATTCATTCAACTTTCATAACAGATCATTGAAGCACAAAACAACCAATACTAGCATCATCAATCTTTGAATCACTGAACCACTGAAACCCTGTCAACACCAGTCACCAGAACACAGAGCAGACTACAGAACTCTTCAATAGCAGTCAGACCCAACTGCAACCCCAAAAATCAAACTTCAAAAGATATACGCTACTTCAATGAGAGAAACCCGCGTATACACGCGCTTTTACCAAAGACAACCTGCGTACAGATCTAAAAATAAATTCTCTTAACTTGCAGTTGTACCAGACATCAGTTAGACCCAGAACATAACATTGCGTCAGTATGCAGATCTAGAAATAGGCATAATCAACCATATCATAATTGTGCATTTCAAACCATTAGATCCCAATCTGTCCTTAGATCTAGTCTTCCATCAACCGGTGTGATCTCTCCTTAGCTTAGATCAAGCAACCCAGAACCTGCATACCAAATCTCTTTCTTTTTCAGATATTCAAGACTTTTTCAATTGTGCAATTCCTAATGATCTTCTTCTCCTTATATAGCCTTAGGCCTTGCTCAATACCAAGAGCCAAAACCATAGAAATCCAATACCATCAACTTAAAAACTAGGGATCAACACGTCCGTCGAGACACCATGGTCCAAAACCATAGGCACAACTTCCAAGGAATAACCGCCATGGACCAAAGATAAGTTTTCCACATACACGCTCTTTTACTGAAGCCAACCTGCATGTACACGCGACTTGGTATATAGCGAACCTACGTATACACGACTTGGTATATAGTGAACCTGCTTGTATACGCGACTTGGTATATAGTGAACCAGCGTGTATATATTTTCTCTTCATACTTGTAGTCTGATCATCAATTCCTTGCTGCTATCCTTCTGCACTATGATTTGTCATCAGTGTGATTTGCCATCAAGGCCAACACTTGTCTCATAATGCCAACAATCTCCCCCTTTGGACTTGATGGCAACCTCAAGATCCTTAGAACCATTCTCCCCCTTTGTCATCAAGGGCAAAGGGCTATGCTCCCCCTGAGTACATGCTGATATCTCTGCTTGGCTGTGCTGAAACATGCTCCCCCTGACTGTAGGCAATATCTACAAAAGATGTTCTTCAAAAGAACCAAGACCTTCCTATCACCAAAAGACTCAATACATACATCCATACTCCAAGAGGGGATACATTAGAAAGTTACATATAACAACCAATTATATTACATCATTCATCCCAGGCATAGTGGGGAAACCAACATAGGCCGTTACATGACCTTGACACCATAAAAGAGATAAAAGAGATACATGACATAGAGACAACAAATCTAGACCAAGACTTATGAAAGTCACAAGCAGCATCTGATAAACATCTTTTAGATCAGCGACCAAGATTTCCTTCTGAGCTCCTTCTCCTAAAATCATCAACAGTTGTGTACTAGAACCAAAAGCATCTAAATGCCAACAATGCTTTATGAGACTTTAAGCTGTTCCCCCTGAACCTGTGCCTGCTGCACCCCCTGAAACTGTGCCTGAAGAATTCTAGCATACCCATCTCAGACCTTCTCCAACCAGAGTCTGCCCTTGCTATTCAGAACTCCATATACGCGACTTCTCCTCCATAAAATAGCGTATGTACGCAGATATGCTTTCTACAAAACACGCACGTCATACACGCGCCTTTCCTAGCATAAATTGGCGTATATACACGGCTATCCCTTACGTAACTTGCGTATACCAACTTTTCTGTAGAACAGACAAGCTTCATCAGCAGGATGAATCATCAACTACTCCCAACTTTTGTCTGAGATATTCAAAAGTTTCCCTGGGCAGTGGTTTTGTGAGAATATCAGCAACTTGTTCCTTAGAAGGAACATACTCCAACTTGACCTTCTGCTCAAGCACTTGTTCCCGAAGAAAATGGTACTTGATTGGTATGTGCTTGGTCTTTGAGTGCATGACTGGATTCTTTGAAATGCTGATTTCACTTGTATTATCACATAAGATAGAGACTGGTGAAGTGCAAGTGATTTGAAAATCCTGCAAGGTCTGCATCATCCAAAGAAGTTGTGTGCAACAAGATGCCGCAGCCACATATTCTGCTTCAGCTGTAGATAAGGCAATCGAACTTTGTTTCTTACTGAACCAAGATACTAATCTGGAGCCCATAAAGAATGCACCACCACTTGAGCTCTTCCTGTCATCCACGCTTCCGGCCCAATCTGCATCTGTATAAGCATGAAGTGTGAGATCTGTATCTCTAGGATACCATAATCCATAATTTTGTGTCCCTTGAAGATATTTGAAAATTCTCTTCACTGCCTGAAGATGAGTCTCCTTTGGATTTGCCTGAAATCTCCCAACTATTCCGACTGCATGCATGATGTCTGGTCGGGTACCTGTCAAATAAAGAAAACTCCCAATCATGGATCTATAAGTTGGTTGATGAACTGCTGCTGATTCATCATTTGCACTGAGGCTGCATCCTGTAACCATGGGTGTACATACTGGCTTTGAATCTTCCATGCCATACTTCTTCAAGATCTGCTTGAGGTAGTTGGTTTGAGACAAGAAGATGCCTCCTTCATTTTGTTGGATTTGCAATCCAAGAAAGTATGTCAATTCTCCAAGTAGTGACATTTCGAATTCTTTCTGCATAACCAAGGCAAAGTTTTGACTCATAGTCTCTTCATTGCTGCCAAAGATAATATGATCTACATAAACAACAAGTATTAGCAATTTGTTATTTTCAACTTTTATATAGAGATTGCTATCTGCTGATCCTTTTGAAAAGCCTTGTTGGTGAAGATATTTTTCCAATCGATAGTACCAAGCCCTTGGAGCTTGTTTGAGACCATAGAGAGCCTTTTTCAATTTGCATACAAGGTTTGGATCATTCCCAAGAATGAAACCATCTGGATGCTCAATATATACTTCTTCTTCTAAGTCTCCATTCAGAAAAGGCTGATTTCACGTCCATTTGAAATACCTTGAAGTTTTGAAAGCTTGAGAGAGCAAGGAACATTCGGATGGCCTCAAGTCTTGGAACAGGAGCAAAGGTCTCTTCAAAATCTATTCCTTCTTGCTGCGCATACCCTTTACAAACAAGTCTAGCCTTGTTTCTAATTACTTCTCCATTTTCATTCAATTTATTTTTGAAGACCCATTTTGTCCCTATGACATTTTTATCTTTTGGTCTAGGAACCAATTCCCAAGTGTTGTTCTTTTCGATCTGCTCAAGTTCTTCATCCATTGCTTTGACCCAGCATTCATCTTTGCATGCCTCTTTCACACTTTATGGTTCAGTGGAAGAGAGTAATGCCAAATAGCTTGAAGCTTCTGCAATTATTCTTCTTGTTTGTACTCCTGCTTCTTTCTGCCCCACAATCTGAGATTCTGGATGATTCTTTTGAACAAATCTGGATGGAGTCTTCTCTTCTATTCTTGCCCACTCCTCTGGTTCTTCTTGAGGTTCTTCTTCTTCATCATTCTGCCTTTGAGGGTAGCCTTCATCTTCTTCAATGTCTTCATGATGAACTTGCCTAGGAATATATCCCTTCTCATCAACCACTACATCAATGTTGTCAACAATTCTGCCAAGTCTTTTATTGTAGCACTTGTATGCTTTGCTATGTGGAGAATAACCAAGAAGAATGCCTTCATCTGCTCTTGGTTCAAGTTTTCCAAGTTTCTCATCAGTATTCTTAATATAACATTTGCTCCCAAAGATTTTGAAGTGCTTCACTGAAGGAGTCTCACCACTCCAGAGCTCATGAGGTGTTTGAGTGCTGTTTACTCGGACATTTTTTTTGTTAAGAATAATAACCGCAGCATGTGCAGCTTCACCCCAGAAAGTTGCGGGAGTACCTGATTCATCAAGCATAGCACAAGCCATTTGTTGGATTGTTCTGTTCATTCTTTCCACCACCCCATTTTGCTGAGGAGTTCTAGCTGTAGAGAATTCTCTTCTTATCCCATGTTCTTCACAGAAATCGAAAAATTCGTTTGAGGTAAACTCCCCACCTCTGTCAGATCTGAGGCACTTAATTTTGTGTCCTAATTCATTTTCAACCAAGGCTTTGAAGGATTTGAATTTTTCGAATGCTTCATCTTTGTGCTTCATAAGCTCTAACCAGACAAACCTGGAGAAAACGTCAATGAATAATATCAAATATTCTTCTCCTCGAGGTGTCCTTTTTCTAAATGGACCGCATACATCTGTATGGACTAGCTCAAGAGGTATGCTGGCTGATCCTTCCTTCTCTGGAAAGTTAGTTCTAGTTTGCTTCCCAAACTGACAAGATTTGCATATAGTGTTGTCTGGAATTTTGATATCTGGAAGACCACGAACTGCCTGATATTTGCATGCTTTCCTTATTTGTGAAAATCTTAGATGCCCCAACCTCCGATGCCATAGCCAGTGTTCAACATCCTTGCTCAAATAGCATTGTTGTGGTCCTTCTTCAAATATGTATAGATTATTTGGAGTCCTTCTTCCTTTGATCACTGTTTTACCTGTATCAAGATCACGAACACAACATCCATTTGATCTAAATATTACCTCTGTTCCTTGATCGCACATCTGACTGACACTTAGAAGATTATGCTTCAATCCATCAACATACAAAACATTTCCAGCTTTGACCTTCTCTTTTAATGGAGCAACACCTTTTCCTTTTATGGCTGCAGAGATATCGTTTCCAAAAGAAACTTTCTTCCCCTTCTCTAATGTTGTATATGACTCAAGATTTTCTTTGTCCCCTATCATATGCTTCGAACATCCGCTGTCAATGTACCATAGACTTTCTTGACCTTCTGCATAAAAGGCTATCCCACATCTTTCTGGTTGCGGTTCCTTTATTCTCCATGTTCTGACATTTGAGGTTTGTTCCTTCTGAGTTGTCTTCCGGAACCTGCTCCTGCATTCAGAGTCTTCATGACCAAAGTTATTACAGATAGAGCATTCAATTTCATTTTCAAGAACCGAAAAGTTGTTATAAGTCCTTTTCATGATTCCAGTCATTCTCCCTTGCTTTTGAGCTTCTCTAGTCATGATTGTCTTGTAGGCAACACATTGAGCTGCTTTGTGACCGAAGTTATGGCAAGAAAAGAATTTGCCATTAAAGAAACTTCTGCGATAATCAGATCTATCATCCAACCGATTGTAGCTTCTATTCACATTCATTCTTGGAGCAAATTGGGAAGATTTTACCTGTGGCTGATTGTAGCTTCTGTTTGTCCTTAAGGCAGTTTGTCCCCGAATTTCTTGATGATCTTTATTTGTTCTTGAGGTAAACTGTCCTTGATTCACCTGATGACTTTTATTTGGCTTTTGCTCGCTTCTCCTTGCTGCATCAAGATAACTTTTAGAGGTAGAGGCTTGAGATGTTTCTCCATTATATCCAAGACCTGTCTTGATCAGAGGAGATCACTGCACATTGATAATCTCATCCAAGGTTTCAGATCCTTTAACAAATTTAAGATTAATCGCTTTTGTTTTCTCAATCTCCTTTCTAAGACAAACAATCTCACATTCCAATTTTTCAAGATGTTTTTCCTTTCCAGCTAGTTGACATTGTAGAGAATCAATAATATCACTCTTCTCTTCTAAGCAAACTTTGAGATCTTTCATTTCATCACAAAAGCCTTCTACATCTATACCATCCATGTAGTCATCATCTTCAAAAGCCATTAAAAGTTTATATCTATTACCTTGTTCATCTTCATCACTATTTGAAAGACCATCACTATCTTCATGAGTGTAGTAGCTTTTCTTCTTTTCATTTTGTTTCTTGTTCCATTTAACAGGTTCCTTTCCCTTGTCATTCTTATCTTTGTGAGGACATCTGGCAGCATAATGACCTACTCTTCCACAAGCAAAGCATTTAAAAGGTAACTTACCTCTGAACCTTCCAGAACCCCTTTGAAGATTTCTTACAAAATTTGATTCTTCTTCTTCATCTTCTGGCATGTGACTTGCTTCATAATAATCTCCTTTGCCTAAAGCTTTGAAAGCAGCTTCTCTTCTGTCTGATGGACCTCCCTTTCTCATCTCATAAGCAGTTAGAATTCCATGAAGCTGAGACATAGTAAGAATTCGTAGATTTTCCTTTTCTTCTATTGCAGACACTTTAGATTCAAATTTGGGGGACAATGACCTTATAACCTTTTCAACCACAATAGCCTCTTTTATTTCTTCACCCAGGTTTTTCATGCAATTAACAATCTCATCAACTCTAAGGAAATAGTTAGCCACACTTTCATTATTATACATTCTGAGAGTCTCATACTTAATCCTGAGAGTTTGAAGTTTAGCACGCTTTACCTGTTCGTCTCCTTCATAGCTCGTGACAATATTGTCCCATATTTCTTTTGCATATTTATAGTGCATTACCTTCATGAATTTCGATTGGGATATACATCCCAATAGAGTACTGACTGCTTTCGCATTTGTTTCATATTTCTTTTTCTCATCTGCATCCGTAGGAGTAGCTGAAGGAAAAGTGTAGCCTGTCTCTACAATGTCCCAAACTTCTGTACCAAGAGATTGAAGATAGGTAGTAACTCTTACCTTCCAATAATTGAATTTTGTCCCATCAAAAACCGGTGGCCTGATTGATGCTTCTCTCTCATAGTTGCTCATGATGAACGATCTACCTTCAAGCGATCAAGCTTCTCTGAAGGACCTGCTCTGATACCAATTGTTGGAAATAATACTGAGAGGGGGGGTGAATCAGTATTATCAGAAAAACTTTTTCATTTTATGCTCAGAAACATATACGCCACTTCAGTTAAGTGAAACAGCGTGTGCACGCTACTGTGTCTAAAGAAACCAACGTATAACAAGAAAACTTATGATTCAGTAGCTTATCTTCAGTAAATGCATCAGGACATTATTAACCATGATAGTAAAACAGGTGCAGTATAACAGAACAGATCATCACACAGAAAACACACACATGAACACCATGATATAAGGTGGAAACCCAATGTGGGTGAAAACCACCTGCTGCAAGTCGTCTCTATCTTTCTTTAATATGAAACTTCAGTTTACAATCTTTTGTACTGGTGCATCCTTATACCAGTATGCAGGCTACAACCTGCTGAAGGCTTCAACCTTCTCTCGTTCTCCAAACTTCCTTGGAAGGGAGCTCCAACCCCCTTTGCTCTTGTACTAGCTAAGATACTAGTACGTAGGTGCTGGCCTACAATCTTCTTTCCTTCAGGTACCACTTTTCATACATTTTTAGACTGGATATTCCTGAAGCACAACATTACAATATGAAGACCACAATTCATTCAACTTTCATAACAGATCATTGAAGCACAAAACAACCAATACTAGCATCATCAATCTTTGAATCACTGAACCACTGAAACCCTGTCAACACCAGTCACCAGAACACAGAGCAGACTACAGAACTCTGCAATAGCAGTCAGACCCAACTGCAACCCCAAAAATCAAACTTCAAAAGATATACGCTACTTCAATGAGAGAAACCCGTGTATACACGCGCTTTTACCAAAGACAACCTGCGTACAGATCTAAAAATAAATTCTCTTAACTTGCAGCTGTACCAGACATCAGTTAGACCCAGAACATAACATTGCGTCAGTATGCAGATCTAGAAATATGCATAATCAACCATATCATAATAGTGCATTTCAAACCATTAGATCCTGATCTGTCCTTAGATCTAGTCTTCCATCAACCGGTGTGATCTCTCCTTAGCTTAGATCAAGCAACCCAGAACCTGCATACCAGATCTCTTTCTTTTTCAGATATTCAAGACTTTTTCAATTGTGCAATGCCTAATGATCTTCTTCTCCTTATATAGCCTTAGGCCTTGCTCAATTCCAAGAGCCAAAACCATAGAAATCCAATACCATCAACTTCAAAACTAGGGATCAACACGCCCGTCGAGACACCATGGTCCAAAACCATAGGCACAACTTCCAAGGAATAACCGCCATGGACCAAAGATAAGTTTTCCACATACACACTCTTTTACTGAAGCCAACCTGCATGTACACGCGACTTGGTATATAGTGAACCTGCGTATACGTTACTTGGTATATAGTGAACCTGCTTGTATACACGACTTGGTATATAGTGAACCAGCGTGTATATATTTTCTCTTCATACTTGTAGTCTAATCATCAATTCCTTGCTGCTATCCTTCTGCACTATGATTTGTCATCAGTGTGATTTGCCATCAAGGCCAACGCTTGTCTCATAATGCCAACAATCTCCGGTCTAGTTTATAAACTGAACATTTGATCTAAATGATTACCCTAGTATCATTAAGCAATTCTAGACTTTGGATGATGAGTTTAGAATTCAATAGGCTGAACAAGTTGATAATGTCCATTTGATTTTTGGGAATAATTCAACACACTAGCTTCCAGATGATACACCAGGGCCAATCCTGATCCTGATCCTCCTCTTGTGTATGAAAACTCAAATCTCATCCCAAGAATTCTCTGACAAGAAAGTTTTGTGATTCTTGTGTTCAAATCTTGTTCATGTCCCATTGTTTTTTAATATCTTGAAGATCTTGATTTTGACGAACGTTTTGATCTATCGTTGTTCGAGACTAAATCTGAAAGTGTTGTTGGTTCTACTATCCTAAATCGAGAGTTTGGCAAAGATCTTGAAACTGAAAGGGTAAATAGATCAATTTACAGTTACATCTTGAATATTCAAACTTCCATTGTGGCTTCAAACATTCCCGAGTTCTTAGAATCCGCATCTGCAACTCTTGGTTCATCCGCAATTGTATCTGGTTTAGAAATTTCTACCGAACCTCCTTTCATTCCCACCATTCCTGTGCAGCCCACTATATCAGATCAGAGACCTCCTGTCTCATCTCCTCCATCAACACCTCAAACTTCTCGTATTTCATCTCCTCCGTAGACACTTCATACACTGATTACATCATCAGCTGCTATCAGTGTTCCGACTCCTCCTACATCCTCAAGGCCAGTTGTAAATCCACCTAGAGCAATGGCTTCCCGATATGCACCACCTGTGTTGCCTCAAAACTTGGATGTCGTGCCCGTTGACTACCAAAGAAAAATACAATTGTTTGGTGGCACCCCCCAAAGTATCACAGCTTAGCAACATGCGGATAGGATGACTGATTTCTTTGACCTTCATGAGATTGATGCCGAAAATGTGACTATGAGATTATTTGTGCAAAATTTTGGAGGTAAAATTCAGAAGTGGTTCAGAGCTTTGCCAGCTGCGAGTATTACTACATTGGCTACTCTTCAGAGATAATTCTTGGATCGATGGGAGGTAAAGAAAAACCCTCTTCAAATTCTTTTTGAATATGAAAACATCAAGAGAAATGTTGGTGAGAGTGTCCAAGATTATTGTGTCAGATTCAATACTATTTATAGTGCAATTCCTGCTGATATAAAGCCACCTATGGTGTTGGCTTTGATTAAATTTCCTGATGGATATGATCTTGACATGGCATATTAATTGAGAGAAAGAGATCCATTCACATTGGAGGACATGCAGAAAATTGCAGTCAGCGTTGAGGAAAATCTGCTTCCCAAGAGAGCTAGAGCAAAGACCGAAAAGAAGGTGACCATAAAAGAGGAAGCTTCTTCCTCCGATCATTTGCTTCACAAGATCAAGAAGATGTTTGATAGGCTCACAATCTCTGATAAGCCTAAAGCACAAGTCAAAAATCCAAACTTACGTGGTCAGCAGCAACCACAATTTAGAATCAAGCAACGAGAACAATGAGCCCAAGACCAAGCAACACAATAGCAAGTAAAGACACCCTTACAGCAGAATTTTGTACATGGTCCAGAATCAGATGATGATGAGAACATAATTAGTGAGGAGAATAATTTCTTTACACCTGATGATCTACCCATTTATATCACTGAAGATGAAGAGTAGTCAGAAATCCCAGCTGTGAAAAAAGATGAAGATTTCATCTTGGCAAATGAAACAATTCTTGAAGAAGAGTCTGATGAATATCAGAGGGGATACATGAATGCTTTGATAGCCCAGTAGAAACAATATTCACTCAGGATTGAGAGGTTCCCATCAATCCAATTCAGAAGAGGAAGGAAGTGTCACCACCAAAGAACGATTCTCCAATAGCGCAGAGAAAGGGAAAGGAAGTAGCTAATCCTACCACTAGCAAGACACAATCAACAAATGAAAGATCAAATCAGCCAATTGTATCAAAGGAGAAGAATTAAAAGAAGGATGCTCCAGTCAAAGAGGTAGAGAAAAAATCAGCCTTTATCTTAGAAAATGAAATTGCTAAGTTAAAAGTGTAAATTCCTTTGACTGAATTAATGAAGAACAGTAGCTATAAAGGTCATGTGTCGAAGATTTTAAATTTGGATCCATTATTTAATATGGTGAATGTGGAGGATGACTAGCCCGAACTTATCCTTGGGCCAGCATTAGAAGGTCAGTTTGAGGATAGTGATGTAGCTCCTTTTTACTTCAACCTTAGATTGCATGATTATGTATTGCACAATGCCTTATTTGATTCAGGAGCCTCGCATAATCTCATGCGTAAAGCAATCATGGAAATACTGGGTTTAGATATCACTCGCAAGTACCATGATCTATATTCCTTTGATTCTGGTAGGGTCAAGTGCATTAGACTTATTAAATATTTGGTTGTCACTTTAGATCAGATTCCAGTGAAGAATTTTTTGATGGATGTGGTTGTGGTAGATATTCCTCCTAGATTTGGCATGCTTCTTTCCAGATCTTGGGGAGCAAACTCAAAGGGACATTGCAGCTTGATTTCTCCTATGCTACTATTCCCGTGTTTGGTCAGTTGAGGAAATTATATCAAGAGAAAAAGATGAAGTACATGATCACTAGCAAGGAGAAACCTTTAAATCATCCAATCAATTATGTACATACTGATTTAGAATCTTTTGTTCTATATTCTGATAGTTTTAATGATGTAAATAGTCAAGTAGTTGAAGTAGAAGATATTCTAGAGATCACTGAAAATTTCAAAGATGTACTAGATCAAGAAAGACAAAAACTTGATAGTACCACTGAGGAATCAACCTTCCGACAACAACAAAAAATTGATGGACAACAAGCAAAAGAAGAAGAGAAAATAGAGCTTTAGCATTTTGAGGATGAAGCTAGTTTGTGGAGCATGGATTTTGATGGTGCAATACGTAGGGAAGGTGCTAGGATTGGCATTTGGATACATACGCCTGCATTTCTTCCAAACAAAGTGCCAAGTAATGTAAGGGTTTGTTCGTATAAATTGGCTTTTGATTGTTCAAATAATGAGGCTGAATATGAGGCTTTAATTGTTGGTTTGAAAATCCTTAAGAAGTTAAATGCTAAAAGAATTTCAGTATATGGCGACTTCGAGTTAGTTATCAAGCATGTGAAAGGTGAATACCAAGCTAAGAATCCTCGCATGCGAGCTTATCTTAATGCGGTATTAGATATTTTGAGATTATTTCCAGATTACACTTTGACATGTGTCCCTCATGTAGAGAATGTTATTGCAGATTCTCTTGCAATAGCTGCAAGTAATTTGAAAATTCCAATGAATTCAAACAATAAGTTTGAAATTCATGTGAAACATCACCTCGCTATCCCTGATAATCAAAGATATTGGCAGGTGTTTCAAGACGATAAAGAGATCGAAGAATTTCTGCAAAATGAAGGCAAATACAAAGACACTTCTATAGATGGAGAGCATGATGATAGTGAAGTAGATATGGAAGTAAATCGGATGGAAGTTTTGCAGCTCAAGGACAATGTCATTCCTAAAGGTCTAATACCTTTAGAGGAGTTGTTTGATCAAGATGATGTAGCTTGGAAACCGAGCTTGGCACCAACCAAGAAAGGACTTGAGAATGTAAATATTGGATCATCAAAAAATCCTAAAATGGTTAAGTTATCAAAGGCCTTGCCTCCACAGGTAAAGGAAAAATACATTAGTATATTGTCTTCATTTATTGATGTATTTTCTTGGGACTATTAAGATTTGAAGGCATATGATAAGAGCATAATTCAGCACATTATTCTGATGAAGCCAAATCAAAATCCCTTTCGACAGAAGCTGAGAAGGATAAATCCAAAGCTGCTACCCTCAATAGAGAAGGAAGTGAATCAATTGTAAAAAGTTGGTATAATTGTTCCCATAAGGTTTTCAGATTGGATTTCTAATTTGGTGCCCGTGCGCAAGAAAACAGGTGAGATTTGATTATGTATTGATTTCAGAAATCTGAATAAAGTGTCTTTGAAAGATAACTATCCATTTCCCAAGATGGATCACATACTTCAACGAGTAGTTGGAGCATCCCGCATGTCACTACTCGATGGGTATTCCAGTTATAACCAAATTCTGGTCCATGAGGATGACAGAGACAAAACAACATTCACCGCTCTGTGGGGAACTTTTCATTATGCCAAGATGCCATTCAGATTGAAGAATGTTGGTGCAACCTTTCAGCGGGCTATGGATATCGCATTTGCAAATGAGAAAGATGTATTTTTAGTTGTTTATCTTGATGATTTGATAGTTTTTTCTAATTCATATGAAGAGCACCTTTATCATTTGAAGACTGTATTTCAGCGGTGTAGAAAGTATGGTATATCTCTCAATCCAAAGAAGAGCTTGTTTGCCATGGATGAAGGCAAGCTTCTCAGTCATATCATATCCAAGGAGGGCATCCACATTGATCCAGCTCGAGTGGAAGCCATTCAAAAGATTGATTTTCCATGAAGTAAAAAGGAGATCCAAGCATTCAACGGTAAGATGAATTTCTTACGTCGTTTTGTGCCAAATCTTGTAGAACATTTGAGGGAAATCAAAAACATGTTAAAGAAAGATAGTGTAGTGAAGTGGACCGAGGAAGCCATAAAGTCTTTCAATTTGGTAAAGTTAGCCCTTTCTTCAGCTCCAATTTTGATCAACTCAGATTATTCCCAAGATTTTATTTTGTTTTCATTTGTTTCGGATCATACTATGGTAGCAGTCTTAATGCAGGAAAGAGACCAGCTTGAGAAACCAATTTCTTTTTTCAGCAGAACAATAAGGGATGCAGCTTTAAAGTACAATATTATTGAAAATCAAGCTCCTGCTTTGGTAAAGGCATTGAAATATTTTCAAGTCTATATTCTACATTCGGATATCCTTGCTTATGTCCCTAATGC
Source organism: Pinus tabuliformis (assembly GCA_031772625.1). NCBI lineage: Eukaryota > Viridiplantae > Streptophyta > Pinopsida > Pinales > Pinaceae > Pinus > Pinus tabuliformis. The sequence continues at coordinate 801,562,997 of CM062805.1, read as the reverse complement.
TGTCATTAAATATGTCTTAAGTGCAAACAGATCCGGAAGGGAGACAAGGCAAATGGATCGCAGCTTTGCTAGAATATGATGTGGAGATCAAACCAACAAAGCTCAAAAAAGGTTAGGGGCTAGCCAAACTAATGGTGGAGTCTAATTTGCATACCTTGGACATAAATCTCATTGCTGCTATGTCCGGACAAGATGAAGAAAATTCACTTGTTCAGGTATCTGAAACGTTTCTTCTTTCTCCTTTCTACTCAGATATTATTTATGTGCTCCGACATCTTTCACCGCCATCTGTAATGGCTAAGAACAAAAGTAGGACCCTAAAATTAAAGGATTCCAAGTTTTCTATATTGAATAATGCACTCTATTGGAAAGATCTCGGTGGTGTCTTGCTAAATTTTTTGGTTGAAGAAGAAGAAAAACAAGTCACTAATGATTTTCACAAGGGAGATTGTGGAGGTCATCTATTTTGGAAGACAACAGCCAATAAAATTTTGAGAGCTAGATATTATTGTCCAACCCACTTTGCTGATGCGTAAAAAACTGTTACAAGCTGCCACGAATGTCAAATTTTTCAAGGTAAGAGAAAATTACAGCCTTTGCCACTCAAACCGGTTGAAGTAAGTGTTGCGTTTCAGTAGTGGGGTTTAGATTTCATTGGTGAGATCCATCCTACTTCTTTAGCACAGCATATGTGGATCCTTATAGCGACAGACTACTTCACTAAATGGATTGAGGAAATTCCTACTCGGCAAGCCAATGATTCAGTAATAATTAAGTTTCTTGAGAACAATATTTTGTCACATTTTGGTTGTCCTAATAAGTTGATCACAAATAATGCATCAACTTTTAAATATAAAAAGATGATTGATTTTATAATAAATATCAAATTATCTTGGGGCACTCAACTGCATATTATCCACAAGGTAATGGATTGGTAGAATCCTCAAATAAATCATTAGTCAATATTATCAAAAAACTACTAGAAACAAACAAGAAGAGCTGGCACAAGAAATTGGTCAATGCACTATGGGTGGATAGAGTAAGTCAGAAAAAATCAATAGGCATGTCCCCTTTCGAGATCATGTATAGTGTTGACATGGTTTTTCCTACATCTCTCGCAGTCCCAGTTGTTAATCTTTTGCAGGAAGCTGACAACGAGGAAGATCATTTGCAGTGGAGAATCAATCAAATGATCCATTTACAGTAGACTAGAGAGGAGGTTTTTTAGAATACCTTTAGGCTACAAGAGAGCAGCAAGGAAGATCATTTGCAGCGGAGAATCAATCAAATGATCCATTTACAGTAGACTAGAGAGGAGGTTTTTCAGAATACCTTCAGGCTGTAAGAGAGAATCAAGAAAATATATGATCAAAAGGCAAAGGTAGACAAATTTCAAATTGAAGACATAGTGTTGAAATGGGATGCTCGAAATGAAGATGAAGGTAAGCACGAAAAGTTTGAGAACCTGTGGAAAGGACCTTTCAAAATTTCTACATACCAGGGTCGAAAAGCTTTCTTGCTGAAGGAAATGGATGGAGAAGATTGTCTAGGTGGGCCGGTCAATGGTCAGCTGCTGAAACGGTACCATCTTTGAAATGTTTTCTGTTGTCATATGTATCATTGTACATATCATTTTATTTCCTTCATTGCAAGTGTGTACTATTATCATTCATTTAGTTTGGGGCCCAAAGTGAAGGCTATAAAACTGAAGGTTTGATTTTAGGTTTGGTTTGGATTGTTTGAGTCAAGTTTTCAGTCGATTTCAGTCTTGAAATTGAATCAGTTAGAGTCGGATTTCAGTCTTGAAATTGAGTCAAGATATTGGTTTTGGTTTGTTGAAGTTAGTGACTCCATAGCCCAATGGAAGGAGGCACTTTCTGCTTTCTAGAGGTCTGTAGTTCTTGGCACCTCCTAGGAGCTACAATCCCCATTGGGGCCAATGTTAGTGTTGGTATCTTCATCCCTCCATCAGTGATCAAATTCTCTTGATGCATTGCATGTTAGGTGTCTCATCTGATCAGCTGCATTCCATTAGGGTCATGGATCATCTGATGGTAGGATCATATTAGAAAATTTCCCTCATGTTCTTTACCTACTGGCCAATTTTCATACATTTAGGTTATTTGCAGTCATTTTTGTCTTTACATCTGCAAAAGTCATTTTTAGGGTTTTAGGTATCATTAGGTCTAGGGTTTTGTCAAGAAGGTCTTGAAAACGCTCAATAATGGTCAGCAGGCACATTAGGAGGTCAAATAAAGTCTCAACAACAAAAATTTCATAATCACATGCTCAGTGATTGATTTTTCCTCAAAACTCTGTTTTGAGGAAAAACAGAGTTTTTATGTTTTATGTACAAAATCTCATGTAATTTCATTTTTCTATATGTAATAATTCTGAGATGTAGCCTTGGTCAACTTGCCAAGCTCCTGCACTCTAGTTCCTGCAAAAGAAAAAAAAATTCAAAGCATTTAGTCCATCAAAGGCAAAAAGTAAGACAAAATGCCCAAAATAGAGTTTTAAAAAGCAAGTGAAAGGCAAACATTAGGAAAGTGGGTTTTCATAAGTGAAAAATCAAAATCATTGGAATATAAAGTATTTTCATGTCAAAGGAAGCTCATTTGTATGCCAAAGGAGAAGAGAGCAAGTGAAAATCATGTTTTCGAGCCAAAGGAGCATTTTTGCATTCAAACTGAAAAAATTTGAACTGCGATGCACCTAGGTCAAGGCACGGCGCACCTGGCTTGCACGTCGCACACAGAGAAAAATTTGCACTGGGTTTCTAACTGGTGCGATGCACTAGAGAGGCATGGCATACCAATCTTCAAGGCCCAAAATCATCCAAATCTTCCCCCAAAGCTCCCAAATCGCAAATTCTTCATTACACAAGTAATTTGACACCCCCATATTGCCAATGTATGAGTTTCCATCAGTGTTTATAGTGTTTCAATAGGGAAAAAGTTAAACCCTAGTTCCTTGCACAGTTGTATTGAGAAACCTGCCTAGGGTTTACAAATTACAGTTTTTGCTGTCTTATTCACCCCTGCCATTTCACTTCCCCTCACTACCATTTCATTCACTTCTTTCCTCCTTCCCTTTTTCACTCACACTTACTTATTCCCCGTATCCCTAAAACTAATAACACTAATCCCTAAATTCACTTCTCCCAAACCCTAGTCAATATCCCTAAACCCTAAATATCATTCCCCAAACCCTTCCATTTCCACTAACCCTACAAGCAGCATCCCAAACCCCCTATTCACAGTCCCTTCATAGTCCTTATCATCAATCCCTGTTGTTTAGCAGCAAATACCTATTGACACTATAAAATCTCTTCATACTCATCTAAGAAAAATCAAGCATTGGCAAACATGGAGTCAGATTCATCTTATGACAGAAATGAGGAAACAGTCAGTGACTCCTCCAAAGAAATTCATGCACCAAGGAGACCTCACAAGAGTGGAAAACATAATCGAGAGGAGCCTACTACACTTACTGAGCTGTTGGCTTGCCCTCTTGCTGTCACATGCTTCCAACATCAATCTTGTTACCAATTTTGTGAGATGGTGGAAAGAGTCAAATACCACCATGAGCTTTCCAGACTTTTTGTGCTCCATCTTCACAATGGCCAGGTCAATTTGGCAAGTGTGACATTCACCTTGACACTTGAGACTATAGCTCAAGCAACCGGTATTCCGAATGTAGGTGAGCAGTGGAATAAGGGGCAGCTGGTGGACAAAGATCATTATGAGCCTTATATCAAGTCTGGTTTTCAGAGGCATGTCAATAGGGTCTTCCCTTTCAGGTGCCTACAGGACACATATGGTCCCCTTATGAAACTCATAATCAAATATTTCAGCTGTGAAGGCTAATTTTCTTGCTTATACATCTATCATATCAGATTGTTGATGCATTTTACTAGGGTGAGGATTTTGAACCTCCCCTATTTCATTTACCAGAATATTGAGAAAATGACTGCATTGGTTCAAAGAAAGCCTCCTCATCAATAGTATAACAACATCTATCACTTTGCATTAATCAAAATTGTGGTTTTGCATCATCTTAGTTTACTGAATGTTTCATGGGAGTACTTCATTTCACATGAGGTATTTACAAGTCCTCAGGTGCCCCCATCAGTTTTTCATGAGGCATGAGAGCCTTCACATCAGCAAGAAGTGCATGAGACTCAAACCACTAGTGTGCCAATGTTTGTCACTTACCAAAAGGGCACAAGGAGATTGTTTGCAGTAGCAAAACAAGTGCTATCTCCACCTGGGGTGGAAGGGATCTCGTTTCCTTCAATAGCAGAGTAGGTACACGACAAGGGTAAGCAACCATTGCATGATGAGGGGCCTTCAGAAGGTCAAGAGGCAGATTTCATTCTCATTAAGGATGATGACATTAATTTGAGCTCAAAGCTCAAGGAGATCATTCAGGAGCAGCAAGATGACATTCATGACTTGTCTCTCAACCTGGAAAGAGCCAAGTGGATAATCAATTATCTTGAGCAAAGAAACAAACAATTAGAGGATCAGCAAACCATCATGGATCTCCAAAACATAAGGGAAAACCGACAAGCTGCCAAGAGGAGGAAAACTAAGTTGACACCACTTAAAAAAGAAATTGAATCTGATTGTGAATCTTGGCTTGAGAGGACAAACATGCACTTGGAAAAGATGCTAGAGAAGGCCAAAAAAGAGAAAAATATGTTGAGGCACATGGCCTACCATTACTTGGTGAGAAACAAGGTTTTCAAAGTGAGAATTGGAACTTTGAAGGCCAAGTTGAGGAAAGCATTAAGGAAGAGAAAAGAGCAAGACAAACTCAAGATCTTGGCTAAGGCTTCCTTAGCCTAACACAACACTTGATGTGGGAGAATTAGCCCATATTTCAAGAAATTTGGGACAATTTTGGTCAATTTTGAATTTTTGGAGTGAAAAACAGGTTTTTCTGCCTGGTGCGCCATGCCACCTAGCGCACGCTTTTGCTAGGTACCTCCTTTGGCGGAAAACTCAGCATTTTTGGATTGCTCAGGTAAAAATATGAATGCTCACACATGGCCAATAAATTTTGACAAGTTTCGAGGTTCCAAAAGGGTCAAAAACAACTCAAAAATGTCCTTTCTACCCTTTTTGGCCACAAAGGAAGCAGTGTTGGGAGAACTCATTTTTGGAGGGGTAAATGGACACCAAATTTAGAAATTCTAGTTGTTATGGAAAGTAGATGGGCAGAAATTTCCATCAAGAAAACTTGGAGAAAATGTGGTGCATGGGAAGGCCTCCAAAATCAGATGAAAAATAGTGCGGCGCACAGGGACAGGAGCGCGGCGCACATGATGAAAATTTGTCATTTTTGGCAAAAAAACTCTGTTTTTCGCCTAGTTTTTTCTCATTTTGAATTTTTTCTCTCTAATATTCAAACTCATGCTATAATTTGATGTAACTTGATGGATTTTGATGTAAATATGCTAAAATTTCACTCATGTAGGTAGATACATCATGAAATGGTAGTTTGCAACTGAATGAATCAGTTTCCTAGGTTTTAGAGGCAAGCTGTTCGACTGCCTACTTTTCAGTTCTTAGTTTAGATCTTGTTGAAACAAATCCTAAACTCATGAATTCGACCTCTAAAGCCTAGCATGAGTTGTTTTTTTCCTATATCTAGTAGCTTTTATGTCATTGGTAAAGGTTGGACTCTTGTGAATGCTTTGAGCATTATTGTACATTTTTTTCTACAGTTTGGCAAAGGAATAGACCAGGCTTTGCAGCACTTTGTGGGATTCTTGTGGAAACTTGATTTGGTATTGTTTTCTTTCTGTAATGAAAGTTTACATGTGTTTATGTATGCCATCATCTCTCTCTATTCATCTTAACTAAATGAAGCATGGATAAAGGTAGAATTCATTAATGTTGCAGTGCTCTACATAGGGTTTATTTAGTTATTTATGTTTTTAGTTGTTTGAAGAGGATCCCTGATACTTTCATGCCCTCTCCAACTCCTCATCGGTCTTAATGCTCTCCATCTCACTCAATTTGAAGTACTAAGCCATTTTCCTACCTAGCCCCATAGAGATCTTTGCAAGACTGTGTCCATTCCCTGGACCCAAATCTCCCTTTCACATTTGAGCCAACAAAACAAAATTAAATTCAATAAAACTCCTCTGAGTCTATACCTAGCCTAAAATCAGTCTTTACATCATTCATCGCAAGCCTTAATGACCATATTCTTTTGAGATTGACAAGAAGAGAGCCCTCTCCCGACTTAGAAGGGCTAGCTACCAGGTTAAGCGTGGTTTGATGTTACCCTAGATCCTGCCTTTCTCAGCCTGAGGTAGACTTAGGCCCTAAGAGGACCTGCTGGTGAAATCCAACCAAAAATATTTCTTCTTCGAGCTCATATAGCTATGTGAGCCTCTCCTCTAGGGCTCTGCGATCTGTCATACCTGTGAGCACTGCTATGCACAAACTAGGCACGATGTTTTCCATAGGCATTACGGCTTCCACACCATAGACAAGCCTAAAAGGGGTTTTTCCCATCAACTTCTTGCATGTCTTTCAATAAGCCCATAGTACTGTAGGGATGCGTAGTTACCAATCACTTTGCTGAGCATTGCAAACCTTGGTTAGTGCGTTTTTGAGAACTTTGTTGAACACCTCCACTGTCTCGTTAGCCTATGGGTGATAAGGTGTGCTCTTCTGGTGATATACATGAAATTCCTCCATCAGTGCATTGATCGTTTCGTTCAAGAAGTGCGTACCATGATCACTCATCAAGATATTCAGACATATAAATTGTGTCAGTACATGCTCAAATAGGAACTTCACGGCCATCCCGCCCATGCAATCCTTCACCGGTTGCACTTCTACCCAATGAGTCAAATACTCTGCTGCAGTGATAATGTACCCTGCTCCTGTCTTCCCTTGTGGCTAAATGGGTCCTACAAAATCTATTGCCCACTTCTCTAAGGGTTGCAATGTCATTTGTGGATTCAAAGACATTTCATCCCTTCGCGATGGTCTGTTTGTTCTTTGACATACGTCAGACACCTTGCAATATGCTTTTGAATCCCGATGAAGAGTTGGCCACCACAACCATGCACATAGAATCTTCTACACAACTGATCTTCCTGCATAATGTCCTCCCGCGGTGCCACCATGAGCGTCTATGAGGAGGTTGCTTCTTTCAAACTCAGGTACATACCATCGCAATATCTCATCAGTCCCCATCTTGTATAGATGCCCAACAATAACAGAGAAATTTCCTGCGCGCACCACTAATTCCTTCTTTTGCTGGACAGCGTATCCTTCTGGTGCAATTCCTATTGTCAGGAAGTGGATTATATCCTCAAAATGACGATCCAGGGTACGCACTGCACATAGCTATGTGTCAGGCAATCCTTATTCCAATTTAGTAGGTTCCTCTCCTGTTTCAATGTGTGACAGATGGTCTCGTCCCATGTTCAATCGTGTAGGCTTCACAACAACTTCAAAATCATACTCTTGGAACAATATGAGCCATCTGCAAATTCGCCCCCCCAACATAGGCTTATTTACTAGGTACTTCAGTGTAGAGTGATCTGTGTACTTCCTAAAATGGCCTCCTAGCAAGTAGTGCCTATAATTCTGGAGAGCATACACCATAGCTAGCTCCTTGCACTCAGTGGTAGAATAGTTCTTCTCTACTTAGGATAATATGGGGCTTGCGAACTCAATAGGATGGTCCAAGCCTTCTCCACCAGCCTGTGTCAGTACTACTCTCAACACTATACATGATGCGTCAACATGTACATGACACTCTTTCTTCTAGTCTGGGAAGACTAGAATCTGTGGGGTAACTATATTTTCTTTCAATATATCCAAGGTCTTCTTACAATTATCATTCCAGTAGAATGTGATGTCCTTCTTCAACAATTTCTCCATAGGCGTGGTGATCTGGGCATAGATTTTGATAAACTTTCTGTAATATCTCGTATATCCCAGAGTAGTGCGCAACTGTTTCACACTCCTCGATGATTCCAAGTTCAGTATCACCATGATATTCACAGGGTCTACCATTAGTCCTTATGTGCAAACCACATGCCCTAATAGGTTCCCAAAAGGAACACATAATAGACACTTCTTGAGATTGAGAGTGATCTGGTATCTTCGATGGGTATCTAGCATCAGGTGCAAACTTTCTACATAACGCTTAACCAGCCCAAATATATTCCAGTCATCAAAATATAACTCCAGGAACTTGTGAATAAATTCCTTGAATGCTGCAACAACCACATGTGAAAAGAATGCAGGTGCATTTTTTAATCCAAATGACATTACAGTGTATTGAAAAAAACCCCACTTAGTTGCAAAGGTTGTCTTTCTCTTATCCTCTGGTGTGATTTTGATTTGGGGGTACCCAGAGAACCCATCCGTGAAATAATATTCTTCTTGGCCACCTACATTGTTCAACACTTCATCCATGAACGGAGTTGGGAAAGGATCATGCACACAAGCGTCATTTAGTTTTATGAGATCCTTGCATATCCTTATCTCATCATTCTAGTTCTTCTCTTGCACCACCATTGGGCTTACCCAATCAAATTCTTCCATAGTCTCAATGATGCCTGTCGTGAGCATCTTGTCTTGCTCTAAGCGGACCTTCTCCTTATATTTTGGATTGAGATGGTAAGGCCTTTGCTTAAATGGCTTAACATCGGGCTTTAACATGATCTTCATCATTCCTAGGTCCCCGATTATTCCTTTCAGATCCGTTAACATGGTAGGGAATAAGTCATGGTATTCGTAGAGTAGTTCAATGACCTGATCCACTGTCGTGTCATCCCAGTAGTCTCCAATATTCACGAATTTGGGTTCTGCCTCCGTTCCAATTATAGGTTTTAACCTCGTACAGAAATTACCTGCATATGAATTCTAAAACACAGAAAATAAACAATGAGAGAGCATAACACATAAAACAAATATACACAGATATTTCCCCTGGATCCCAAAACTTGGACTACCAGCTTGATTTTTTCATTATGTTCCTTTCAATGTTACAATACATATTTATACATGTCGAAGCATCCAATACCATGGACCGAAAACAATTGCATCCAAAACCATGGACCGAAAACTATCGCGTCCAAAATCATGTGTGAAAATCATGCACAAAACCATAGGTAGGTCTGCCAACCTAACATAGAGTGGGGTTACCTACACCCCTCAAACCCCCTATGACTCCCCCTACTATGTAATCGATGCAACAATGGGGGGCTTTTCCCCCTTCCTAACCCCCCAGTTAACTACATGGGCTAGTCATGGAAATAATATAACACAACCCAACATTCTCCCACTTGTTGTTTTCTTTCCACAAGGGGGCCACAAGAGAGCTTAATCATTTATCTAGTCCTGCAATGCCCATTGTTTCTCTACACCAAGAGAAATTCTCAAAGCTCATAGATTTTGTCAATGCATTTGCAATATTCTTCAAAGTGTCCACCTTTACCAGCAACACCTTTTTGTCTCCTATCATATCGCTCACAAAGTGATACTAAACATCAATGTGCTTTGTCTTTGAATGGTAAGAAGGGTTCTTTGCCAAGAAAATTGCACTTTGGCTATCACAATCTATCCTTATGGTTCCCTGTACTAAGCCCATACTTGAACACAATCTCTGCAACCAAACTGCTTCCTTGCTTGCATGAGTGGTTGCCATGTATTCTACCTCTGTAGTTGATAGTGCCACTATAGATTGTTTCTTACTCATCCAACTGATTGCACCTCCAAATAGGTTAAACATATACCCACTTGTAGATCTTCTATGATCCAGATCTCCAGCCTAGTCCGCATCAACAAAGCCATGGATATCCAAAACTCTGTCCAATCCTGGTCTTCCTTTGTAGCACAAACCATAATCACTAGTGCCACTGAAATACCTGAAAACCCACTTCACTGCTATCCAATGCTCCTTCCCTGGTTTTGACATAAAACTACTCAATACTCCCACTACATGTGGAATGTCTGATCTAGTACAGACTATCGCATACATTAGGCTACCGACTACACTTGCATATGGAACACAGGACATATCCTCTTCCTCTTCTTGTGTCTTGGGACACTGTTCAATAGATAACTTTACACCTATAAGAATAGGAACCTTCACCGATTTACTATCCTGCATATTAAACTTGTGCAATATTGTATCGACATACTTCCTCTGGTTTAACTAGAGCTTCCTCTTTCTCAATCTATTTTAATTTCCATGCCCAAAATATAGTTTGCAACACCAAGATCTTTCATGTCGAATTTGGAGGACAATTGGGTCTTCAAATCCTGGATAATTTCTCTATCATTTCCAACCAGCAACATATCATCCACATACAAGACTATATAAATAACATGGTCACCAATTAATTTAAAATAAACACAGTGATTTGCTTTGCTTCTAGTGAAGCCAAGTCCCTGTATAAATGTATCAAATTTCTGATACCACATCCATGGTGACTGTTTTAACCCATACAGAGACTTCTTTAACTTGCATACCAATTATTTCTTACCCTTCTCCACAAAGCCTTCAGGTTGCTTTATGTAGATCTCCTCTTCCAGATCCTCATGAAGAAATGTTGTCTTCACATCCATCTGTTCTACCTCAAAATCAAAAGAAGCAGCAACAGATAAAAGTAATCTAATAGAAGCTACCTTGGCAACATGGGAAAAAATATCACCAAAATCAATTCCCGGCACCTGGGAATAACCTTTCGCTACCAATCGATCTTTGTATTTCTCCACCTTTCCTTCTGCATTTGTCTTCTTCTTGAACACCCATATGCTACCAATTGGTTTCCTTCCAGCCGGCAACTCCACCAGATCCCAAGCATCATTTTTGTGCAAAGATTCCATTTCATCAACCATGGCCTCTTTCCAAAGTTTTCCATCCTTTGAATTTACTACTTCCTTCATAGTTCTAGGATCATCATCAGTAATAAATAAAGAAAAATTTGAACAAAAGGTAGATGGACTATACCTTTCTGGCTGCCTTCTTTCTCGAACTAATCTTCTCAAACTCAGAGTTTGTGGCTCTTCATCTTCTAATTCCTTCTCTACTATAGAGTCTGATCCTTCTCCTTTAGCTCAAACTCTAGCTTCTCATGTTCCTTTGGTTGGACTTCATGTTTAATAACATATTTTACCTCTCTAAACACCACATCTCGGCTATACACAACCTTCCTTGTTACTGGGTTCCAAATTTTATAACCCTTTAAACCATCCTTATACCCAATAAAGATGCACTTTTTAGATTTACTATCTAACTTGGTTTGTTTCTCCTTTGGAACATGTACATATGCATCACATCCAAATACCCTCAGATGTGAAAGAGAGGGTTTCTTACTAGTCCATACCTTTTGTGAGTCTCATCCTCTAATGCAGATGAAGGTGATCTATTGACCAGGTAACATGCTGTCTCCACCGCCTCTGCTCAGAATTCCTGTCCTAACTTGACACCACTGAGCATGCTTCTTGTCCTTTCCATCAACGTCTTCTTCATTCTTTCTGCAACTCCATTTTTCTAAGGTGTATATGGAGTAGTCTTCTATCCTGCTATACCACACTTCTTATAGAATTCTTCAAGTTCCTTACTGCAAAACTCTCCACTGTTATCTGTCCTCAACACCTTTATCTTCTTCTTTGTCTGGTTTTCCACCAGAGCCTTAAATTCTTTAAACTTTTCAAAGAGTTTAGATTTCTTCTTAAATAAATATTTCCATGTATTCCTTGAGAATTCGTCTATAAATGATACATAGCACATAGACTTACCTAGTGATGGAACTTTCACAAGTACAAACACATCACCCTGCACAAGCTCTAATATGTTTTTCACCCTCTTACCACAAGAGGGTAAACTCACCCGATTCTGCTTCCCATATACACAACTTTCACAAAAATCAAAATTTGGAGAGCTATTACTCATACCTTCTACCATACCTTTACCATGAAGTATTCAAAGGTCCTTCTCTCCAATATGTCCAAGCCTTTGATGCCACAAGATGGTCTTCTCTCCAGAGACCACTCGATTTTTTGCTCCAATTTCAAGAACCACATGACTATTGCTCCCATCAACAATAGTGCTACCTTGCAGCTTGTACAGAGTTCCAATCTGAACTCCCTGCATCAATACCAGTGCTCCCAGAACCATCTTGCAAGTATCCTTCTCAAACATTATTTTTACACCTACATCATCCAGCTTGCTTACAGAAATTAGATTTCTGGCCAATGCAGGAATATGCAGAACACCCGGAAGTGTTCTAACCCTTCCACCTTGCAACTTCAACTTTAGTTTTCCACGACCAATGATTCTAGCTTTCCTATCATCCCCTAAGAAGACATCACCACCATCATATTTATCATACTTGCAGAACCACTCTCTATGGGGAGTGAAGTGAAAGGATGTATCTGAGTCAATCAACCATGCCTCATGATATACATGTGTACTTGAAGAAGCTAAGTACACATCCCCACGTTCATCTAAGGTGGTTTTCGCCTCTACAGAAAGAACATCATCAGATCCCTTTCCTTTGTCAGGAGCTTTAGATTTACAGTCCCTTTTGTAGTGCCCTTCCTTTCCGCATTTCCAGCATACCACCTTTACAAGTTTTCCCGGAGATTTAGATCTCCCTCTAGATTTATATCTCCCACTTGTTGACTTATTTTTTTTCTATTCTGGGACCGTCCTCGTACAGACAAGGCATCACCATTCTGGCTCTCCATATTTTTCCATCTCATCTCCTCCGTCGGCAAGGATGAGACTATTTCATCAAACTGCAAGGTAGTTTCATTGCTACCTATTGCAATAATAAGACTATCCCACGAATCTGGTAGAGAACACAACAAACTAATTCACTTATCTTCATTTGAAATTTTGATATCAACAGACAATAACTGACTTACGACAGTATTAAATGCATTCAGATGCTCTGTCACTAAGTCTCCATCTTTCATCCTTAGGTTATACAACTTTTTCCACAGGAACAGTTTATTCACCAGAGACTTAGATTGGTACAAAGTCCCTAACTTGTCCCACAAAGCCTTTGTCGTAGCTTTCCCATAATACATTTAGCAATACTGAATCTGAGGCACACAATCGTATTATGCTCTTTGCTTTCCAATCCAACTTCTTCCATTCTTCATCGACCACTCCCATTGGTTTAGTGCTTGGATCTACCATGATCCACTGATCTTTATCCACCAACAGATCCTCCATCTTGAGTTTCCACAACTCAAAACTCTGACCATTAAATTTCGCGTTCTCTATCTTTCCCCTGCTTGCCATCTTTTTTTACCACTAGAATTGATCTCGTAGATCTCCCACTGAATAGGGTCTACCACAGGTCCGAGTGAAACCCCTCAGAAACAAAGGCATCCCCTTGAAGCCAAAATAGCTCTGATACCAAATGTAGGTTTTAACCTCATACAGAAATTACCTACATACGAATTCTAAAACACAAAAAATAAACAATGCGAGAGCATAACACATAAAACACATAAACACAGAGATTTTCCCCTGGATGCCAAAACTGGGACTACCAGCTTGATTTTTTCATTATATTCCTTTCAATGTTACAATACATATTTATACATACCTAAGCATCCAATACCATGGACCGAAAACCATTTCGTCAAAAACCATGGACCGAAAACCATCGCATCCAAAAACATGTGCGAAAATCATGGACAAAACCATAGGTAGGTCTGCCCAACCTAACATAGGGTCCAAAACCATAGAGTGGGGTTACCTGCACCCGTCAAACCCCCTGTGAGTGGGTTTACCTACACCCCTCAAATCCCTTGTGACTCGTCCTGCTACGCAATTGGCACAATGAAAGGGGGCTCCGCCCCCTTGCTAACCCCTCGGTTAACTACGTGGGCTAGTCGTGGAAAGAATATAACACAACCCAACACCAATTTTTAGTGGTTTTTATTTCAACGACATGGTTATATCAGGGTTCTCAATCTATGGTCCTTGAACCTCGCAGTCACCTTATGTTTCTGGAATGTTAATATTTCGCGGATCCTTGTCCTCTTCTTTAGAAAATACATTATAACATTCTAGCATGCGACTTAGCTGAGTAGTCCATTCAGGCTGAGTCAGGTCTAAAGGATCCCGCGATAACCTAAAGATTGTTGCTTTTACTTCTTGTAGTTCTTCATCAATACTGTCATCATGTTGCAATTCCTCGTAGTTACTTCATGTAACCGATTCTTCCAGCGTTCTATTTCTTCGTCGAATTCTAAAGTGCAGGAACTCTTGCAATCCCATGTAATCCATCCATCCATGGTTGGATTCACCCAATCTTCGTCTCGTGTTGTTATCTTATAGATACAGTCCAGGTTGTCATCACTCTCATAATCGCAGACAGGTTCAGTATAGCGCGATCCTTCAACAGGATTGAGGGGTATTATTACGCGTAACGATTTATTCTCAAAGATCATATTTCGCTTCTTCAGATTGATTACCCTGTTCATATCAGTAGCCCAGTTAATTCCCAGGAGTGCAGGATAGGGATTCTTGTCATCCACTATCTCTATTACTTCAAAGTCAGCCAGCGCGCTTGCTCCCTCAATATCCATGGTCACCCCTTGCAGCCGCCCCATGGGGATGATCTTCTATTGATTCGCCATCCTTAGCTGGATTGGAGACCATTGCAGCATAGGTCTCCCAATCCACTCCCAAGTCTATTTTAGTAGGACATTCACATCTGACCGCAGGTCCAAAATGACCTGATCCATTTCATACTCTCCTATTTGTGCGGTCAGTCTCATCTCCCGTCCCATCCTTATTTTACGCTTGCCAACCTTTCATACTATGCGCGGCTCACCTGGCCTAGTTCTACTGCATCTATTGATGAGTTCTTGTAACCCTTTCATAGCCTTACTGTCGCGCAATAAATTCATACAAGTTTCTAGGAAAGTTGTGAGCATAGAGGGGTCCATTTCTTGCTTAGGCTTATCCTTGCTTCCTAAGGTGGAGGCCTCAACGAAGCTCTTCTTAGCTTCCATGATGGCTTCACAAGCACGCTCCAAATCAAACTTAGCCTCCTTTGCCGGGGCTTTGGAAACCCATGTACTATCTTCTGGCTATTTCCCCTTGTCATCTCCTGTCGTGATTCCACTTTTGAGCACCATATTTACATTTGGATCTTCCTTGCATGGCTTAGACCTCATCATCTGCAGGTTTTGAGTCGGCGAAGGTTGTAGCACCCTTTCTCATGTACCCTAGCTATCAACATAGGACAATCTTCCATTTCGTGATCAAATAGTCTGCAATACTTGCATGAGGGTTACGTTGGATTAGTGGATCGTCAGCATAGTGTGTTGGTCCTTCGCAATTGTAGAAAATAAACTATCCTCAACCTCTACCAAGTCCTCCTTCGCCTTGGCCTCTTCCACGCCCCTGATAACATGTCCACGCCATCCCTGTGCTCTATTCAGGGGACGCGTTTTGGCCTGAACCCTATAGATGGGAGTTCTATCCATCATCAGTTCATAGCTCTTGCAAGTATTCTCATCATGCCCTACCGACCTACAAAAGTTGTAGAACAACTGTTGTGGTGTCTATAAAAACTTCTTTAGCAAGTGACAGTTATCCATGGCATGTTTTCAGGCTACCCGACAGATAGTGCACCATAATGCAGGCCCCGTGCTAGGTCTTGCTTGAGCTTCTGGCATTAAAGGAATCGACCCCCCTCCTATAATATAGTTTTCAAAGACTGGGAATGGTCTTTGTCATGATGCTGACTCTTGTATTTCAAGTAGCATACCTCCTCGCGCACCTTTGGTCGAACTGTCTTGTCCTACTTCAGACTTTGCATCTCAAGGCACAAATTCTTCAGCTGCGCATGGATCTGTTGAACTCCTAGATTAGGATCTTGCTTCAGAGTTTCATGTAGTCTCATAGCAATCTCCAAGTCCTCTATCTGAGTTGTTATCTTCTGCTGCGACAGTGCACTCCTTAAGTGTGGTAGTAGCGAAGCCACAAACCACTCACGATATTGTACATCTATCAAATTCATGTTGGCTTAGTGGATTGTAGATTTCAGCCTCTAATTTAGTTCCCAAGGCATCTCACCTAGTTGCATCGTGATCTCTTTGAATCCCACAACTGGCTACACCTCATATTTAAGCCTACTAAATTCCCTATTTAGTGCTACCTAGATGTCTGCTACTCCAGCATTCGGATTATTGTTAGAGTACTTAATATACCAAGTTAGTGTGTGATCTTGCAGAGCACTAACTAGTGTTGCCTTCTTAATATGATCATCTGTAACACCTTGAGCTTCCCATACATCCCTCACAACGAACCATAATTGGTCTGGGTCCTCATTTCCCAAGCCTTTGAACAAAGGAAACTTCACTGTATTTGCCATATTGAACCTTGGTGGAGGTGGATGTGGTATGGGTGAAGTTGGAGGTGAGTGTGGTGAAGTTGGAGGTGGTGTGGGCTGAGGTGGTATTCACAGGAATCCTTGTCTTATTAACTGAATAACACTTCGCCGAGAAAGCATCGCTATCCCTTCTTCGTCACCTCGCGGAGGCGAAATTAGGGGACTATACTCCGAATACCTCTTCCCTTCATTCCTATAATTTTTTTCACTTTGCGTAGTCCCGAACATCAAGGTAGCTGCATAAATCATTTTTCACACAATAGCATTTTAATCCACGTATTCAAAGATTTTACGTACTTACCTCACAGTCCTTTGAAAAAGTGTCACTCTGCCTCATTGTAGCTGAATGAGGTGTCGATTGCGAATTCAGTCATAAATCCTCCTATGACGCAATCGAGCCAATGATCAACAGTGTGGGAAATCTTATCCTCTGATGCTTCCAACCTTCACACTAGCTCCAAAGACCACACAATAGGGCTGTCAAGTTTCCACCTTCCTTGGCTATCTGCTAGCTTCACGATCCACTCGTTTAGTTCGATAGGGAAGAAGCAGAAAAATATCTCGTCGATCTCTATATATAGGTATCTATCCAACCACTATTCTTTTATTAGTTGTGGGTTTCTGTTCTCTTATGCCATGAATGCGTGGGATCTTTCTATCCAATGAGTCTCCAATCTCCTTCTTAGTTGCATTCCAGTGATACAACATCACACATCTCTTATGCAGATTCTGGTCCCGACAATGGAACCATTTGTTGGCTTGAGGGGGCCTAACCTAGGTTCAACGTTAATTATCCAAACAAATCCCTACACTACTAGCCCTTTCAGCATCAGCCTCACCTGAAGCAGTATGGGGGGATGTTGGAACCAAGTTTCTGCACCAAGAGATGGTTATGATTTCGTTTGATTTCTTCTATCCCTGCCTTCGCGCAGGTGGTCTCGCTCTAGGGATTGTAAGATAAACCCTTTATTCCAGCCTTCAATACCTTCATGAAAGTATATGATCGACCTTCCCGTAGCCCTAACCTATGGCTCAGGTACTTTCATGCTACTATGGAAGCATGCCATGTAGATTCCTCAATTATCCTAAGTGATTTGCTTATCTTGTCAAATACTTGAATTTATTACTGGATAAGAAGATATTCGTATTTGCGTTCAGTTATTCAATGTAATTGCATTCATTCACGCATCATATAAGCATAATAAAGGAAATTCATACGCAAAATATCTAAATCCATCAGTAGAACAAATACACATAAATTGCAGAATAACTCCTTTTATTAATATCTTCCAAGTGTTACAGACTCTGTTCACCTTGCGCACACAGCTGCAGGGTCTTACGCACTTAGCTGCGGACTTCTACCCTAGGCCTCTATGCACTCAGTTGTAGGGCCTCTATCTACAATACAACCCAAGACTTAGAATTCTTGCTTCAAATCTATGACCTGATTCCATGTTCAATTCATTCCCTAAACTACTTAGAGCTTATCACAATCCCATGGTCCGCAGACCATGGGTAGGTCTCTTATAGCTGACTTTACTTTACAAAACTAAGGGTGGACTACCCTTTTTGACACATAACACCTTCATGCTCTGTGACCACAAAATGCAAAGTCTTTACAATTATATTACAAAAGTTGACTTAACATGGCCTTTTAGCCCCAAAATTTCCCTTGGGGGATCTCGCTCCCAACAATTACTCATGCTCTTCAAGATTACTAGATACCAGGTACATTTTTAGTCATATATTACATTTAGACCTAGGTAAAAACAAAAAATATTACACATGTTTTAGTCTAGATACCTACGAGTTCCATATGCCTATCAAGCTTCATACAGGCACTTCACGATGGAGTGTTGTCATTTTCTAAAAAATATTTGGAAATATAACTTTTTGAAAAGAAGGGTTTTCTAGTTCCCAATATTTGGATATGATTGGTGACAATGTGGCATGGTGATGGGGAATCTAGAAGTTCATAGATTTGACTGGCTAACTATAGTGAATACACTATCATGCCATGTAAGCCAAATTGATGCCCAGTTCCACATCATTATGACATGCCATCATTCCACATAATCACTACTTAACACAAACATGGAACATAGTCACCAGTTGCATGTGCTTATTCCATATGCCTATTTTTGGGCATGGAATCCCCCCACAACATGGTTTTGGGTTCAAAGCCCAAGTTTTGAACAACATCATTGTAAAAACTCCATGAATTGTGGGTGCAGAGCGCAAATTGTATGTTAGAGTCATAGGGTTGTTCGCCCTAAGTTTTGAATGTAGTGTCAACCTACCCATGATCCGCAGACCATGGGATTGTATAAATAGAGTGAGGATCTAAGTTGTAATGTAGTAAAGTAAAGTTAAGTTTAAAATGGATGGAGTCAAGAAGATAAAGAGCATAGAGCAAGAGTCTAGTATCTTGGGTCGTAGTAGTAGGAAGAGGCTTTGCAGTTGAATGGGCAGAGGCCTAGTAGAGTTTACAACTGAGTCTGCAAACCTCTGCAGCTAAGTGCACAGGGAGGAGTCGAGTCTATAACCAAGGAAGAAGAATAATAAAGAGAACTTTATCTGAATTCCGTGTATTCATTCTTATGTTATTACATGTTTGATATCAAGTGCAATTATACTGTCTATTTACTGCGTGCTTTTGTATGAATGGTGAATATTGTTAAGTATAAATGAAAGCATGCAGATAAGCTAAGTTAATCCACTAATATTGGGTTTCTAACAAGGGTTTGGGTAATAATGTTTTTCGGGCCTCGAGTAGGGTTGGGTGAAGGTAGCATCACCGGTTGCAAGGTACGGATAAGTGCGCGTAGCGACGTGCACGCAGGGTCAAACCGCGGACCACTTGGAACCCATCAAACATCCCCAGGGTGCGGAAACCTAGTTCTAGCACCCTCCCATACTATTTCAAGTGAGACCTCAATCCGTGCTCCACGAACTATTGCTGAGAGGGCCAGTAGTATAGGGATTTTTTTGGCAAAGTCATCTCTGAACCTGGGTCAGGCTCCAACAAGCCAACAAATGGTTCCGTTGTCGGGACTTGAACTCGGGTCTCTCGAGTGAGAGCCGAGTATCCTAACCAACTAGACTACAAGGGTGGGTTGGCAGGGAAGTGACCATTGGTGTCACTGTTCATGACGAGATGTCCGATTTGAGGTCAAATGGAGTGGGTGGCGAGCATTTAAGGTGAAAGTTAAGGGAAAGATTTGGGAAAATCTACTATCTAGAAAGCATTAATGTCCTGGAATGGGAGGGAACGATCAAATTTGAATTAAAAAGGTGCTATAAAACTCAAAGGGCTAGCCAGTGGACAACACTTGGTCATTTGAGGATTGACTGATTGAGCAAAGCACAGAGTGTTGAGGACCGAGCGATAATAGAGCCCCTAAGTTCACGAGAGACAAAATGCTATGTAGAAATGATGACAACCACTGAGGATGGGTTGGGAATTGAGGAAGGAACTGCTGGTAAGGCCGCACAGACCCCCATGGTATATGATGTTCCTAAAGGCATTGGGAATGTGACAAAAATTCCCAAATCACCATGGACGTCGAGGCTGAAGAAGGATAAGCAGTCAATGGGACCAGTATGCATGTCCCCGAGGAATCCACGACACAACAAGTTATTAGTGGAAGAAAAAGGGAAGGCAGTCACAATTGAATTAGATGAGGAGGAAGAATATTTGTAAGCCCTAATTTCCATCGGAGAAGAATAATAAGACATGGAGGAGGACATCGAACCGGTGCACTCTGCCATGAGACTACCTACGTCTGTCCCTCAATAGAAAGGAAAATCCAAAGTACCGAAGGATTTGGATGCAACAAAGAGTTCACTCCAGACCCTGCTCCTCCCCGATGGAATTGTATTTGAGGGCTCATACCTAGGTCGCATGCCCACCATTAAATTCGAAGACTGGGACCTCGTGGACAACAAAAAATTCCCGCACTTAGAGATGGGAAACCTGATGAAGCAAAATATGAAGGGGGCAGTGATAGAGTTAGAGCTGCGAAAATGGTTGCGCAGTGTGGAAAATGTTGGGTTGCTGCATATACTATGGATTCCACATTTCCATCATGTACCCATCACCATTTTCGTCATCAGGCAACCGCTCTACCTTGTGCATGATGGGTATCTATGGCTGGAGGAGCCTATTCCTATCACAACAGACCTCATTCACTAGATTTCTCGGCTTCCCTGTAAGGGAAAGGACCTCATGACGATAGACAGGAAAAGTAGTGATCTGTCTCTCGCAGAGGCCATGAAGGCAAAGTATAAACTAGAGAAAAATAAGAGGGGCTACACCATCTCTAGCATCAAGGATAAGGGGATGAGCGTAGCCACCCAACTCCTGGCTGATAAAGTGATGAGAAAATTCTGCGCTGATGAGGTACTAGCGCCGGTGGTCACATGATATAAAAATCACCCTTGAGTGACCTCAGTTAAAGAATTAATGAATAAAGGTATTACAGACTCATGTACTAGTGTGTGTCCATGTTATTTTAGGCAACGGATAGATTAGATTGCAAAATACACAAACACTGGAAAATGGAAAATAGTAGAGAAAAATAGTAAGAAAATATAAGAACACAACAATTAATAAGGAGTTCACCCTATCCTCCAGGACTACATCTCCAGTCCAGCTTTCAGCGGTGGCCTTCTTTTATTATGTCTTAAAGCAAAGAATTACAATGAGGAGCTTAATTTGAGTCTCCTAAAACAGAACTTCTTGGCAGGGTGGTTCTTGGATTCCCCAAGCCACTACAGTGCATAGACTCTTTTCCTTACCAGCTCTTGACCTCTTTGGTCTTAATGGGAGGAGCCCAATCTGGTGCTCAGTTCCCAATAGATCCTCTCAGGGATGGCTTGATGCTGACTTATGCTGCAGGTCAGCTTGGCTCTCTGTCTTTCTGCTCTTTTCTTCACTGTCTCTTCCTTTCTCTGTCTTCATCTTCTTCTCTTTGGTTCTTCCTCTCGGTGTCCTCTCTGGTATTTCTTGTTCTCTGTTATGGCTTTAAAGCCAGCCGATCTCATGACTGTTCGATTCCCCTTCTACCTCCATTAGATCACCTACTGTTGTTCACTTGGAATTCATTGTCTCTGCGTCATGGTCATCAGCTCATAGGGAGTGGCCACTTATCCTCTCGCAAACTGTGCCAGCTCTTCCTCGTAAGTTTGGTTCTTCGGTTACATCGGGAAATGACTCATTCACCACCTCAATAGTCAAATCAGACCTCAAATCCTTATAGATCGTGGCTCAATCCCCTGCCAAATCTAGTTCTTTCATCGGGCGCGTTCTTAGTCGTTATATCTGGAGCCCCCAGATCCAACGTCATTCACTCATTTCACGCAGTTTACTTGCTCGACCATCAGTGTGCGATGAGCAACAGTTTTCTTTCTCCTCCGCTTGCCATGTGTCGGGTGCTGAATGGAATTGCTAGGTTTTAGACAAATCCGCTTAGCACCCAAGGGTGCCCCCGATATACTACCGGTTTTCGGAGCGCGGGTCCCGTCTTTAGCCTTT
Source organism: Pinus tabuliformis (assembly GCA_031772625.1). Lineage (NCBI taxonomy): Eukaryota > Viridiplantae > Streptophyta > Pinopsida > Pinales > Pinaceae > Pinus > Pinus tabuliformis. The sequence continues at coordinate 801,541,047 of CM062805.1, read as the reverse complement.
AGCATTTTCCCCATGGTTTTTCCGGCTTCCATGCGACTGAGCGCTTCGAGGCTTTCCTTCTCAAGGGGTTTTGCCTACCGATGCGCGATTAGTGCTAAATGCTAATCATGCATCAGAAACAACCTCCTTTTGCCAATCTGTGCTTCCCAGGTGGTAGTTTCACATCCTGCGCGGTCTCCACGGGCCTTGGTCAGCACGCTTTGAATGAGGTCCTCATCGTTCCTCGCTGGATACCAACTACCATTGTTTAGAGGTCTTTCTGATCACTCTGTGCTCTTAAATCTTTGAAGTCTATCTCATTTTGATGCAGTCATGGTGTTTTGATTATTCTTCATGGATCCAATTCGGATCATGGCCTTCCCACTGAAAAATATTTTGGACCACCAAAAGTTGGCTTTCAAGCATTAACTAAGTGAGGATACAATTTTCTCACTTGTCCAATCTCTATCCACTTTGCACTGCTCGGTTTTGAACCTTTGAGCCCAATTCTGAGGTACTCAACATCTCCTCTGCACATCATCCTCACCTTCCTGTCCAAAACTATGTCTTCCTACAATTCATTAAGATATTCACATAGTAGGCCATCAATAGAAGGCAATTGACTCTTCTCTTCGGGATCCTCAATTAGTGAAGGTTCAAACAATCTCAAGTAATCTGCATTTACAACTGAGTAGATGTGCATGTAAGCTGGTATATCAAGGCAAAAAGCATTCTCACCGATCTTCTCAAATATCCTAAAGGGTCCATACCTGATAGTCTTTAGCTTTTTACCTTCACCTTGCATCCTATCTTTGCTGATGTACAACCAGACTTGGTCACCAGCTTGGAAGCTATGCTCCATCCGATGCTTGTCATGCCTTGCCTTGTATTTGTCTTGGCTCTTTTCCAGCTGTTCCTGTACTGCCTGGTGGATCTCCTAGATTTTTTCAATGAACCTAGTTGCCTTGTCCACATCATTGTGTCCCTCAACTGTGTTATCTTTACCAAAGACAAAATCCAAAGGAGACCTTGGTGTGAAACCAAAACAGGTCTCAAAAGGAGATCTCTATGTAGAAGAATAATGTTCTCTGTTGTAAACATGCTGCACATAACACAAGTATTCATCCCAAAGCTTAGGATGTTTTCTGCAATATCCTTTGAGTAACTAGATGACTGTCCTGTTAACTACTTCTGTCTCGCCATCAGTTTGTGGATGAAAATCTATGCTTTTCTTCAGTTTGGTGTCCATCAATTCCCACAGACTTGACCAAAACTTCCCCACAAATCGGGCATCTCGATTAGATATAATGGAAGTGGGTAATCCAAAATGAACCCATACATGTTCAAAGAATAGTTTTACAGTTTGTTCAACTATAATCTGTTTGTTACAAGGTATCAAAATACACATTTTTTTGAACCTATCCACAACAACATACAGATAATCATGACCTTTCCTAGATTTAGGCAGTCCTCCAAAAAAATCCATGGAAACGCTTTCGCAAGGGTGAGAAGGAATTGATAATGGAGTGTACAAGCCTAGTTTTCTGTTGCTGGGCTTGCTTTTAGCACACATAATACACCCTCTTACATATCTAGAAACTATCTCATTCATTTTCAACGAATAACAAAATCTCTAGAGCTGTGTAACTATTTTACTTACCCCAAAGTGACCTAATATCAGAGAAGTGTATGCTTCTCTAATTATCTTTACTCTCTTAGTTTGTGGAATGCATAACTTCCCACAATTGTATAAGAGTCAGTCCTTCAGATGATAATCCAATTCTTCTACTCATTTTCCTTGACTAAAAGTTGCATATAGATCCTTAAAGTCTCTATCTTGAGCATATTGTTCAATGTATCTTTCATGTAGCACAAAATTATGCTTAAGTATAGTAGATGCATTTATAATAGGCCTGGATAGCATGTATGCAACTTTATTATGTATGCCCTTTTTATATTTGATGACTAAATGAATCTATTGTAGAAAACCCATCCATCTGTAGTGTCTTGATTGATGCAACTTAGTTTGGGAGTGTAGATATTGAAGTGGTTGATGATTAGTATGTATTACTGTCTCTTTGCCCATTAAGTAATGTTTCCACCTTTTCACACTCTGAACTAATGTATACAATTATTTATCATATGTAGGATAGTTAACTATCATAGGATTAAAAGTCTCAGAATTATTACATACCGTGTTGTGTCAACACTACTCCCATGGCATAGTCATTGGTATCTGTTTGGATCGCAAATGGTCTTTGCAAATCAGGTAGTGCTAGTACAGGTGTTGTACTAATCTTTTCTTTTGAGGTGTCAAAGGCTTTCTGATGTTTGCCTCCCCATGAAACACCTTGTTCAATCCTGTTAAAGCATGTAAGGGAGCAACAATTGAGGAAAATTTAGAAATGAACTTCCTCCAATATTGTGCTGCCCCTAAGAAGCTTCTCACTTTTGTAGCAGACTTGGGTTTAGGCTAGTTTACAATGACTACCACCTTAGAGGGATCTATTTTCAATTCACCACCCCTACTATGTGACCCAAATAATTTAGAGATGTTTTGCCAAATTCACATTTTGAGAGTTTAACATGAATTTTTTCTATTTTCAAAACATCTAATGTCTGCTTAACATGCTTTAAGTGTTCTTCCCACATTTTACTAAAAATCAGAATGTCATCTAGATACACAATAAAAAAATCATCAAGAAAAGGTCTGAGTACATCATTCATTAATCTCATGAAAGTAGCAAGAGCATTGGTTAATCCAAAAGGCATAACCAACCACTCATACAATCCCTGCTTTGTTTTGAAAGTAGTCTTCCATGCATCTTGTTCTGCAACTCTAACCTAATGGTATCCACTGTGCAAGTCTAGCTTGGTGAAATAAACAACTTCTTTCAATTGATCTAAAAGATCATCTATGCGAGGAAGGGGATAATGATTTTTGATTGTTATCTTGTTCACTGCTTCGTAGTCAATGCACATTCTCCACAAGCCATCTTTCCTTCTCACCAAAATGATTGGTGATCCACATGGTGATGTGCTAGGCCTGATGAACCCCTTCTCGAGCAAATCCTGCACCTGCTTCTTGATTTCAACATTCTCTAAAGCAGAAAACCTATACATTCCAATGTTAGGCAATGGAGCATCTTGCTGTAAAATAATATCATGTACTATTTCATTTTTGGGTGTCAGACCTTTAGGTTCTTGAAACAAGATATCATACTTTGAAATAACCTTTTCTCTATCAGATTGTTGTTTAGCATTACAACCCTCAAATACATTGTTTTTATCAGGTTTCTTTTCCTTTACAACCATCAGTAAGAATTGTTTGCATAAATTTATCATTCTTTTCATCTGCCCTGAGTTTATGAGAGTATAATTATTCTTGAGCTTATGAGCTCTTACAAAGTATTCAATTCCATATTTAACAAGTATATACTTGTTCTCAGCTCTATAGAAAATAGATTTTCTATCATACAAGTAAGGACTTCCCAAAACAATTCCACATATATCCAAAGGAATTATGTCTAACTCAACCTCATCTACAAATGCTGACCCAAAAGAAAACTTGAATTTGCACTGTCTAGTCACTTGTAGTTGTGCTTTATCATTCAACCATCCTAATGGGTATGGTTTCTTGTGAGGTGTAGTTGCTAATCCCAATTTCTTTACAATTTCTTTAGAAATTAGATTTACTTGTGAGCCACTATCAAACAAAGTATCAATCTTTTGATGTTTGGAAATAACTTGAATATGGAAAAGCTCATGCCTTTTTCTCTCATTTTCTTCATCAATAATAGATTGAGCAGAATTACTAGTAGATGCTTCAGAATCCTTCCCTTTTATACCTGTGGCTGTAATGGTTGTTTCATCTCCCGAGTCTGACCACAAATCTTTCTAAATAGCTACAACATTCTTCTACTTCTTGCCCTCGAACTTCTTAGGTCTCAGTTCTAGATGAAGAATCCAACAATGCTCATTATCATGCCCATCCTTTTTATAGTGAGTGCATGAAGTTACTTTGTCTACCCACATAGGATGGCCAACACGAGTGAGTGCAGCAGGCATGTCAGCAGCAGAACAGATGTTGTGCGCGAGGATGGCCAACATGATAGTATTACCAAATGGAGGGCTAATCTCAGAAAACATGATGGATTGGGTGATGCTTAATATGATGAAAGACCTTGGCCTCAATTTGGCTGCTCTTCCCCGGGACACACTATATCAGCTGTAGGATGGGATAACAACAGAACTCTGTGCCAGGGAGAGCCACGCAATCCAGGTTCTAAGTGAGTAGAAGATTAATATAGAACAGATTAGCTTGCAGCACGATGAGTTGGTGTCGCAGAACCAAAAGTTGGTTCATATAGTTGATGATGCTTGCCGGTTCATCCCAGAGTTGTCCATTGTAGCAGATCTAACGATAGAAGTGTGGATCCACTATTTGGCAAGTGGAGTCCACAACGCACGAGAAGAAACAACAAGAGTGCAGCTGGAGCTGAATCTACAACTTTCCAAGCTGTGGTTGAAGGCACAACCTTCCACTCCCCTAGAGGTCAGAGAGCAGCACACCAACGCTATTGTAGCAGGGATGGAAGAGATTGGAGGTGCAATGTGTGACTGTACCAACATGTTGGAGCATGCGCTTGAGGTCCTCACAATGTTGTAGGAGGACCCTAACATCTAGCAACTGGAGACCGAGGCACATGAACTCTAGCAATAATATCACAGCATCAAAGGGGTTGCATAGACAATAGTCCTTACTCAGCGGCTTGCAATAATGCAGCAAGCCAAGGTACTAAAGGAGAAGGTTGATGCGGCACGCCATAAGGAAGCAATTCTCAAAGCACGTGTCCAACCATGGATTGACAAAGCCTTCACAATCATAGGTGATATTGAAGGAAAGCTCGCAAAAATTTAGGGGATGCATGCACAGATGCAACACAGCACGACAGAAACAGAGTGCTCAGAAGACAGAATGTGGCAAGTTTAGTAAGCAACAACTCAATGCGTTGCAGACATCAAGACCATTCAGGACCAGCTAGAGGGACTCCACCCCAAGATCGTCACGCCGACAGAGTGACTCAAGGGTGAGTCACGATGTTTGTGTTGGGGGCCTATTGGGCACAGAATCCCCCCATAGCATGGTTTGGGGTTCAAAGCCCAAGTTTTGAATAACATCATTGTAAAAACTCACGAATTGCGGGTGCTGAGCGCAAATTGTATGTTAGAGTCATAGGGTTGTTTGGCCTAAGTTTTGAATGTAGTGTCGGCCTACCCATGGTCCATGGACCATGGGATTGTATAAATAGAGCGAGGCTCTAAGTTGTAAAGTAGTCAAGTTAAGTTGAAAATGCATGGAGTCAAGAAGATAGCAAGCATAGAGCAAGAGTCTAGTATCTTGGGCTGTAGTAGTAGGAAGAGGCTCTGCAGCTGAGTGTGGAGAGGCCTAGTAGAGTTTGGAGCTGGGTGCGCAGAGTGGAGTCAAGTCTATAACCAAGGAAGAAGAATAATAAAGAGAAGTTTATTTGAATTCCGTGTATTCATTCTTATGTTATTACATGTTTGATATCAAGTGCAATTATACTGTTTATTTACTGCATGCTTTTGTATGAATGGTGAATTTATTTAAGTATAAATGAAAGCATATAGATAAGCTAAGTTAATCCACTAATATTGGGTTTCTAGTAAGGGTTTGGGTAATAACGCTGTTCGGGCCCTGAGTAGGGCTACGCAAAGGCAAGATCACCGGCTGTGAGGTACAGATAAGTGTGCGTAGCGACGTACGCGCAGGGTCAAACCGCGGACCACTTGGAACCCATCACACAATCCGAGGGTGTGGAAACCTGGTTCTAGCACCCTCCCATACTACTTTGGGTGAGACCTCAGTCTACGCTTTGTGGACTGTTGCCGAAAGGGCCAGTAGTATCAGGATTTGTTTGGCTAAGTCATCTCCGGGAAACCCTAAAACTTCGTCGTGCCTATGTCGCTATAGTGCCCTTCGGTTGTTGCGAATAGAAAATTTTGATTGGGCTAGGTAGCCATGTGTGGCTCCATTGAAATTGGCTCCTCGTTATATTATTCACCTCCTCCCTATTTGGTGGGGAGAGTTTAGCTTTTCGTGTGAAAGGTGGGTTCGTAATTGAGTTGGTTTTTTGGGTTTGCCTCAAGAATGGCCTTGGGTCATTTGTACGGTGGCCAATTTTCATCTTCTCTCCATACCCACTCAGTAGCACATGAGCGGTAATGTTGGCCATGCTTGTCCCAAGAGGCATATGTGAACAATTCCCCTTAAGCTCTAAGTTCTCAGAGTTGTATGGGTTGTTGTGGTGTGGCTCCCTGTGATGGCTAGCCTCTTCATTATTCAGTTGTTTATGGTGTCGGTTTCTTGTGTGTTGGGCCCCAACAAGCCAACACCTATTTTGAGATCATTGCTTCACATTTCATTCATTTAACCCCAATGGTGGTTTCAGTCAATCCAATAAGCATTCATTCATGTAAAGGAATTTCACATGATAACATTCTAATACATATTTGGTCATCATCTAAATCATATATTTCTTTACAACATTCCAAGATTTTGTTTCATCTTTAAGTTCATTCTGAATTGTTTCTATAGCATTGATTACAAGCTTAATAAAGAAATATTTTGGAACCTTTCCATAAGTATCCAATGTGATCAAATGTCTTGAAAGGGATTTTGTGCTTGACTTATAGCTCGTTCCACAAATTTCCAAGGAGTTGATACTTGGGTAACGAACATAATTTACATCTCTTTCAACTTTTACTATCGACTCTTGAAAATGGATTGTTTTACATGGAAATCTTTTGTTGTAAAAAGATGTTCCTTTAACTATATAGCCATTATAGAAAAGAAAACATTGAATGAGAAATAGGCATGCCTCTTGAATCTAATTGCTTAAATGTTTGCCTTCAAATACATTTTTTGGGTATTGTGAAGCCAAATTTGTTTTGAGTCAAAGTCAAAGTCATTTTTCTAAGACACCTTTCTTGGGCTCCTTAAGGTCAAGACAGGAATAATGTTTTTGTGTCTACATATATCCTCCACCAAATCAATTCCTTCTTCCAAAAGGATTACTATTCATCCTTCAAAGCTGGCCTCCAAATTTTTTTTAATCAAGTTAGCCTTGATTACAAGCCTACAAGTCAAGTTCAAGTCAAATTGTTCATGTTGGCTCAAATGCATAATGACCAGTAAGTATAAATAACCTACTATTTCATCATTTGAAGGAGAGAAGTGAAGCTTTCATTCAAGAGATAAGAGAAACTATTACAGGACCGAGAAATGGAGAGGAAGTATAGAATCTTAGAAGACTATTATAGAGATGAAGTCGAAAATGTGAATTGTAGAAATGATTATAGGGAGACCGAATTTCCTTGTTGTAGAGATGATTAAAAAAAGGTATGTGACTATTGTAGAAGGAAGGTTAATATTTTTGAGGCAGGAAGGCCAAGATTTTTGAAGTAGGAGGGTTGAGACTATTACAAAAGGAAGGTTGAAATTTTTAAGTTGAAATAGAAGGAGCTAAGAACCATAATTGTAGAGACAATTGCAGGAGGAACTAGTCTAGTGGTTGGAGTAAGTTTATTTATTTTATCAGAGGGTCAAGTGTGTCTCAGCCTAATTTAATCTACTAGAGATAGAATTGACTAGGTTTCCTCCTTCATACTGGTTTTTCCCTGGCCATGCACTTACATCTTGTGTTCTTGTCTTTATTATCTTCATGTTGGCATTTATTTGATGAAAGGAACACTAACATAATCAACATATAATTTCATAAGTAAATGTCAATATAAAAGAAATAAAATTGAAGAATATAACTCACATAATGCTCAATATTTCTCAATAACAGAGAGGTATTGGACCTCATTTGAGTCACACAAGCAATTCGGTATCTTCAAGAATTTTAAGGAAAATATAGAGCGAGAAAGAAGTGAAGGATAACGAGGAAATCAAGAAGGTCTATTTGTTTGGCTTGTGCATCAATTAATTATTTAACAAGCTCATACGTATGGGAAGAAAGTTATCTTTGTTCATATTTTGAGTTAGAGAAGAGAAATAGAACAAGTTATAGAGAGAAGCATTATTGTTTGGGTGGTTGGCCTATCACATGGTGAGTTGTCTTGATAAAAGATCTTAGACACTGTTTACGTTCTTGGGCCTACCAACATGTCATGGGATCTCCTTGGTAAGAAGTCCCAACTCGACCTTAGACCATTTGGATTAGGAGTCCTATCTGTGTGTCGTAAAGTAGTGCCTTGAACATGGTTGTGCGCTGAGGTAAGTACGATAACTATTTTGGAGGAAAGTCTGTGACCTTGCAGCGTGTCAAGTGAGATGCGTGGGGGTTCTAACACACAGAGGGGAAAAGGAAGTGTGTCCCTTAGAAGCTTGTAATAGTACGCAACCTAAAAGGAACACACAAGCATAATGAAATCACAAGCTGGAAGTGGAGTAGTCCATAATCCAAAGTGATGAGTTAACACAACAACATGTCTTCAAAAAGATTCATACAATCGCATACAAAATTGTTCATACACAAAGGCATAAGTGAAATAATATACATTGCTAAATTAATAAAAACATATGAATGAAAACATGCTAGTTTAGTTATATTATTAAGTGAAAGTTCCATCCATACATACACCATTGACAACCACTAGCCCCAATAGCGGAACATTACAGTCAACAATTCCTACTCCTCCAAAGAGACATACTCACTCTACATCGTGGATAAGCCAAGGCTTGTCACAATACTCTCCAAGTATTCTCTAAGCAATGCCTAGCCAAAATATTGGCTCCCAAAAGCCTCTACTATGAGTTATGATGTTCTATATATAACAAAAGGTGGGGTGACCCTTGAGATTCCCATTTGAATCATGGACTACCCTCATGACTCTTCACATTACATAGTGACTATTTACATTCCATTAGTGACACTTGGAATTTCACATACAATATATTTACATATAACAATACAATTTCCGCATATACCCATGTGGGACAAAATAGGCTTGAGTCAGCCTAACAAGACAAACAACATCACTCAGGGTCTTGGGGAAAGACCAACTCGGGAAAATCCTCTTGATGGTCTTCGGTGGGGAATTGATACCATGCTTGGTACTATGCTATTGTGTCCCTGTACTATTTGGTGATGTCTTTCTCGAAGTGGACTCTTGCTTCCATGGCTTCCGGGCATATGGTTCTAAAACCTCTATCTAGCTCATCTCGAAGCATGCGTAGCATTGTCATGAGGGTGGCTAGACCACTGATGTACTTTTGCATGTTATCTCCACTCAGCTGCAAGTCATCATTGGTGGCCTAACGCATCAATTTCTGTATGTACCTATTGCCCTCTAGCATGACTTGGTTCTTCTTCATGGCTTGAGTAAGTGTTCTAATTGAAGGGATCCTGTGTGTCGTCGCTATGACATCCAGACTCTTGAAAAGTTGTGGACAAGAAGCCTCGATGCCAGTGATGAGCATAGGGAGCTACTCATAATTCTAGATCAACATCCAAATCCATTCTTTTCTTAACTCTTCCTGTGGCTTCATTATCTTCTGGAAGTAAAGCGGGGCTCCCCTGTACCTCATTGTCCATTCTTGTAAATGCGTAATAGTAGCGTGGATGTATTTGAGAGCTTGGGTTGTCCTCGCACACTGTTGCTAAAAACTGTATAAATGGAAAACCACCTTTTGCACAGTGACAAACCTGTCATACAATGTCTGCATGGTGGTCTCAAAAGTTGATACTTCAACAAGTATCAATTTCTTCATTTGTACCATAGCGGATCCTGAAGACTATTCTATTATTTGCCTGGTCTCTTGTAAGTCCTTTTACATCCGATCATTCTATGCTATCAAGAACTTGACCATTGAAATCACAAACTCTACATAAGCCTTAGAAGCATCAACCATAGTAGTTGGATGTCTTTTAACATCTACAATAATCACCCTTTCCTCTATGTGTGCAGGCGATGTGTGATCATCAAGGATTTTCTTTCTTCGCACCCATAAAATCCTTCACCGTCACTCCTCAAATGGTAGATTGTACCCATCCACCTTTGGATCATCATCAAGGAGGACACCCTCTCCTTCCTTGCTCAAGACAAGTTCTAATTCTAGAGGTGGCATAGACTATGGGGTGACCTCGGATGCTCTAGGCATGGGGTTGGTGTCTTGGTCCTGTGGCTCCCGTTCCAACTCCATGTTTATTGCTTCAACAATCTTCTCAACCTACTGAGAAAATTTCCAAACATGAACCTACCCACCCTCTAATTAATCTACTAGATTCTATGATTCCTCAACATGTATAGGCACAATTTTCTCTACCAGTGTGCATTGCCTTTCCTCCTGTTCCTGATTCTGCTTCTCTTACCTTTCTCTCCTCCTAAGATCCTTCTCTTCTTTCAACTTATTTTACATTTCCTGTCACTTCCTCTCTGCATCTTCCAACATTTTCTTCTCTCTCTTCCTCTATTCTACTCTCCTTTCACATCATTGCCTCTTCACCTCTATCCCCAAATATACTTTCTTAGCAAGAGGATCTTCTCTAAAATTATAGCTTTTCTCAGCCTCTGCGCTCTCGAAAATCTTCCTCTTACCTTTTCTTGCATCGGTTTGTTTCTCATTGCTACTATTGTTATTACTTCCTATGGTGTTATTTCCTACATTGTTGCTCTCCATTCTACAACCATGTTGACTGGTTCATTGGACCTACAGGATTTTTACCAATACCTCTAAGGGTTTTCCTCTAGCCAATGACATGCCCTGTGGATCCATGGATAATACGCCTTCGTATAGTGGTTCTTGCATATGAAGTGGGGATCATGCGGATTGAAAATATTGGTGCTGAACTCAAACCTCTTCAAGTCCTCAACCTCAATATCTGCATCCTTCAAGGTACGTATCTTTTACAATCAAATCTGCAAAGGAAGGGTAGGCAATGGTGCCTGCTTCCTCTTTTTTAGTCTTGTTGATAACCCTGTGGAAATGTGATACACAACCTCTTGCATGACCAACTTATCAATGGAAAACCTTGGTAGCACATGTGGAGCCTTCTATCCAACAAATATCATGATGAAGGTGCCACTAGATGATTACACAATGCCTACATCATTTCTTGGGACATACAAGGTGGATCCTATTCGAATGTCATCCTCTAAACCAAGGTGATGAAGTGGTCAGATAGCCTCACCATGACTCCTCGGTAGCTTCACTCAGAGAGAAACTTTTAATAAATGTTCGCAACATCATATGATGGTATACATGTCCAACCCATGCCAGGAAACTGCTACTGGCACATATTGCATCAAGTAGCTACGTGGACATATAGAATCTGACTTGCCCATCCTTAGGCAGAATCTGAGCATTAGAAACATGCACTTTCAGTTGAAGAGCCAACATGTTTGACCAGTTGAATGACCTTCCTTCATTTTCCAAATGATCCAACATGACCACCCAACTCTAGGGAAATCTCTCCATTCTCTCTTGACCATACAAGCGACATGCAAAGATGACCAAGAGTTGGTAGGCCTTCTTGAGTGATTTAGTCTTATAGACTTGGTTGAGTGTTGCCCTAAACTTTGATGGCTCTTTTACCCCATGCTTCATGATGTCTCTAGTGTTTACATTGATATTAGGAGTATATAAGAGTGCATCCATGTGGTTTAGTCACTGCGGCAAGTGATACATGTGATGGTGGTTTTCTGTCCTAAAGGTGGCAAGATGATTTCCACTGGTATTGCTCAATGTCATCATCTCAGGATTGATATGTGAGACAATCCAGTGAATGATGTTAACACATGGGAAGGTGGGGTACTTGCATGCAACCCTGTACAAGCTTGACTTGTGAATGTTGACATAAACCTGTCGATCTTCTAGATATTCCTTAAAAAATGCCTACAAATATGTGCTTTATTTCCTACCATGTTATCTTCATGTCCTTCTCTATGAACAGCTGTATGTCTACATATATTGGTGAGTTTATTGTCACTTGTTCAACTAAATCTCCAATGTTGCTCTCTACAATATCCTTTGATCCAACTCTCTTGGAAACCATGCTACCTGTACTGCTGAGAAGCTACTCAACTACTAATATACCTTTAGATAGACTAGACATTGATGAAAAGAAAATTCGAGCTTAAAATCAAAAGCATTTCAAGGAACAATCATGCAACGAACTAGGCAACTATTGGGAAATATTATGTAGTTGTCACTCTCAAAGGTGAGGGACTATTAGTTGGATCTGTGCATTGTGCAGTACTAGCTACCGGTGAGAGGTGTTGACTACTGAAATCTATTAACGATTTTGGACCTATCAACATGTCAAGGGATATCCTCGATAAGCATTCCCAACTAGACCTCAAACCGTTTGGATTAGGATTCCCAATAGTGGGTCATAAAGTAGTGCCTTGGTCATGGTAGCGCGCAAAGGTAATTATGTAGCTATGTTGGAGGCAAGTGTGTGACCTTGCAGTGCGTCAAGAGAGATGCATGGGGGTTCTAACACATAAAGGGGAAAAGGAATTGTGTCATGTAGAAGCTTGTAATAGTATGCAGCCTGACAGGAACACACGAGCGGAATGACATCACAGGATGGAAGAAGAGTAGTCCAAAATCCAAAGTGACAGGTTAACACAACAAGATTCATAAAATTGCATACAAAATAGTTCACACACAAATGCGTAAGTACAATAGCATACTTTGCTAAAGTAACCCAAATAGTCAAACTACAATAACAACATATGCATGAAAACATGTTGGCTTAGTTATATTATTAAGTGAAAGTTCTATCCATGCATACACCACTAACAACCACTAGCCCCAATAGTGGAACATTACAGTCAACATCGTCTGCTCCTCCAAAGATATGTACTCTCTCTACATTGTGGAGAAGCTACGGCTTGTCACAATACTCTCAAAGCCTTCTCTAAGCAATTCCTAGCCAAATGCTTGGCTCCCAAAAGCCTCTACTATGAGTTATGAGGTTCTATATATAACAAAGGGTGGGGTGACCCTTGACATTCCCTTTTGACTCTTGGACTACCCTCATGACTCTTCACATTACATAGTGACTGCTCACATTCCGCTAATGACACTTGGAATTTGACTTAAAATATATTTGCATATAATAATACAATTTCCACATATACCCATGTGGGACAAAATAGGCTTGAGTCAGCCTAACAATACAAACAAAATCACATGGGGTCTTGGGGAAATAACAACTTGGGAACATCCTCCTGATGGTCTTTGGTGATGAACTGATACCAAGATTGATACTACGCTATTGTGTCCCCGTACTGTTTGGTGATGTCTTTCTCGAAGCAGACTCTTCCCTTTATGGATTCCAGGTATATGGTCCTAAAACCTATGTCCAGCTCATCCTGAAGCATGTGTAACATTGTCTTGAGTGTAGCTATACCATCAATGTACTTATGCATGTTCTCTATGCTCAGCTGCAAATCATCGCTAGTGGCCTTGCGCATCAACTACTCTATGTACCTGTTGACCTCCAGCATGACTTGGTTCTTATTCATGACTTGAGTGAGTGTTCTGGTTGAAGGGATCCTGTGTGTCCTCACTATGACATCCAAACTATTGAACAACCATGGATAGGAAGCCTCGATGTTGGTGATGAGCGGAGGGAGCTACTCATAATTCTAGATCAACATTCGAATCTGTGCTTTGTCTAACTTTACCCGTGACTTCATTATCTTCTACAGGTAAAGAAGGGCTCTCTTGTACCTCATTTTCCATTCCTGTACATGCGTAATAGTAGCATGGTGTTGAGTGATAAAAGGTTCCTTTTTAACTCCTAATTATCTTCACATTAATTATCAATCCATGCAGGTCTTTCTATTTCAAGAATGTACACGGTATGTGGCGGCTATTTAACTCAGAGAGTAATGCTTCTAAATTGCAGTATAGATATTTTAAATACAAGAGTAAATGGATGCAGCAAGTAAATTCTAATTGAAATTAAAAGAAAACTAAATCCTTTAATGAAATCAAATCCTACAACAATTCAGGTAACAACAATATGCAATTCAATAACAAAAGTATCAATTAAGAGTACAACAGTGATAAATCTTCTCTTAGAGACTACTAAATTTAAATCAAATGCACTACTATGTAAAACAACGATGACATCAAACTGAGAGAATAACAGCAGTAGTTAATTCTCATTACAGTTGATTACATCAAGAAGGATATTCATCTAGAAAACTCAATCCAAAGTGAAAGGAAACTAATTAAACAACAATGTTGTAAATTATATAAAACAGAGCTATTCTGTCAACGCAAATAAATAAGGAACAACAACGAAATAAAGTAGTAGAAAGCAATAATACTAACAATTGTCACACTTGCAAGAATCAGAAATATATGAGACAAGTGAAGTAGTGAATTCCATCAGAAGCTGGGCCCTTAGCCGCCAGCGTACACTGCTGGTTACTTCAGATAAATTAAAAGGAACAACAACTCCTCTTATAAATTAATCTTGAAAGAGTATTACAACATATTTGCGTTCTTCGTTATAGCCAAAGTCTGTAATTGAGAATTACAATAATAATAACAATGGTCATCCCCCTTCTACTTACAATCGTTGCCTTTTATAATGAGAAAGGGGTAGAAAGATAGATGATAAAAGAAATGCCCTAGGATCTCTCAATCCTGAGGGATTCACGCAATTTTCTAACTTCAGACATCTTTCCATTCTCGCGTTGATCCTATTGATTTTAGTTTGGACGTATCTACAACCACCGTGTTCCTTCCTTAGCTTGCTACTTTTTCATTGTCCCTTAGTTAGGGAAAAACAGTTTTCCCTTTTCGTACTTTCCTACATAAAGAAGGATGATAATTAGCCAAAGCATAACTGTAAATAATTTCTGTATTTCTTACCATAATTTATTAATAGATTAGCGCATTGAGATATAGAAAGGATGAGAATAAAGGAAAAGGATAATAGGTTGATAGTAAATACACACCTTTTCCATGACCCAACATACTCCCATGCTTACCCTTTTTCATGTCCTCATGAAAACCATGTAGTTCATTTGCAGAGCAGTTAAGGAATAAGCTGGAGAAGGAATGTCGTAAAGCAGTCTGAAACCATGATTCTTGGCCAAAATTTCAAATATGTGCCCTATTTGTCCTTCAGGTAGTTCATATATAGCCTTGTACCCCTCATCAAGATACCAAACAATAGGGCTGTAGAACATACAGCCTAGCCAATAAGGACCTTCCCTTAAGAGGAGATTACTATAAATGATAAAGCATTCTGCAGCGAGTTTAAAATTTTTATAATTGGATGGTTCTCTATTCTGTACATTGTTATTGGAAACTGTCCATATCAACTTGGCTGTGGCCAAGGAGCTTTCCTGAATGGAAAGGAAATACTCTACTCCCTTGTGGAAAATCTCTTTTTGAATAGGCCCCAGAGTTTTGATTACTCCTTCCCTCTTCTTCAAACTTTTGTGATTGGCCAACATTTTAACGGATGTTTTGGTTCACCTCTAACCCAAAGGTCTAGTCCATTTTCCTACCTTTGGAATGTGTTGTGAGCTTTGAACCATTTCAGCTGGTTAACAACGAATGAAATAAAAGATTGAAATTGTACATCCCCTACAAAAGGACTCAGGTTCTTTTCATTTTCTTCTTCTAATACAAAATTATGTAAATAAAATTCACATAGCAGCCTCTGTACTTTTACCTCATGATGTTTGCAACAATTTATAAAATCCTCAATTGTTTTCAACTCTATTAGTTTTCTAGCTTTGACAACTTTGATATTCAACTGTAAGTATCTTTCCATAAAAAATATGGCATAGTTATTGGCATGAGATATACATGCCAATATATCAATATATAAGGAGCAAATAGTATCCGTTTGACTCCTGACCTTTTCCAATCTGAGATTTATTTTCTTTGTCCTCTCTTCTACCTTTCTGTATTTATCAAATGCCTCACTTTGTGAAATGTTCATGTCCCAGAGCTACTTTTGTAATTCCTGGTATTTCTGTTGGGGGACTGTTTCTAATTCAAGGCGTTCTATGGTAATCCTAGCATAGGCTAAATCTACCTAAATATTCACTATGATGGGGTCGTTGCTCATCATGACATCTTTGGCTTGGGTATTTGTCTATGTACCCCTGCTATGAGAATGGTTGTTGATTGTCTGTGTTTCTTTGCTATCAGAGGCCCAAATCTCTGTCTGCGTAGATGTGCTATAGGAGGATTCCATCTCTGTCTGAATAGCTAGGTCATGAGGAAGTATAGCCTCTGTTTGGGTAGCTGTTTCTGCAAAAATTGCATGTTGTTCCCTAATAGGTTCAGTGATTATGGTCTCAGTTTGAGTCCCCATAGCTTCCGTTTCCCACAATTCAGTTTGGATGCCTGTGTTTATTGTTTCTGGGGTTTTGTCTGGGACTTTCCCTACTGATAAATCCCTTATTTTTCGTTTGAGCCTCTTCACTATTTTCTGCAGCCTCCGCTATTCCTTCCTGAGCTTTTTAATTATGGCTCTATTCTTTTTAGGGGCAGCAAGTGTTTTGTTGGTCGTTTCTACTCCTAACGAGATTGGTTGCTCATCTTGACTCTACTCTAAAAGGACTGTATTCCTAGATTGATTGTCATATTCTTGGTCTATTTCCATGTCCTCTGTTTGGTCTATATTTTCTATATTTAGGTCTACCTGGCTGGGTTCTTCTAGAGGTATATTGCCAGGTTGGTTCGTCTCTTCCTGAGTAACTTCTGCTCCTGTTTCTACTTCACAGATTACATTTTCTGGTATGCTCCTATTGTGGCCAGAGTTTTCTTCTAATTGGGTTGCTCCAATGTTAAAGTTAAGTGGGCTTTCGTGTTGTATAAATTCATTCATATTGGCCAAAATCTGGGCCAATTCAATATCATGCAGTAAGTTTCATGGGGGACTTGTATTTGGTGTTAAGGGAAGTTATGTTTCATTTATTTCCTCTTCACTTGAGAGATTTGTTTCCTCCTCAAGTTCTGACTCTCGGTCATCCCATCCTTCCAACTATAAATATTGCTCATTTTCTGGACTAGATAGTTCTATCAGCTGGCTACTACTACCCTAGGGATTTTCAGCTGTTCCCAAGCTTGTCCTTACTCTGGCAGAGTGTCTTCTTTTTCATGGAATGTTTTTTGTGCAGGTAGTCCTTTTCCTCTTTGGAACAAGGTTAGGAGCAGGTAAAGCTAACCCCCTTTCTATGGAAAATATTAATTCTTCCCAACTTGTTTGTTGCTAGGTGAGGCTGTAGCTAAATATCAGCCTAATTAAATAATGATGACTTATGACTATTTCTATGTGTCGAGATTTTCTTATTCTTTCAGCAGAATCATGCAATAAGAAATTCAAATATGAAGGTAGATTTACTGAACATTTTTTCTTCAAAATTGCTAATAGTTTAAGTTGTTGTGGCCTTACCACGTCTTTGCGTCCATCACATGTGTTATAGACATTTTTGTGCCCTACAACTCCAAGCATGAAATGTCCATAAACCAAGGGCTCCTAAGTCCCTAAAAGTGTTGTTCTAACCCCTAAAGGAACAAGGCCAACAGATTACAACTTCTCCCAGAAGTTCTCCACCAGAAACTGCTCAGAATAAGTCAAAATAGGATCATTTCAGCTGCTCCATTGGCTAGGTGCGTTGCATTGCACCTAAATACACTGTGAGTGTGCATTGCATTTCAAAAGTCCCTTCTGTGGGGTGCGATGGGCGAGAAATGACAAATGGCAGTGTCATTCCGCAAGGTGGAGAGACAATGGAAGCTTCCAGAATCTTCTCCACTGACACTTGCCTCACTGAATTCGACCAAGGATGAGTAAGAGGCCTTCAGTCTCCAAGTGGAAGAAAGAACTGACAGAGAGAAGAAACTAATCAAATCACAAGCTGACTCATCCTCCTTACAGATATCTATATATGGATCCCTCATCCCAGAGATCGAGAGCCTGGAATTTTGCATATTATAAGGAATTGCTGTTGGTTTTTTGAGACAAACATCAAATTGTTGGGTGATCTATGCTTTTTTTGAGGTGAAGAGGGGATTCTTTGCTGGGAGGTTGATGCTGGGTCAGGAACCACTGGTTGTAACTCCTCCTGGATTGTTTCTTGTTTATCAATAAAAGCTATTTGAGTTTTCCTCCATGCTTTTGTATCATTGATGCTTGTTACATTTGTATGGTTAACTTAAATCTGATCCTAAGTTGTTTATGAATATAGATCCATGTCTTTGTGTAGTTTTCTTCTTCTGTGATCTTACAAGTACTTTGTGAAGCTAGGCAAGTAAGGGAGCAGGTAGCTGGAGACTATCAAAGAAGAGAAGGATTGGATCAAAGGACTAGCGCAAGACACAGGTTGGTTCTTTCTATTCCTCTCTATCTACAGTTCATAAAGGAAATACAAAAGTAGTTTTTCTCTGTTTGTTTCTAAGGTAGCTGTCACACGTTAGTGGGATAGAGCAGTTCTAAATAGACACTTTTCCCTGTAACAAAATGGCGACTCCGTTGGGGAGCTAATTAGTTTGTTTGTTTATCATTCTTTGTTTGTTTGTTTCATAAACTTATAAGTGGCATTCGAACTGCATTTGCCATAACAAATGCAAAGTAGACATTTGTTGCTTCAATCCATTCACTGGATCTGTTTATGATTTAAACAACTGATTCACAAACTATCTGATTGCCCTTGTGATAGCTCTTAGATCCTCCTTAGATCTACCCCTGATTGTTGAATTACTGATTGCTTTTTACTCGGCCAAAAACCAACGACTGAATTACAAACTGTGACCCGAACCCGAACAGAGTCTCATTTCTGGCCCAGTGCAGGTACTGTTAAGAGATCCTGAATTTCAGTGCACTTCCTGAAAGGGAAACCTGCGCTGCATTTCAGATTCTCTGTGTTACAGGTGCGCTGATCAGACTAGCCCTGCGCAGCTGTGGTTCTTGTGTTTCATTCTTTCTAGTTCTATCTCTGAATTTTGCTTCCTGTGATCAGTGTATGTCTGTTTGAAACCCCTTTTCCTTGTTGTTATTCCGCCTCCTTTGTACAAAATAACTGTAGATGTTTTTGTGTGTTTGTTGAGTCATTTACAGTTCTCCTTAGTAAAAGTAGCATAATTGTACGGTCGTCCTTTGATTTTAATCTGTCGTAAGTGTCGATTTCAATCGTGGGAAAGAGTTTGATTGTTGTTGATGGTTGATTATCCTGTTACTATTGCTTTTGGTCTGGATTTGTGATTTTCTAGTGTCAAAAACGAGTATTCATTTCAAAATCGTAAGGTGTCGTAATCATCTCTATTTTTGATTTCGAAAAGAAGCTTGTTTATGTTTGTCACTTGAAAACAAATTCATATTTGTGCATCAACTTTCTTTTTAGCATCCATATACTAAGAAAGTCGAAAAAAAATACATGCATGTGCATTTGCATATAGACAGTCTGTTTGGCTTGATTTAGGAAAGTTCATTTACAGTGTGCTCTTTTCTCTTTGTGAAAAGATTTTGTCTTTCTTTTCCCTAGTAGCTAGGATTTTCATTGCATAAAAGAGATAAAAAGTTTGTTTATCATCTTTAGATTGCATTTTAGGAATTACATCTACATCTCGTGGTGAACCCAAAAGGAAAACTTCATAAGTAAGATCAACTTAAAATAAATTCAATGAATCTAACAACGCTTTGGAACTTAACGCACAACATTTAGAGGTCTAGGCTAGAGACGTATTCCGGCGTCGTAAAGCCTGGTAACTGTTATTCTCACTGTTGGTTCGGTGATTCCTCCACTTTGAGACGATAAGTGCCAGTACGGACTTGTGCTCCCACGTACCGTCGAGTATATTTTGGGAGACCCCTATAGGCTTAAATCCTTTATCCATAGGAAGCCGTGTCTACCGCCCTATCGATCGCAATGCACTGAACACAACATTCGGGAAGATTGACTGTCGTACCGTAAAAGTATTCTGCAGTTTTGCGATTGGTTTGGTACTCCCTCTACGTAGACTTCCAGAGTAGTCCCTTTCGTTCCTTTTCAGACTCCTTAACAGAAAAGGTCCATCTGAGCACTTGTCACTTCAGGCTCATTAAAAATCGAAGGAGACTAGAGTCATCTTTTGTTTTTTCTCGACTCTTAAAAACTGAAAAACAAGTTGTGTTAAAGCATCTAAAATTCATTTAATTCGGAAACATACTTCCCCGTTATTTTAGTTGATCGAGTAATCCGCAATCATGGAAGAAAGTCAATTGAAACCCTGTCGTTCACGGAGGTTTACGAGTCAACCGTCTTTGTCTCTGGAATCGAAGCCAGTACGGACAAAGCGAACTCGTTTAACCGGTTCCAAATCTCCTATTAAAGTTAGAACAAGTGTTCCAACGACATCAGAGACTCCGGTTACTCCAAACATTTCTGGAATCCCTACCTCTATAGAAGAAGTTCAACAACCACAGAGGGACAGTGATACTAATCCCAGTCTGAGAGTAAACACTTGTGTTACCGAACCAGTTCCATCTACAACCAGTTCGGAGAGTCTTACTCTTCAAACATCTGTCGCTGCCGATTCCATACCTTCTTCGGCACCAGAAATATTCTACGGACCTGACGGTCTTCCCCTTCCACCTGGTCTGATTGCCATAGAATAAATTGTAGAAGATTCTCTTACAACTACTCCAACATAATTTGGAGTCGGGATCACTCTATATCTTTCTTCATCAGAAGTTAGTCTACCACCAGCGGAAGCTCCTGTAGAATCACTAGGTAATCTTTTGGATAGACTCCAAATGTCTGAACAACCATCAACATCTAGGACTATGTCGTCTGACACAGCGACGACAGAACTCCCTGCTATCACTCCGACAATGTTCGCTGGTATACCATCTGTCCCGACTAGCTCTCAACCGCTAGAAGGAGCCCACTCAGGGGCTACTTCGACAGTGTGGTATGTTCCTGTTTGTTCATCCGGAATAATATATGGAAACTCTTATGTTGAGTCTCAACAAATTGATCCATTTGGAGGTCAATTTGGGCAGTCTGTCCCCCAATGGAAAACCATTCCCTTGAGTTCTGGATTACCACCGTATGGGGGGCAGTATACCCTTTCATTATCCCCTCCGGGAGGATATCCATATGTGAGTTCACAACAACATTTAGGTTATACTGGAATTACCTCAAGCGACTGGGTACCAATACTACCTCAACAACCAAGAGTTGTATATTCGATGCAACAATGCTTACCTACGTCAAAAATACCGACTATGCCGGCTATTGTGACGGTGTCGCAAGTTCAAGCGCTGCCTGTTGTATGCCAACCTCAGGTTTCTCAAGTTGTAATGCAACAGTCCCTTGACCCTGCGACTCAACCACAGTCGCCGACTGGTGGAATGACACAGGTTTAGACGGGTATAATTACCCGTCATCTTGGTCAAACTGTTAGTATCAATCAACAGCACATGGCTTCACAACCATGGCTAGTACAATACCAACAACCGTAATTCCAACAAGTATACCAAGGTTCTGAGCAACAAATCTTTGCTAATAGTGGGCAGCCGTACATTCAAAACAGTCAAAATCAACCATTTTATAATGGTCATGTCCACCAACCTTACCAAACATACCAGCATCAGATGCATTATGCTGGTATGCAAAGACCAACTGCTCAGGCAATCCCATCTTATCTTGGGTATGCTTCACCTAACCTGAATCAGTAGTTACCGTTTGTGGCGACTTTAGAGTTACCTGATTTAAATTGGTTAACAAATGATCCAATCGCTTACGCAACTTGGTGGCCAGCGATTCTGCATAAACTTCCATCAGATATTCCTAAATTTAATGGAAATCCGGGTGAAGATCCATCGAATCACGTGATGACCTTTCATCTATGGTGTTCATAAAACACCTTAAATGATGATTCGATAAGACTTCGCCTCTTTCAGAGGACGTTAACGAGTCCGGCGACAAAATGGTACATCGAATTGCCTAGAGCTTCGTTCGAAAACTTCAGTACCTTAGCCACAACCTTTTTAACCCATTTTCAGTTACCAATAAGGTACGAAATGGGAACCGAACTTCTTACCAACTTCAAACAGACAACGGCCACTCACATATTTGATCATATACATGAGTGGCGACGTCGTCGTAGGATGGTAAACACGTACGTCCCCGATCAGCTCTTAGCTGAATGGTTTATCAAGTCATTACTGCCTTCCATCATGGAAGATGTGGCAAAGGGGGGAGTCGTAACAGAAGAGCAAGTTATCGCTCGTGCACAATATTTGGATTTGATTTACACTCGATACGGCACGCTCTATGATAAAATACCTGACGCCCCTAGACTGGAATTCTCAATTCCTCCTCCTCCTAAATCGAACAATGACTCTCATGCCGGCGATGGCGTGATTGGCACAACAGACACGAAATCGACAAAGGCTACATCCAAAAAAGCCCGTAAGATTTCAAGTCAAAGTGCAAAGGATGAGCTTCTTGCTTCGGAAGTAAATGCCGTATCGACAGATAAAGGCAAAGAAACCAAACAACCGGGGAGCAAGAAGAAAGGCAAAGGGAAGAAGAAGAAACAGGAGGAATCATCACCTGAAAAATCTTCTTCAAACACTCCTAGAGATAGGAAACCAAAAAATCCATGTCTCATATGCGATGAGGATCATTGGACCGCAAATTGTCCACACAGAGCTGAGGTTAAAAAATTCTTCAAGAGTTTGAAAACCTCCGCAGTGTTAACCGATCCGTTTCCAAATCCAGGAACAAATCTGGTTGAAAGTAAAAATTCTTCCCCATCTCAAGTGCTAATGTTTTCGGTTTCAAAACATCAAAATGATGCTTTGATATCGACAAGGAACAAATATTATGGGAATCCACAGCTGTCGAACAATAAGGATAAAGATCAACCTAGTAGTTCGACAACAACTTCGACGGAAGTTGCACCACCCATCATTCCTGAATTGACAATAAAACCGCCAAAGGGAGTAGTACACAAGTCGACGTTTAATCCCCGCGCTAGAGCGGCACAACATTATAATATAGTGGAAGATTTGGCACAATCGCCATCCGCTATGTCGACTCTTGAAGTACTACAGAATTGCCCATCCCAAAGGCAGGATTTATTATCAGCCATTGGTGGGATAGACCCAAAAGATTCCAATCTTGTATCCTTCGATCATAAAGGATACGATCCTCAGTTACCAGCTCAACTAGCTTTCCTTGTTCAAGTGAAAGCCCTCAACAAAACTGTTCATCGAACAATTATTGATGAGGGAGCATCTACATGCATTATGTCGATGAGTTGCTGGAAAACTTTAGGATCTCCAACCTTGTCGCAATCTTCGACAACATTAAAAGCATTCGACGGAAGGACATATACCCCATATGGTATTCTAAGTAACTTGAAAGTTGAACTAGGAGGGAAAACGGTAGAAATAGATGTTGAAGTAATCGATGGAAATCTTGATTACAACATCCTACTAGGAAGGCCATGGATATATGCTATGGCGGCTGTTGTGTCGACCTATTTCAAGAAGATTGCATTTCCCTTTCAAGGGGGGATTACAATCGTCGATCAACAAAGCTTCCTCCCCAATGGTTCTCAAGTTACAGGAAGCGTTCCCATGATCCATGGAAGCCCTCATTCGCTTCAAAATATCGGAGTAGGCCTATTAAAAGATCCTATACTAATGGGAACTTTCACCCTTCCACCTCCAATCAACTTGGCGGAAGTAGCGTCGATAGGAACCTGCAACATGATATCTTCTACAAAGATCTCAGAAAACGATATCGACATGGATCATATAATGGTTTTGCCCCCAAGCCCAACGGAAATATTGTAGCAATCAATGTTCCTAGCATGGGAAGCAAACCCAAATCAACGCTCATCAAGCGTTTGGATAGATAGGTCTAGAGAATATGGTACCCCTTCAGATCCTTGGTCGCAAGTGCATGCCATTGACGAAGGAATTCTCCAATCAATGATAATTGAAGGAGCACCATGGAATGATTCCCACCATCGTTCCCTTCTTCCAGATTGTGGAGAAGATACTCAAGATGACCTTTATCATCCTTCAATCTTTGATTTCCTATCAAATACTGTAAACACGGTGGATTCCGAGCGAAACTTGTCCAACATTAAAGAAACTATAGCCATAAATATCTCGACCAAAACAGATGTTGTAGAGAATATTTATGTTGGCAAATGTTGTTCTCCTTCAGAACTGGAAATATATAACACTCTTTTTCACGAATTCAGAGATGTCTTTGCTTGGTCATATAGTGAAATGCCAGGCATTGACTCGAGTATCGTTGAACACGAAATTAAGATGTATCCAGATGTCAAACCAGTACGACAACAGCTAAGGCAGGTGCACCCCAAGAAAGCCGCTGCCATTAAGGCAGAAGTTGAAAAACTTCTCCATGCTGGTTTCATCTACCCGGTTCCTCTAACCGATTGGATATCGAATATCGTCCCTGTTATGAAAAAACAGGGAAAAATTAGAGTGTGCGTCGATTATAGGGATGTAAATAAAGCTTGTCCAAAAGACAACTACCCTACACCCTTCATTGACCAGATAATTGATGAATGCGCCGGATGTGAAATCTTTTCATTCATGGATGGATTCTCCGGGTATAATCAAATAAATATCCGCTCACAGGACCAGTCAAAGACTGCATTTTTTGTCCGTGGGGCACATTCGCATATCGAAAATTACCCTTTGGTTTAAAGAACGTAGGGGCGACGTTTCAGAGGGCAATGAATTGTGCCTTCCATGACATCAAAAACATCGTTCAACCGTACCTCGACGACCTTCCGGCTCATTCGAAAAAGTGGACTGATCATCTGCAGCATTTAAGAGCGATATTTCTACGTTGCCAACACTACAAGATACGACTCAATCCGCACAAATGTGTATTCTGCGTCAGTTCTGGTCGTTTACTTGGCTTTGTAGTCTCCAAGGACGGGATTCGTCTCAACCCATGTAAGGTCCAGGCAATCATAAATTTGCCTCCACCTTCGAATTTGCTTCAGATTCAGAAACTCCAAGGGAAAGCAAACTTTCTGAGGAGGTTCATTCTAAACTACGCCGAACTTGCTAAAGGTTATACACGTCTTTTGAAAAAGGAAGTACCCTTTGTCTGGGATCTGGTTCCGCAAGCTTCCTTTGATGCTTTAAAAGAATCCCTAATGAAAGCATCATTAATGTACGCTCCTGATTATCAAAAAGACTTTAACCTGTATCTGGCTGCAGTAGATACGACCATCGCAATGGTTTTAGTTCAAGAAGTGGATGGAATTGAGCATCCTATATATTATTTAAGTAAAAACTTAAATGATACAGAAAGCAAATATTCTTACGTTGAAAAGCTAGCACTTGCAGTAGTTCAAGCGATATAGAGATTTCGACACTATGTCCTCTTTCAGAAAACTACCATTCTGTCAGATTGCAACCCCGTGACTTATATATTGTCGCGACAGTTGTTGGGGGGGAAATACTCAAAATGGATAGCAATCCTACAAGAGTTTGATCTAGAATTTGTAAAATCCAAATCAAAGAAAGCTCTAGTTTTCGCAGAATTATTGTGCGATCTCCCATCGTTGTCCAACGATGACACATCTGAAGAAACAATCGTGGACGAAAAATTGTTTCTGATATCTACAAGCAATGAGTGGTATGGGGATATAATCATTTATCTCCAAACCCAAAAATATAGGCCCAAGACCTCCCACTCTGAACAAGAACGTATTCGATACCAAGCAAAAGACTACATGATCGTCGGTGATACACTTTACTGTCGCGGTATCAATACAGTTCTGAGGAGGTGCCTCACCCATGAGGAGGCCGAAAATGTCTTGAATGACTGTCATTCAAGCGCGTGTGGGGGGCATCAATCTGGATATGCTACAGTGCAAAAACTCTTACGAGCAGGATACTTCTGGCCAGCAATGTTTAAAGATTGCATAAATGCAGTCAGAAGTTGCCATGTGTGTCAAATTTTCGACAGCAAAACCAGAAGACCACCCGCACCTTTACAGCCAATAGTTGCTGTTGGGCCATTCGCCAAATGGGGCATCGATTTCATGACATGTAACCCCACCTCGACCGGGGGGCATGGGTATATCATAGTCGCAGTTGACTATTTTACCAAATGGGCCGAGGTGATGCCTACATTAGATAATACTGGTGAAACAGTTTCCCTCTTCTTTTTCAATCATGTAGTCGCCAGATTCGGCGTACCACAGGCTATAGTCACAGATCATGGATTGCATTTTCGTAATCACATGATGGTTGAATTAGCTGCCAAACTAGGGTTGTCTCACGACAGCTCTACTCCATATTATCCGCAAGCCAACAGACAAGTTGAAGCAATCAACAAGGTCCTGAAATGCATGCTGGCACCTAATCCTGTACTCAGCTTTGTGGGCTTACCGAACATCGGTAAGGAATGCAACCGGGTTCACACCTTTGCAACTGGTATATGGCCTGGAGGCAGTCTTACCAATCCAGTGTGAAATCTTGTCTTTCAAACTCGCAATTGATCTCCTCCCCGGAACTTCAGAAGAAGAGGCTCGTTTCTTGGAATAAGTCCAATTAGATGAAACATGTCGTGACACCGCTTTGGCTAATGAAGCCCATAAGAAACGAGTCAAGGCGCAGTTCGACAAAAATGTCAAACCCCGTGTCTTCTTAGAAGGTGACTTGGTCTTACTTTACGACCAAGAATCCGATAAATTGGGAGCAGGTAAATTTAAGTCTTTATGGATGGGCCCCTATATTGTTAAACGAGTGTTAGCAAAAGGAGCCTACGAGTTAATGGATTATGACGGAATTCCACTGGCACAACCTCGTAATGGGTTGTACCTCAAGCGTTACTATGCGTAATGGTAACCTGTATGCTTTTGTTATGTTTTTTTTTTTCGCTAAAGTATTTATTTTGGTCAAGTAATCCACTTTTTACATTTGTTGCAGATGTCAAACCTATTGGAGTCATGTGTTGGATATGCCGACGGAGCAAGTCGTAGTTCGCGGAACCTATCTTCCGCAGCCTGGGCTATTTTTGATCCAAGCGGCGAGTTAGTAAGTTTCAGAGGGGTATGTATTGGTCGATCAACAAATAACATCGCTGAATACGACGCGTTGATAGAACTTCTCTCTGATGCCATCACACATGGTATACGCTGACTAATTGTCAGGCTAGACTCACAACTCGTAATACTATAACTCACTGGTATCTATTCTATCTGAAATCCAGCTATTTATCGCATGTTCCTAAGGGTTAAGATTTTGGAAAGACAATTTGATTCTATTCAATATCAACATATTTCCAGAAACTTAAACACATTAACTGACTCATTAGCAAATTATGTGTTAGATAGACATTTGCAACATTTATAAAAAGAAACATACCATCAATGTTTGTATTTGGATCATGTAACTTAACCAAAATAAAACTCCGAAAATCAAAATTATATATAACTGTTTATGGTTTACACACAATGTTCTGTAACCAAGACAAAATCAGTCAAATGACCAAAAAACTCAAAATGCTAGGGGGCACCCTAGTCTAATGATGCTCGTGATAGCAAGTCACAGCCTGTGCGATCATGCGCAAGAGACGGGTCCATCGTCTTGGCACACCAGTAGTATGCCGCTGTAGCCTCAAGGGTAGCTCGTTAGTCCTCACATCTGGAATAACAAGAGTGAGGCCCTCAACCTACTCCTGTAATGCTGCGAGAGTCTCGGCCACGTCGAGGTCACGAAGGATAGCCCTTCCGACGGCCTCTCTTGCTGGGGCAGCAGCTGGTACTCTCAGGTGAACTGCTGGACGAACGAGACCAACATCTGCATGTATACATGAGTTTGATTAAAGTCTTCATAGAGTAAAGCACAAGGACATTATAAGCAAAAACGATAAACAGGATATGGTCAGAGATTTTACCAATAGCGCCCCACTGTTCACCATCCGGCAGTACCAAATCTGGATCACCCCGGAAATCCATGCTAGTGTATGCATACTCAGAATACACCATCTCCTGACAGTCGAACCACCCAAAGAAGGTATCAGAAAATGAAATCTGAGACTGGCCAGCATGCCTAGACATGTGGTCAACCCATCTCTGCATACGTGGTTCAGTAGGAGAAGGTAAATCGAGTGCAATGTACTGCGGCTGCATCAGTGGTATCTTCTCCAAGGCAAAGGCAGTCAAAATAGAACCATACCCAAAGTTCTTCAACCTCCCGCTCTTTACCTTGGTCAACTGTTCTTTCATCACAAGAAGTATTGCATCACACCAGTTGAATACCTTCGGTTGGAGGCATTCCAAAGCATACTGCATATAAGATCGGTTGGCTACATGAAGAGCCGCATCACCGGCCATCCTACCAAAAGTAAACAAAATAGTCCTGAGGGACCTGTCAGTAACATCACGGATGATGATCTTGCCGTCTTTACTTGGCTGAGATCCTTCTTTGCAGTACCGGCGAACATAATCTCTCACCGAGTCACCTCCTCGGGCCGAACCTGATAAAGAGATGGGGGCACCCCGCCTCGACAAACCGGTCAAGAAATAGATGTCTACTATAGTCAAGGGGATAGATTTGCCCCTGATCTAGAAAACCTGGTTGGTAGGATCCCAAGCATCGAGCAAATACTGCAGTAAGTTGATCTGTTGTCTCATGCTAGAAATGCGGAAAAACTTTAGCAAGCCACAGTTCCGCAGTGCGTTTACTGTAACTGGATCATGTAGCGCAAGAATTTCCTCTTCTTCATGCTCATGTTCTCACCATGTAATGGTCATCTTTCTCCAAAGATCTCTGAAAAACAAACAAGAGAAGAGTTAGATCCTGATTTTGGCAAGAAACAGGCAAAATTTCCATCAAACATTGTGCACAGAATTCCTTCTCTGCGCCCATCGCACCTAGAGCAGTACTCTGGGTGCGCTACATGTCAGATGGCCTTCACAATGGCCAACATTCAACGCACCTTTCAATACACAGAGGGTGCGCTGAAGGCAGAACGAGTTTTTCAAACCCCAGGGGCTTAGAAAAACTAGGAATCAAGCTCAGAATGCAAAATGGAAACCATGAAATGAAAGAGCTCAGGTTTAGCTCCTACCTGGTCCAGACGGTGCCGAGAATCATCCACAGAATCTCCCGAAATCAGCTGATGAAAATCAAGGTGGAAAAGCACCTCCAAAGCTCCAACAAACCAAAGTTCAAATGAAATGGTAAAATGAGAGGTAAAAACACTTTTTCATTACTTTTTACGTAGTTCAAAGTAAAATATTAGTGTTCTAACTCGTTTTCAAGCATATATTGTTCATTTCTGACTAGTTTGATGAAGCAGTTGAAAATACAGTACAATCTTTGAAAGAACTAAGCTATTTATGGTAAAATAAAAAAAGGGACCATTTAATCGAGCAGTTTTAGCACATAGTTCAAGCTCGTTAAAAAATAAACATAAGACATGAGCAAATGTTTCTACCCGCGTTTAAGCTCGTTAAAAAATGAACTATTCCCCGGTAAATAACCATCGTGAATGTAGTACTTCAGCCATTAAAGCCTTGGTCGTGTTAGCACCATCACCTCCACTTTTTTATTGGCCGATCATTCACTTCCATTTGATTATTTACCCATTTTGAGGAACAGCTGCGAAGAGTGATCTCACTAGCCATCCTTGTGACACTGCCGTGATTAGAAAATTCCAAACCTTACCTGGAATCAGCTCCTACCCATTTTATCACTCGTTCATCAAAAGACGAGTCTCCTTTAAGCTCTTTTCAACTGACTCGTAAAATATGAAAAGATTGCCGAGTCCTTGGCCTTCCAACTCATTAAAGGGATAGGAAGTGCTATCCCTCCTCTAGATTTTAATCTTTTTGGACCTGAGGGATTATTACACAAAAAGATCGAGCGCTTGTTTTGTTCAGCTCGTTAAAAGTATCGAAAATTCATCCCTTCTGTATTGTTTTATACTTTTTCGGACTTAAGGGATTAGATGACGAAAAAGGAATTTTGGAGTTTCCTTTACGTTCCTTTTCAGACTCTCTAAAATTGAAAAGGATCGAGTTATCTTTGTCGTTAAACTTGTTAAAAAGATTAATAATGACAAACTTGTCTTTAGACGAGAACGAGTTTCACTATTGCTAGGCTCGTTAAAACGTATCAATGGGTTTTCTCGAAGGGAAAATTATAGAACAAGCATATGTTATCCTCCTCAAGCTTGACAAAAATAAAGAGGTACTGGTCAGCAATCACTAGGGAAAAATTGGGAAGAAAACTCAAAGAAACTTTGTTGGTAGCAAGTCGCTCTTGAACATGACACTTCCACTCCGTGTTCGAGTCGGGTTGGGTTGTTTCATTCACCGGTCACATCGCCATGGTAACGCCATACCATCCACATTTGGGGTTAATGCTACCGATCCATCACATCAGTGTCACCGATATTTTCAAGAGAATTCATCCACAGAAGTCACCTGTGTCTCACCCACTACCATACATTATACTCCATTCTTTCATGACCGCCACCCTGAACCTTACATCACCAGATCGTTTTCACCTCCATTAAAATCATTTGCTCCGTTCTGTGTCATTGATGTGGGATTCATTAAGGCCCTCCTGTGATGGATCGCTTCTTGTCAACATCAGCTCATTATCCAAGAAGTTGATCTAGGAACACCCCATTCAATACTTTGAAGCTTGCATGCCTCAATGGCAAGTTTCTCACTTCCGGCGACAGGTTTACATCAATGGCCTTCGACCGAAAGATTTTGCGTGGTGTTCGACGCTAAGTCCTTTATTCACACCACGTGAATTGTACTGCAGTACCTTGAGGATCATTATCATTATCGGCGATTCCTCTCGCGCTTGTTAACAGTTTACATCATTGACTGGTAATCAAGCGATGTCTTTCCGTGTTCAACTTCAGAACATTTCTCACATGGATCGACTTGTACTTCGAGTGAAGATCGGACGAGATTGAAGACCCCAGATCTAGTTTCATCCATTCGGGCTGCGATATATATTCAGGGAAATAAAGACATTAAATGTACATCATTGCTGCACAGATAATCATCCACTCAAAAGGATGATGGCTCTACCAGAATCATCAGTCTACACTTAGACGATTGGCTGTCCTATGTACATGAAAATGAATTTATAAAGCTGAGCATGGGAATGCCCGCCTCAGCTAGATAATGAAAATAGTATGAAGATAATGTATTGTATTGTATCTTATTACAGGTCTCCTCCCAGCATTGAAAGAACTTCGGATCCTCATAATAAAGCATTTCAACCGATACTAAAAGGTTAACAGCCTCATACTCTAGGGGGCAACTGTTATAGACATTTTTGTGCCCTACAAATCCAAGCATGAAATGTCCATAAACCAAGGGCTCCTAAGTCCCTAAAAGTGTTGTTCTAACCCCTAAAGGAACAAGGTCAATAGATTACAGCTTCTCCCAGAAGTTCTCCACCAGAAACTGCTCAGAATAAGTCAAAACAGGATCATTTCAGCTGCTCCACTGGCTAGGTGCGTTGCATTGCACCTAAATACACTGTGAGTGTGCGTTGCATTTCAAAAGTCCCTTCTGTGGGTGCGATGGGCGAGAAATGACAAATGGCAGTGTCATTCCACGAGGTGGAGAGACAATGGAAGCTTCCAGAATCTTCTCCAGTGACACTTGCCTCACTGAATTCGACCAAGGATGAGTAAGAGGCCTTCAGTCTCCAAGTGGAAGCAAGAACTGACAGAGAGAAGACACTAATCAAATCACAAGCTGACTCATCCTCCTTACAGATATATATATATGGATCCCTCATCCCAGAGATCGAGAGCCTGGAATTTTGCATATTATAAGGAATTGCTCTTGGTTTTTTGAGACAAACATCAAATTGTTGGGTGATCTATGCTTTTTTTGAGGTGAAGAGGGGCTTCTTTGCTGGGAGGTTGATGCTGGGTCAGGAACCACTGGTTGTAACTCCTCCTGGATCGTTTCTTGTTTATCAATAAAAGCTATTTGAGTTTTCCTCCATGCTTTTGTATCATTGATGCTTGTTACATTTGTATGGTTAACTTAAATCTGATCCTAAGTTGTTTATGAATATAGATCCATGTCTTTGTGTAGTTTTCTTCTTCTGTGATCTTACAGGTACTTTGTGAAGCTGGGCAAGTAAGGGAGCAGGTAGCTGGAGACTATCAAAGAAGAGAAGGATTGAATCAAAGGACTAGCGCAAGACACAGGTTGGTTCTTTCTATTCCTCTCTATCTACAGTTCATAAAGGAAATACAAAAGTAGTTTTTCTCTGTTTGTTTCTAAGGTAGCTGTCACACGTTAGTGGGATAGAGCAGTTCTAAATAGACACTTTTCCCTATAACAAAATGGCGACTCCGTTGGGGAGCTATTGTATTGTATCTTATTACAGGTCTCCTCCCAGCATTGAAAGAACTTCGGATCCTCATAATAAAGCATTTCAGCCGATACTAAAAGGTTAACAACCTCATACTCTAGGGGGCAACTGTTATAGACATTTTTGTGCCCTACAAATCCAAGCATGAAATGTCCATAAACCAAGGGCTCCTAAGTCCCTAAAAGTGTTGTTCTAACCCCTAAAGGAACAAGGTCAACAGATTACAGCTTCTCCCAGAAGTTCTCCACCAGAAACTGCTCAGAATAAGTCAAAACAGGATCATTTCAGCTGCTCCACTGGCTAGGTGCGTTGCATTGCACCTAAATACACTGTGAGTGTGCGTTGCATTTCAAAAGTCCCTTCTGTGGGGTGCGATGGGCGAGAAATGACAAATGGCAGTGTCATTCCACGAGGTGGAGAGACAATGGAAGCTTCCAGAATCTTCTCCAGTGACACTTGCCTCACTGAATTCGACCAAGGATGAGTAAGAGGCCTTTAGTCTCCAAGTGGAAGCAAGAACTGATAGAGAGAAGACACTAATCAAATCACAAGCTGACTCATCCTCCTTACAGATATCTATATATGGATCTCTCATCCCAGAGATCCAGAGGCTGGAATTTTGCATATTGTAAGGAATTGTTGTTGGTTTTTTGAGACAAACATCAGATTGTTGGGTGATCTATGGTTTGTTTGAGGTGAAGAGGGGATTCTTTGCTGGGAGGTTGATGCTGGGTCAGGAACCACTGTTTGTAACTCCTCCTGGATCTTTTCTTGTTGATCAATAAAAGCTATTTGAGTTTTCCTCCATGCTTTTGTATCATTGATGCTTGTTACATTTGTATGGTTAACTTAAATCTGATCCTAAGTTGTTTATGAATATAGATCCATGTCTTTGTGTAGTTTTCTTCTTCTGTGATCTTACAGGTACTTTGTGAAGCTGGGCAAGTAAGGGAGCAGGTAGCTGGAGACCATCAAAGAAGAGAAGGATTGGATAAAAGGACTAGCGCAAGACACATGTTGGTTCTTTCTATTCCTCTCTATCTACAGTTCATAAAGGAAATACAAAAGTAGTTTTTCTCTATTTGTTTCTAAGGCAGCTGTCACACCTTAGTGGGATAGAGCAGTTCTAAATAGACACTTTTCCCTGTAACAACATGTAATGAGATTTTGAAAAACTCTGGCTAGTTCTCCCCATGGTTCTCCAAGGGATGACGGTCGAACTCCTTTTCCTTTGATGATCAGCTCTTTCCCTTCATCTTTAATGATTTCAATGACATCCTACAGCCTCAGTTATTTATTCATCCACACGGGTCCTTCAGCTTGTAATCTAGAAACCTCTGCAATCACAGCATCTGAGACTGTGATTTGTCTGCCCCTCACCATAGACTGGTTGTTCTGTAAATTCAGCAGGAATTCTATGGCAATTATTTTGTTGGGTTGCTAGAATCGTGTGAAATATGCTGTCCACCCAGCTCAAACTAGAATTTCTCTAGCGGCATTAAAAACACCCAGAATCAATGGCTCCCTGTGCACTGTTTGTCCTGCCATATTGTCTGAATTCTACACACTGTAAGTTAGCACAGGTAACACAACAATAGACAGAGCTAGCGATGGAACAACAAGTTGTTATGATCGTTATATCGGATGATATTATTCAGCATAAATACTGTTAAAGACTTGCTATTATGGAATGTCATATAGTCTGGCATAACCAAATAAAGGACTGACACGCATGCATAAGTACTTTGGGAGTCACCCTCGCCCCCCCTTTGAAATGATAGGTCGCTTTTGATCGAGTGAATGAAGGAAAATCATGCTGGTGGCGACATACAGGGATGATGGGAGGGGTAAGGTATGCCTATTTATGAAAGGATTGCAAGAGATATCAGAATGCTGAAATCAATGCATACACGATAATTATCAATTAGTGAGGAGATGCTATGAGATGTTTTCGAAAAGGGAAAAAGGACATTTGACATGAAAAAGATACTTTATCGTCAGCATTCCACTTAAAGATTATTATGATTGATCTTTTTAGAAGATATCCATGCATAAAGGTTCAACATAAATTAGGAACATAATCTCTCTGCAATAAATATACCAAATAAGGAAAGGGACTTGTAATAGCTATTGATGTTGGAAATATGACTTCAATACCATCAACAGAGTTGTTGTTGCCTGCATGCATCTATGCCTTGACAGAGTTTCTTTCTAACCCTTTGGAACCATGGTCCTTTATGTAAAAAAAGGAAATTGCATTATGCTATCAGAGTGGAGACCAATGTGCTAGCTTAGTGACCAGACGAACACATTGCCATTCACTAGGAAGGAGAAAAAGGTGGGTAGGCCGGCTCGTGATGAGACCTCCTGTTCCAAGGACTTTATATTTCTTGGTTCATCCATTGGATCATATCCCTAGTGTGGTGGCCATAGTGGGAATGCCACTTTGTTGCTTCCTTATGATCATGGTAGGTTGGCTCGTGATGAGACCCCCTATCCTCCACATGTAACAAAATCATACAATTGTTAGTAAACATATGTATGTATGTATATATATATATATATATATATATATATATATATATATATAGAACAACACTTCCTATTTATACATAGAGGGTGGTTCAACACTCCTTAGGAGTAGGAATGGCAGAAGAAGTCTAAACATATCAAATAGAAGAAAGTATGCCCTTAATCTTATTTTATTATAATGAACAAAGAGAATTATAGGGTTTAGGGAAGAACTAGCATGGTACAAGTAATCAATCACTTTTATTTATAATGGAAATGAGGACAGTTAAGTGATATAGATGGATATGTCCTTTGTTTTTCGATCAATATGAAGCAATCTTGTTTAGAGATGATAATATTCAATACTTGCTTTTCCAGTAATCCTCAGATTTATATCCTTTCATATATATTTGTACCCTTGTGCGTGATAGAG
Organism: Pinus tabuliformis; assembly: GCA_031772625.1. Taxonomy (NCBI): domain Eukaryota; kingdom Viridiplantae; phylum Streptophyta; class Pinopsida; order Pinales; family Pinaceae; genus Pinus; species Pinus tabuliformis. The sequence continues at coordinate 801,505,686 of CM062805.1, read as the reverse complement.
AGTCATAAAAAGTGAAATAATATTCACAAAAGTGCTTATTTTCTAAATAAAACCTCACACAAAGAGTGTTGTTCCTTGTAGGGAACAACAAGAAAAGACACACAAAAAGGTGTTGTTCCTTGTAAGGAACAACAAATGAAAAATACATGCAGATGGTGTTGTTCCGTGTTAGGAACAACAACTGTTCCTTAAAAAATAGACACCAAAACTGCTATTCCTTAGAGGGAACAACATTTTTTCCTTAGAGATAACAACAGTTGTTCCTTATAAGGAACAACGAAAAGAGAAAAATAATTGGACACGAAATTGTTGTTCCTTAGAGGGAAGAATAGTTATTCCTTATAGGGAACAACAATTGTTCCTTAAAAGGAACAGCAGAAAATAGATGCAAATGAAACTATTGTTCCTTAGAGGGAACAATGGCTGCTCCTTATAGGGAACAACAAGTGTTCCTTAAAGGGAACAACAAGAAAACAAGTCCAAATGAAACTGCTATTACTTAAAGGGAATAGAAGCTTTTCCTAAGAGGGAACAACGAGAAAACAAATCGAAATGAAACTATTGTTCCTTAGAGGGAACAACAACTATTCCTAAGAGGTAACAACAATTGTTCCTTAGAGGGAACAACAACTGTTCCTAAGAGGGAACAACAGTTGTTCCTTAGAGGGAACATCAAAAAACAAATACACGCGAAACTGTTGTTCCTTAGAGGGAACAATAACTATTACTTAAAGGGAATAACAAAAAGAAAATAGACAGGGGGTAGCTATTCCTTAGAGGGAACGACAGCTATTCCTTAGAGGGAACAACAATTGTTCTTAAAGGGAATAACAAAAAGTAAATACACATGAAACTGTTGTTCCTTAGAAGGAACAATAGCTATTCCTTAGAGGGAACAACAACTGTTCCTTCAAGGGAATAGTACGAAAATCAAATATATAGGGAACTGCTATTCCTTAGAGGGAACGACAGTTTTTCCTTAGAGGGAACATCAACTGTTCCTTAAAGGGAACAACACAAAAATTTATACACAAATTTGTTGTTCCTTAAAGGGAAAGACAACTATTCTTTGGAGGGAACAACAGTTGTTCCTTAGAGGGAATAGAAAAAGAGAATTTATATACAATTTATATAAGCATCTTCAATCAAAACAAAAAGAAAATTTTTATGTACAAATTTCAAAAACAGATGAATTATTCACTGGGTCGATGCTGGAGATGGGTTTCCCTCCTTAGCCATAATCTGTATGATGGAATCTTTCCGTAATTGTTGGCAAAAGGACTCCCTGGTAAGCAGTTTGTGATAGAGTCATAATTGATGTCCATTCACTTTAAAAGAGCAACCAGACCCATCAATGGTGGCTAATGTGAGGGTACCATTATCATGCACCTTTTGTATCTCATAAGGTCCTAACCATCTAGTCTGGAGTTTCCCAGAAAATCCTAGAACCTAGAATCATACAAGAGTGCCCAATCTCCTTCATGGAAGATATTCTTTTTGATAAGGGCATCATGCCATTTCACTCTTTTTTGCTGGATCAGTGTAGTTTGCTAAAGAGCTGATGGCCAGATTTCATCCAATTCATTGATTTGATGTAGCCTATTAATTTGTGCTTCATTTAAGTCTAAGCCTACTTCTTGAGCTATCCTCAATGTCTGGATTTCAAATTCAACTAGGAATATAGGTTCTTTGCCAAACACTAGTTGATATGGGGAATATCCTGTGGTGTTTTTCCATGTTGTGTGGTATGCCCACAGGGCTTCTGGCAATCGAGTAGCCTAGTCAGGTCTATGGGATGCAACTGTATTTTTGAGTATAGCCTCGATTACCTTATTAGTTCTTTCTACCTGGCCATTTTCCTGCAGGTGGTATGGAGTCGTGATTCTGTGCATGATATGATGGTTCTTTAATGTTGCAGTGATCTTATGGCCTATGAATTGCGGTCCTCCATCAGTAATTACCTCTCTAGGAAAGCCATATCGCATGAATTGTTGGAAAAGAAAGTGTATTACCGAGTCCTCTATTGCCCTTGGTAGTGCCTCTGCCTCCATTATCTGCGGGTGTAGGGGCATCTCATCAGACTACCCAGGGCATCCCATTCTTTGGCAATTGTTACATGACTGGACAAACTTCTTGGCATCTTTAAAAATGGTGAGCCAATAATAGCCCATCTATAATACCTTGTGACCAGTCCAGCGATTTGAAAAATGTCCGCTGCAAGGCCCATTGTGGGAAGATTTTAGGATGTTGAAGATCTAGTCTTCCCTGACACATCTTCTAATGTGCATATCAGTCCCTGCATGAAATAAATAGCTTCCGATCCAAGAGAATCGCGTGCTGCATTGTACTATTTGTTTTCTATCATTATGCATCAGGTGCTTGGGTAACTTGCCTACTACCAAGTAATTTGTGACATCTGCGTACCACGGTGTTTTCACGGTTACAGAAAATAAATGTTCATCAAGAAATCGGTCTTTTACTATTGTGGAGTCGTCTGTCTTTGGCATTCGTGAAAGGAAATCTGCTACTAGATTTTCTTTTCCTGGTCGATCTTTGATAGTGATATCAAATTCCTACAAAAGAATCAACCATATTGTCACTCTTCCATTTGTAACAGGTTTATTAGCTAGATATTTAATAGCAAAGTGATCAATGCATAAAACCATAGGGTATCCTGTTATATAATGTCTGAATTTATTAATAACATAGATTACAGCCAAAAATTCTTTTTCAATAACAGTATAATTTCGTTCAGCAAGAAATAGATTTTTGTTGATATAGTATATTGCATATGGCTTTTTATCTTCCTCTTGGCTAATAACTGCTCCAATGGCTGTGTCTGAAGCGTCAGATCAAATCTAGAATGGTAAATCCTAGTTTGGGCCCCTTAATACTGGGGCTGTTGATACAAGCCGCTTTAAATCTTCAAAATCAATGTCACATTTATCAGTCCAAATGAAATCATTATTCCCTGTTAATGCATATAGTGGTGCAGAAGTTTGAGAAAAATTCTTTATAAATATTCTATAATAGCCAGAATTCCCAAGAAACTGCGTACCTCAGTTTGTGTGGAAGGGGTAGGTGTTAAAAGAATTATCTGAATTTTTTCTCGATCTACCTGAATTCCAGCTGCGCAGATATAATGACCCAAGATGAGGCCCTCGGTCATCATCATGTGGCATTTTTCATGGCTTAAACAAATTCTGGTGGCAATGCATCTTTGTAGAACTTTCTCTAATGTTTGTAATGCTAGCTCGAAGTCATCTCTGTAAGGTGTAAAGTCATCCATGTACACCTCGAGCCCTTCATTTATCAGATCTAAAAAAATACTGAGTATAGCCCTCTGAAATATGGTAGGTGCATTGCACAGCCCAAAAGGTAAGACCCTGTAAGTGAATGTTCCCCAAGGGAAGGTAAAGGTAGTCTTATCCTGATCTTTAGGGGCAATCTGAATTTGATTGTATCCGCTGAAGCCATCTAGGAAAGAAAATAATTTTTTTCCTGCCAATGTGTCCAAGACCTAGTCAATGAACAGAAGGAGAAAATGGTCTTTTTTGGTTTCTTTGTTAAGCTCTCTATAGTCAACACATATATGTCACTTTCCATTCTTTCTCGGCACCACTACTAATGGAGAGACCCATTTGCTGTCAGATATGGGGTAGATGAAGTTTACATCTAACAATTTTTGTAGTTCAACTTTAAAAATATCTTTAAGATGAGGATGTAACGTCCATTGAGGTTGTCGAATGTACCTGGCATCTTTCTCTGTATAAATGTGGTTTGTGCATAATTGGGGATCAATCCCTTTCATGTTCGGGTAATCCCATGCAAAGGCCTCTTTATATTTTCTCAGGAGTTGAGCAAGCTTCTTCTCTTGGTCAATAGTCAGATTTTTGTTAATATTAAAAAAATTTCCTAGCTCAATTTCTATGGTTTTGTTGTTATAAACATAAGTTGTTGGTATTGATTGATCATTAATATCTTTTAAGGGATCTTATTCTATTTCGTTATCAAGGGCTGCTTCGATCATTTGACATTTTAGATGGGATATGGCATCTGGTGGGTTAATGTAGGTGTTAATGATGTCATCTTCTGTTTGATTAAATTCGAGAGCATCTTCTATGGTTAGTGGTGATCTAATGTTTTCAGTTAGATATGATACAAGTTGTTTTCTGGTTTTGATTATTGTTAAACTTGGCTAAGCTGGAGGACATAAGGCTAAATTCTTTACATTTCTTCCTCTTGCTATAGTCATGTTGCCTATTCGATAGCTTATGTAAGCATTCACAGTTGCTAGCCAAGGTCTACCTAGAATTAGGGGATGTCGATCGAGTCAGTTTCTAAGATTGATGATCAGAAAGTCTGCAGGGTATTCCCAGGAGTCTACTAACACCATTACATCCTGTAATGTGCTTCTGGTTTGATTACCGATCGGTTAGCCAGTTCCAACAAGGTCGTGGTTGGGTCCAAGGATGTAATGCCAAGCTTTTGATAAGTTGTAGTTGTAAGAATATTGATTGTTGCTCCTAAATCAATTAATGCATTGGGGAAGGAGCATCCATTTATTTGCACAGTGACTATAGGATTTCCTGGGTCCTCATATTTTATAGGTGTTTCTCTGCCTGATAGTAAAACAGATAAGGTACTGACTACATGGACAGTTGGGGTTGTTTTTATTTTCCCCTTTGGTTTTTTCATACACAATTCCTTAATAGTTTTTGCATAAATTGGAATGTCTTGAATAGCATGGAGGAGCGGTATTTTTATACACAATTTTTTCAATTCTCCCAAAAGATCAAAATCGGGGTATTCTATTGGGCGAGATATGATTAATATTTCTGGGAATGGTGGAGAAGAGGTGATCGTTTGATCGTGAGTTTTTTGTTTAACCATGTCCTCCACTTGTGGTGCTTGTTCTACAGGTAGCTGATATTAAATTTGTTTGTTTTTATTCCCCTCTGATTCTATTATCTGCCCAGATCTTAATTGAAGCTCATTGCACTCCCTTAACCCGGTTTCTATCATTGGTCCTTCAATCATTTTCACACATTGAACTAGTCTATTGTTGGGGTTCGGGTTGGGTTGGGTTGGGAGCTGCAGTCATAGGTTGGTCTGATGGTTCTATTGCAATGTGTAGGGTGCTAGAAGTGTGGGTTGAGATAGGGGGATTGTTACTACTGGATGATTTGTAGGTCTTTGCCAGCTTAATTGCCAGTTCTGGTTCTGTGAAGTCGAGGGTGGCCATTGGGATTGATATGCATTATTTTGCCAAAACGGTGTGAAGTAAGAGGAATTTGGCCAATTATTATTTTTATTTGATTGGTTGGGCCAAGATGGCATTGGGAATGGTTATTGTGACCAATTGGGAAAAGGTGGTTGGTTCTGCCACATGGATCCTGGATATTGTTGCGAATTATATTGCGAAGTTTGAAAGAAAGAAGATGGATCAGTCGATGTAGTTTCTAGTCGTGGTTGCCATTGGTGACACTGATTTAGCAGGTAGACTGGTTCTATTTCTTCGTTTTCCTCCTTTTAGACTACTTTTAACCCTGGAAGTGATGGGTAGCTTTCTGTGGTATGATCTTTAGTAAATATGGCACAAGTTTGCACCATATACAACGGGCATTCTTTGTGACTATGCTTCTTCCTGCATCTAGGACAGAATATCACCAAATTTTGTTCTACTTCCACCTGCTTTTGTTTGTCTTGCATAATGTCTAATTGCGTTGTGAGAGTTCCCAAAATATTTGTTTTAAAATCCTCTAGCAGGTTGCCAATTTCTGCACGAGTTATACCTCCACCAGAGATTTTGTTGTTCCTAGTGGTCATGCCGCGTTTTGCTGGTTTCAATCTTGTACTGCCTCTTGAGGACCTGATACACAATTTACTAATGTCAGCATATTCTTCTTGATATATATCACCTTTGCCCATAATATTTAATGTTTCTATCCATTGTTCTTTCATCCCTTTAATTAGTGTAGTTTTTAGCAGATTATTGGGTAAAGGCAGAGTTGCATAGGGAGACCACTGGAGGTTATATTGAAATCATTCCACATATTCTTCTAATGTTTCACTGGGACTGGCTACCATTTGGAATATTTCATCTTTCAATTCCCTAGGTCTGCAATACTCCTGATATTTTTTTAGGAAAGCGGTTTTCATTTGTTCCCAATCATTTATTGTGCCACCACCTAATCCCATAAACCAACGCAAGGTTTCTTCTTTGAGTGTGGAAGGAAACTATTTTAGTTTTTGGGGGTCGGTAGTATAATCATAACCCCAACATAATACATCAAATTCAAACAGAAATGCATCCTGATCCTCTGATGTTAATCCATGAAAATTGGGAATATTTTGGAGAGGGATAGCTTTCATGGGTGCGTTGACTGTTGTGTAAACGATGGGATATTGGAATGTAGAGTTTTGAGGTGCTTGTGGGTTGTTGGCCATTTGGTCAAATATGTGGCAATACCCTTATGACATATCTAGTGAGTTATTCTTAGGCTCATTAAAAGGGGTGGGAATGATCTTAACAACACTCCCTCGGTCTGGGATACTAGGTGTTCCTTGTTGAATTACTACCTGAGGGGATCTTGGTTCCTATGTTTCCCCTGTTTCTCCTCCTCCTTCATGAATATTACAAGAATTCCCTTCTTGTGAGGCAATTGGGTGAAAATTTTCAATCTCTTGAAAACTCTGCTCAGTTCCCACTGTTTTGTTGTGGACCTCAGTGTAGGCTACAGATGATGAGCTTATGGCCCGAAGGGCGATAGTAGGTTGTCTGGAAGCAACGTTTCTAGGACCAACTGATGGCTGAGATTTGGCTTTCTTTAAGATATCGTCTATGAACGTTGATCATCCAAGGGTCACCAGTCCCTTAGATCTGTCAGGTTTGGGTAATGGAATTGGATTCTTTTCGAGTTTTTTCTTCTTATTCATTCATGCAAACAATTCAAATGTTTATATTTACCATAAGTTCTTAATAATTCTACTAGAAAGTGGGCGGGGGAGTAGGCATTTTACGTGCTCTGTACGCAGGTTCTTACCTTTCATTTTTAATACCCAGTTCTCTCCTAACAGATAAGCAAAAAATAACTACTTCAGATTTTTGTAATTGCGCTGAAAAGTGGGTGGAGGAGCAAGAACTTTACTTGCTCGTTACGTAGGTTGTTACCTTCCTTTTTCAAAACCCAAATCTTCTTCAACAACAATCATCAGATGTACATTACTCCTCAGAAATGGCTACACTCTCCCCGGCAATGGCACCAAAATGTTGAGTGATAAAAGGTCGCCCTTTTAACTCCTAATTATCTTCACATTAATTATCAATCCGAGCAGGTATTTCTATTTTAAGAGTGTACACAATATGTGGTGGCTATTTAACTCAGAGAGTAATGCTTCTAAATTGCAGTATAGATCTTTTAAATACAAGAGTAAATGGATGCAGCAAGTAAATTCTAATTGCGATTAAAAGAAAACTCAATCATTTAATGAAATCAAATCCTACAACAATTCAGGTAACAACAATATGCAATTCAAGTAACAGCAGTATCAATTAAGAGTACAAAAGTGATAACTCTTCTCTTAGAGATTGATTGAATTTAAATCAAACGCATTACTCTGTAAAACAACGATGACATCAATCTGAGAGACTAATAGCAGTAGTTAATTCTCATTATAGTTGATTACATCGAGCAGGATATTCATCTAGGAAACTCAATCCAAAGCGAAAGGAAACTAATTAAACAACAATGTTGTAAATTATATAAAACAGAGCTATTCTGTCAACGCAAAGAAATAAGGAACAACAATGAAATAAAATAGTAGAAAGAAATAATACTATCAACTATCACACTTGCAAGAATCAAAAATATATGACACAGGTGAAGTATTGAATTCCACCGGAAGTCGGGCCCTTAGCCACCAGCGTACACTGCTGGTTACTTCAGATAAATGAAAAGGAACAAAAACTCCTCTTATATATTAATCATGAAAGAGTATTACAACATATTTGCGTTCTTCACTATAGCCAAAGTCTGTAATTGATAATTACAATAATAATAACAATAGTTGTCCCCCTTTTTCTTACAATCGTTGCCTTTTATAATGAGAAATGGGTAAAAAGATAGATGATAAAAGCGATCCCTCAAGATCTCTCGATCCTAAGGGATTCACGCAATTTTTCACGCAATTTTCTGACTTCAGACATATTTCCCTTCTTGTGTTGATCCTATTGATTTTCTTTTGGACATATCTGCAACTACCGCATTCCTTCCTTATCTTGTTGCTTTTTCGTTGTCCCTTAGTTAGGGAACAACAATTGTCCCTTTTCGTACTTTCCTGCATAAAGAAGGATGATAATTAGCCAAAGCATAATTGTAAATAATTTCTATATTTCTTACTGTAATTTCTTAATATATTAGCGCATTGAGATATAGAAAGGATGAGAATAAAGGAAAAGGATAATAAGTTAATAGTAAATGCATACCTTTTCCATGACCCAACACATGGATGTCTTTAAGAGTTTGGGTTGTCTTCGCACATTGCTACTGAAAAATGTATAAATGGACAACTGCCTTGTGCACGGTGATAAAACTTCCACACAATGTCTGCATGGTGGTCTCAAGAGTTGATACTTCAACAAGTATCACTTTCTTTATTTCTTCCAAAGCAAATCTTGTAGATTGCTATGTTCTCTTCTTGGCCTCTTGCAAGCCCTTTGCCATCCGATCACTCTCTTCTATCAAGAATGTGACTGTTGAACTCGTGGCTTCTACATAAGCCTTAGAAGCATTGGCCATGGCAACTGGATGTCTTCTAACATCTGCAAAAATCACCCTTTCCTCTATGTGTGTAGGTGATGTGTGATCATCCAGGAGATGCTTTCTTCGTGCCTGTACAATCTTTTACTATGACTCATCAAATGAAAAATTATACACATCCATCCCTGGATCATCATCAAAGAGGGAAACCTCTACTTGCTCGCTTGGGATAGTTCTGATTCTGGAGGTGGTGGAGACTATGGAGTGACCTCAGATGCTCTTGGCATGAGTTAGTGTCTTGGTCCTCTAGCTCCTATTCCAACTCCATGCTTATTGCTTCAACCATTTTCTCAACCTACTGATAAAATTCCTAAACTTGCACCTGCTCACCCTCTTCTTCATTTGCTGGCTAATTTGATTCCTCAACCTGTATAGGCACATTTTTTTCTATCAATGCACATTTCCTTTCCCCCTATTTCTATTTCTGCTTCTCTTCCTTCGTTCTACTCTCCTTTCATGTTGTCACCTATTTTCCTATATCTCCAAAGCTACTTTATGAACAAGAGGATCTTCTTTGAACTTGTACCTTTTCTCAGCCTCTGCACTCTCGACAATCTTCCTCTTGCCTTTGTCTTGGGTGAGTTTGCTGCTCACTCCTATTATTTTTGTTGCTTCATGTGGTGTTGCTGCTTGAAGTGCTGCTTTCCATTCTACAACCATGCTGACTGGTTCATTAAGCCCATAGGAGTTGTAGAAATACCTTCAAGGGTCTTCCTTTGGCCAATGACATGCCCCATGGATTGATGGATAATACACCTTCACACAGTGGTTCTTGCATGTCTAGTGGGGATCATATGGATTGAAACTCTTGGTGCCTAACTCAAACCTCTTTAATTCCTTGGCCTCGACATCCACATCCTTCAAGGTGGGATCTCGTACAATAAAATCCGCAAAGGAAGGGTAGGCCATGGCGCCTTCTTCCTCATGTGTAGTCCTACTAATAACCCTATAGATATGTGATACACAACCTCTTACATGACCAAATCATCCATGGAAAACCTTGGTAGCACATGTGGAGTCTTCTCTCCACCAAACATCCTGATGAAGGTGCCACTGGGTGAGGCACACCAATCTGTAATGTTACATAATGCCTGCATCACTTCTTTAGACATGCAAGGTGGATCCTGTTTGAATATCATCTTGTAAACTGGGGTGATGAAGTGGTCAGATAGCCTCGCCATGAATCCTCAGTAGCTACAATGAGAGAGAAAGTTGTAATAGATGTTCACAACGTCATCTGATGGTGTCCATGTCCAACCCATTCCAGGAAACTACTGCTAGGTAGAGATTGCTTCAAGTAGGTACGCAGACATATATAATCTCTCTTTCTCATCCTTAGGCAGACTCTGAGCATTAGACACATGCAATTTCCGCTAAAGATCCAACTTTATGACAAGGTGAATGACCTTCCTTCATTTCCAATTCATCCAACATTACCACCCAACTCTATGGAATGGTCTTCATGCTCTCTTGACCATAAAAGCGACATGAAAAGACGACCAAGAGTTGGTAGGCCTTCCTGAGTGACTTAGTCTTGTAGAACTTGTTGGGAGTCACCTTGAACTTCAATGGCTCTTTTACCCAATGCTTCATGATGTCTCTAGTGTTCACATTGCTGTTGGGAGTATAAAAGAGTGCATCCATGTGGTTCACCAGCTATGGCAATTGATACATATGATGGTAGTTTTCTGTCCTGAAGGTGGCAAGAAGAGTTCCATTGAAACTACTCATTGCCATCGTCTCAGGATCTATATGTGAGACAATCCAGTGAATGATGTCTGCACATGGGAAGGTGGGGTACTTGCATGCAACCTTGTACAAGCTTGACTTCTGAATGTTGACATAGACCCATCGTTCTTCTAGATATTCCTTGAAAATTCCTGCAAATATGTCCTTTATTTCCTACCATGTTATCTTCATGTCCTTCTCTATGAACAACTGTGTGTCTGCATAGATTCGTAAGTTCAGTATCACCTATTCAACTACATCTCTAGTGCTACTCTCTCTAGTACACTTTGAGCAGGATCTCTTGGAAACCATGCTGCTTATATTGCTGAGAAGTTGCTCAATAATTGATCTACCTAGAGACGGAGAGGATACTCAGGGCAAGAAAATGTCAACTTAAAATCAAAACCACTTCAAGGACTGGTCATGTAACAAATTAGGAAACTACTGGAAAATATTGCACATTTGTGACTCTCACAAGTGAGGGATTGTTAACTAGATCTACACATTATGCAGTGCCATCTGCCAGTGAGAGGTGTTGATGACTGGAACTGTACAATGAACAGTCCAATGTTCTTGCTGATGACTAGAAATTTGAAATGCATAGTTCAATCTGGCATTGATGATGGTTGGGACTGTGTATTGCGAAATCCCAGTGGAAAGACTCTAGGATTGTCTCTTGGAACTACACAGAGTGTAGATGGAGATAGTCATTGGCAAGATCTGTGCAATTCCTGGAGCCAAGGAAGAGCCTTGGGATCTAGAAATGTGTAGTGCATGCCGGGAATGGCTAGATCTAGGCCAAGACATCCCAGATCTGCCCAAGGGAAACTTGAAAATGAGTAGATATTAGTGCATGAACAAAGGATGGTATAGATCTGAGTTAACAATGATGCATGCAATCAAAACAAATGCAGGAATCAATCAAACAAAATAACAACGAAGCTTGTGTGGAGAGTCACTGCAATGACAAAAGTTAGTGTAAAAAATTGGGTTATGCATGTGACGCTAAGGAAAGGCAATGAAAAACTTAAAACAACACTTCTACAATCTAAAAGAAATCAAAATGCCAATTTTTATTCAACAAAATGGGTAAAACAACACTCACACAAGCCAAGGAAACAAAAGCAACATAAAAGGCTGCAAAAGACAAGAAAAGCAAAACACACCTAGAAAAGTTGTTTCGACTGTGCCGAAGGTTGCTAGATGCCTTTGGAATGCTAGAGCTCCAAGATCAAATGTGAAAATGAGTTCTAGAGGCATCCATTAAATAGATTTGATCGTGGCCCGCTTTATGATGGGAAGGCAAAAAGTCTAGGAAAAGGTGACAAGTGGTGACAGTGTCTAAATTAACTCAAGTGTAGCTCTCATTACTAAAAATAGATCCCTATTTTTTAGCGATACTTTTCGCTCTTTTCTTTTTTCTTTTTCGAGAAGGGTTGCCATCAGGCTTTAAAATTGACACCTATTTACCCATTTTTCCATTTTTTCGTCATAAAATACAGTTAATTCTTAAATATACACGTCAAGATTAACTTGCAAATATTTTTGACAAAAGTCAAAATGACCATCATATTAAAAAATGAAAAGTTTCAACTTTTATATATATTTATTTATATTAGGCTAACATTGAGATATGTCTAAGTCGCAAGATGCACCCCAAATGTACAAACGTCAAGATCCTCCATAAAACCTTCAGATACCACAAAAGAAACCCAACACTCAAGAGATTAGAGTACTCCCACATAAATGGTAAAATCTCAGGTGATTAGTGCCATCAATGAAGACACCGACCCATACTAGGAAGTAGGTAAATTTAAATTATCGAACATCATCAACATGGCGCACGCACCATCATTTTGTGTCATGATTAAATTTATTTCCTTGTGCCTTATTTAACCATTATTTATAAATGGATTATTTTAAAATCTACATAATGTTTACTTAATTCTCAAAACTATTAATCTGATGCGTGAATTAGAAATTTTTATCCATATTTGATTTTTTATAGTTATTGAACAATATTGAAAAATTACGTGAAGATCGAGTATTGGACTATAGTTCTATATTATTTGCATTACAATGGTATTTGATTATAGGTTCCAAATTACATGTGTTAAATACAATTAAATCTTACTATGTAATTTTTTTGTTTTGAATATTTTCCAGTATTGTTGTTTTAATTTAAATGATAAACGAATCATTATTATTGACAATACTCATTAATATAAAATTAACAAAGGTTATTAAACCTATTTAAAAATTATAATAAATTATTTATTAAATAATAAATAGAAAACAAATATCAAATATCAACTATCAAATCATAAAAAATAAGTGCTGAACTATATGATTCCTACATTATAAGAAGAAATATTTTGGAATAAATCACATCCAATAATATATGTCGACCCATCTTGAACCAACCAATGTGCTTCATCGTTAGGACAAGATGATTCCCATAATAAAAAAATGGATGGGAATAAATATAAAATATAAGTGTCAATCCAATTTATAAGCAAATAATAAAAGTGGATGGGAATAAATATAAAATATAAGTGTCAATCCGATTTTTAAGAAAATAAAAAAAAAATGGATGGGAATAAATATAAAATATAAGTGACAATCCAATTTATAATCCAACATACGCAACTATAATAAATAATTGATGAATATAAAAATGAGAAAGAGAACTTATCTGCAATGATTAAACAAATTATTATCAACCATTGGGTGGGAAAAAAGGTGTGCTATAACACATCTGTTTCCAGTGTCCACCCACTAACATTCGACCATTTATTACTTTTTCAATGAACAGTCAATGACTCCATTGGGTGAAAATATGCATAGAATTTAAATCCATCTGTCGGACCGATAGATGAGACAACGCATGGGTTTTCGAGCAACATTTAAATTCATTTATTTAATACACCAACAACTTTTAACATAATTTTTCTAATTTATTTTAACATGGTTCAGACTACCTTCTAATACACCAACTATTTTTAATGTGTTTCATACTACCCTCTAAAATATTTGTGGTAGAAATTGGAAGAGGTAGATCGATTTTACCATTTTTTAACTATCTATTAACAATTACAACATGGAAAAGAAGGACGGGTTGATGAGAATGTTGGAGATTCAACATTTTAGTCATAGTGAGCATGCCCTGTGCATCGTGTATGGTTCTAGCTACACATGTGATGGATGTGGAAAAGGAGATAATAGTTTTAGATATCGATGCTGTCTGTGCAACTTCAAGTTGCAAGAATCCTGTGCAGGAGCTCCCAAGTCCATGAGGAATTCCTCTCATCCCTAGCAAGTTTAGGAAGAAGCCATTTTCACCCCATATCGAATGCAACATTTGTAGAGAGAAAATATCAGGGTTTCTTTTTTAGCGTTGTGGGTGTGTCACTGACCTTCATCCTCATGTGCAAAGTTGCCACATTATCTACAACATGCTTTGCATCCACACCACATGTTTCAACTCGTGCCTTCTCACAATACTAGACATGTATGTAATGATTGTGGAAGAGCTATTACTTCTTACAAGATGCACTATCATTGTTGCGAGGGTTTTATGCCTGGTGATTTCATGTTACACCTTTCCTATGTTGTCGATCCACTAGAAGAGATGAGAATGAAATTGATATCACTACTTGAGGTAACCTACACTCATATGTCCACCACACTTGTCAAATTTTTATTTTATTTTTATTTATAATTTTTTAGAATGAAAAATGATGAATATTTGTTGATTTTTTTTATATGAAAAATATTATGCAAGGTAAAAATAAATATTAGAATTCATATGTAGAGGAAATTTAAAAATAAAACGATCGTAAAAAATTCTTTGACGGGTAGGGGGACCCATCAAATTTAACCCCTAGATTACATGCATGCATGGACAAATTGCATAGTCCTGGGGGAATCGAGAAACTTGCCGACACATGCATTAGGAAACAGCTGAGCAAATGCTTCTGTGCAATTCCTGGGCTAAGTGGCTTTGGCTACCTCTCATGCTCTATGTAATTTCCTAGCTGAGGACAAGCTTCCAGCTGGGTCTGTGCATTTCTTGAGCTGAATCTCACTGCGAATTTCCTAAGAGCAAGGTTGGCTACCCTCTAGTACTATTCAGATTTCCAAGGTAGTGCAAGAACCAGATTGTAATCAAGTCAAAGGAGGTCAGCTTGTGGTTAATCTTCAGAGCAAGTTAGTAAACACAAGTTTTATTGCAAAGGATCAACTTGATGCAAGAACAAGTACTTGGGTAGTGTAAGACAAGCTGCTGAGATTTTGGTAGGAAGGCTCCAAAATGAAGCGAAGGAAAAATTTTGGAGGGTGTTTGTAGCCACTACAACAAAAGCCTTCCTTGAATTTCTATAACAAGAGAAGTTTTCAGTTTTTCCCATACGAAGGGGTTTTTCCCTAGCCTAGAGCCTATTTCTGGTGTTCTTGTTTGCATTTTGATCTTCTTTATTGGCATTGTCTTGATGATGAACACAAAATAATAATGATGATGATGAACTATCATTATATCACAAGAATTGTCAATATAACAAAAGAAACCATTATAAAATAAACCCTAATTCAGTTTTCCTTAGTTTTTCTCAACATCTATGGTCTTGGAACATTTGCAATGTAGAAATAAAAAATTGCTTGAAATAAAATGCAACACAAAACTAAATCACACACTTGGTAGCCAAGCGCTTGGTGGGCTATATACTTTGATGATGTTTTTCACGTATATGACTCCAACCATATTTAATCTTACAAATCTAGATATTTTAATGAAAGTACCTACAAAACAAAGGAAGGAAGAGAAGTTAGATACGATCAATAATTAATAACATAGAAGAAAATTCATACCAGTTCCTTATGCCCATTTAATAGAGTAAAAGTTTCTTCTATTATCCCACATGAAAAATGAAAGTTTACGGTCTTTCACTCAAATAAAAACATACTTGTCAAAGAAAGACAAATACTACATGAATTTTATTCATGGAAATATTTGTTATTTCTTATAAAAATTTATGTAACTCCCACTCAACCAAGACATACAATTAAAATATCAAACAAATTTTGTTGTCTCAACTAAACCCTTACCATTTTGAGCTCTTTGCTTGAGATAGCTATTCCACTTCAACATATGACTTGATACTAGTTTTCCTACACATATTCATGAGACCAATGAGGAAAATGTAGATTACAGTTGACCAAATATTAAAATTAATTTCTTGAATAAATAATAATTAAAAATAATTGCACGAATGAATGCATGAACTAGATACTTTTGGTTTCAAGATTAAATTATTGAAGTAGTTTAATCTTGGATCAAACATCCATCCACTTGATGAAGAAACATTGAAGTCAAAATTGACTTCGTTGTTGCTCTGTTGGATTGAAGGTGTTTTTCTCCAAGATTAGCCAAATCCTAATTTATTCTCTACTGAATAGGGATAACCACATGAAGGTGGAAGCTCTCATGGCCACTCCCCCCCCCCCCCAACAAAATAAATCTCAATTCCCCAGTACCCAATCTATCTACTATATAGGAAATGGTTGAAAGGAAGACATTAATATAAATAAAAAAATCAAATCACATTCATTCATTCAGTCGTAATTGCACAAAATATTTCATCTCAATGAATTCTATCATAAAAAATATGTTTACATAATATGAAACAATGGAATGTACATAAAGAGAAATATATCAATTATTCATTAACATATAACTTTCATTCACTCATTAATCATATACACAAAATAAATAATCTCAAAAATTTGTATCATCAAAAATATGTTTTCATAATATGGTACGCGATGTTTCTCATGATATAACTATTGCAATCATTTCCTTTTATTTTTGATGGTTTGGTTGTGTACTCATGACGTTGTTGAGGATGGAACAAGAGTGGTGGATCAATAATTGTAACAAAAAGGAAATGTTAAATTGATATTTTGTGTTATTATTCATCAATAAAAATAGCATTAGAGTTTTCTTTACCTTGTGCACTAGTCGACTCGATAATTTAAAAAGGAAACAATTACCACAAGATCAGAACATAGAAGTTTATTTTTGTAGATACCTCTCATACAGAGCATCGACAATGCTCAAGACAACCAATATTGCCTCCCATCTTCGCCAGTAGCATGTATGGCATCTATCTTGGAGTATTTTTGTAATTCATAGATGCCCCAATTGCTACTGGTGAAGAAGGAGGCAATATTGACTCTGTTGATCAATATTGATGCTTTGATAGAGAATTATCTATAGAATTTTACTTTTCCATTTTGATATTGTGTTAATTGTTTCCTTTTTGAAATATTTGAAGATAAATTGTAGGTTTTGTTAATGTCTATCATTTTTCTTTTAAAAATGAATCACTAATGGATTGTGGAGATGCTAAAATGGTTGAAAGTTGTATTTTCCAAGAGAGGACAACAAAGGAAATATGGATATTCTAATATGGAAAATATGAAACAAAATACTTCTAATATGGAGATTCTAATATAGACAATATGAATACTTGAATGAGCTCCTCTCGGTTTCGAGAATAAATTGTTGGAGTAGTTTAATCTTGGTTGACAAAACCTCCCTCCACTCAATGAAGTAGCAGTGAAGTCAGCATTGAATTTTGTGTTGCTTTGTTGGACTGAGGATATTTTTCTCTAAGGTTATCGAAATCCTAATTTATTCTCTATTGAATAGGTCCAACCATGTGAAGGTGGAAACTCTCATGCACCCCCCCGCAGATCACTCTTAATTCACTAGTACCCAATCTATTTACTAAATAGGAAATACTTGAAAGAAAGATATTAAGATACATAATCAAATAAATAGCAAACATCCATTCATCCATTCATTCATAAATCCACAAAATATTTTATCTCAATGAATTTTATCATAAAAATATGTTTACATAATATGAAACAACGTCATGTACATAAAGAGACATATAACAATTATTCATTAACATATAACTTACATTCATTCATTCATCCATTCATAAATCCACAAAATACTTCATCTTAATAAATTTTATCATAAAAATATGTTTACATAATGTGAAACAACGTCATGTACATAAAGAAACATATAACAATTATTCATTAACATATAACTTACATTCATTCATTAATAATAGACAAAAAATAGTTAGGGGTTTAGGGGAATAGATAAGAGGGGTTTGTATATAATATTTAGGGAATAGTGTAGTCGATGATATTTTTAGATGCTTAAAATGAGAAATTTAATAGCATTGGAAAATTATTATTTGCACATTTATCCTTCAATAGATTAGGTCTCATCCAAATGACATGCATACGCATTATTTTTGAAACTAGGCATTTGAATTGTTGCACCATTTAAAAATCGAGAAACAAATTTTGATCATGATTAAAGACTACAATTAACTTTCTAAATAGGGTATCCAAATTAAATTTGAAAACACATTGTTAAAAGATCAAACCTACTCCAAAAATGATAGTCACCGTGCTTGAATAGGACAAAGAGGTCTTGCACATAAATATATAAGATCCGAAATTTGAACAAGACTGTAGAAGTTGAGACCTATATTCTATGCATAGATCTTAATAATTAATATTGGATAAATATTGGCATATGTGTGTGTGTGTGTTATGAGCATGAGACATATAATATAGATCAAAATAAGAAAATAAAGAATATGATTAACCTAAAGGAGCTGATACCTATGACATAATGCATGCAAGATCTTCTGAATATGGATTAAGGAAAATAAACTACCTTCATTAAATGTATACTAATTAAACTAGAATTAGTGTACCACTTGAAGCTAGAGAGTCATGAAAATAGTGTAAGGCTACAAGTCTTATAAATTTCTAGAATTTGAATAGAAACTTAGAGAAATATTATGACATTCAATGATTATTGGGATAAATCATGAGACAAGTTGATAGACCATCCCATGAAGAATCAAGATTAGTCTCAATATAGACTAGTCAACACTACTGGAATGGATGTTACATTAATTTCTACTATATTTATTGTAACTAATCTATATATTAGTTGCATTTTATAATCTATATTAGTCCAACAAAATTATAACATATATTAGTTTTCAATTCACAATAGTTTGTGATTATGATGACAATTTAAGTACACATGAGTGTAATGTCCATGACGGGATGTATGAAATGTTCTCCACACATTTTCCATTAATGATTATAACCTTGAATGGCCTAGCACTTGTCTGTCATCCCCATCTAAAAATGACCCGACAGATGAAAATTTACCATGTCTGTGATCATCACTTCACACTGCATCATAGATGACTTCTTCTACATATTATATGCATGAATTTCTGCTAGACCATCCCCGCTACCTATCCTATGATTGATTCTAAGAACAGGTAAAAGAAGTACAATTTATAAGTAGGGGATCATGTTAACAAAGATTTTTTAATTTTCCTTTATTCACTTGTTGTCACAATAAATCATAAGATAGGTAGAGGGGATGGTCTTCCATAAATTCATGCATATAATCTATAGAAAGGGTCATCCATGAGATAGTGTGAAGTGGTGATGACAGACATGGAAAATTTTCATCTTTCGAGTCATTTTGAGATGATGATGACATACCAGTGCTAGCCCATTCAAGATTATTATAATCATTGACGGCAAATTTGGGGATGAAAATTCATACATCCCACCATGGACATTACACACATATGTACTTAAATTTTCATCATAAACATACATTTTTGTGATTAGGCATGGAAGAAATAATAGATAACACCTCAATTAGGAGTGTGGTAGTGTATGGTGGAGTGGTATAGGTATACAAATTAGTAGATGGTTGACTTATCATGGCCACAGATTGTGTAAAGGATTACTTTAAAACGAGAATCTGAGTATAGGGTCTTGGTGTTTGTAATTGTGTTAATTGAGTTATACCACAAATATATCAAATATATGGTATTCTACACCCTCCTTATATCACAGAAAATATGTTTACATAATATGAAACAAAATCATTCTAATTGTTTGCAATAGAAAATTCACAACTTATTATTAAGATAGTCTAAAATTATATGTGCACATGCCATGAGGCATTCATCCTCTCAGTAAAAAATGACATACTCAAAAAATAAGCTCTAAATAAACCAGTTCAGTCTTTTTTATCACATTTCTTTCTCTTTCTAAATATGAAGTTAGAAAGTATGTCTCGATGTTTTCCCCTTCCATTTTTTTGGCCTCTAGTGTAATATTTATTGTTGTTGACCTAATCCTATGGCTATGTTGCTGTAAGTGGGGATGAGCATCAACTACAATAAGAAAGAAAAGTTAAATTAATTTTTATAGTTATTATTATTATTACAAATATTTTATTAATAAAACGAGTATTAGATTATGCTTTACCTTCTTCGATAGTGGAGGGAAGTGGAATACTTTCGGGTGTGGCCATATGTTCATCCTCTTCTATGGCCACATCCTATACATGATCTAGTTAGAAACAAAAATGGTTATAATTAATACACAATTTTCATTTAAATATTTTAATTGTATTCGATACTACAATTTTTTTATAACACATGAATTACCTCCAATATTGAGCTAAACATCAATCTCATGATCATGCACTCCACCGTCAGTAGGCTCATGTGTTGTATGTACATTTTTTGCCTTCTTTTTACAATAAATAACATTAATTTATTGCTAAAAATAATAACCGATAGATTATATAAGTAATGATTTATAAATGTTATTCATTGCTTTTATTTTCCTAAGTGCTATGTTTGATGTCAGAATAGTGTGAAGAGACCAAGATTGTTCTTCGTTCAACCACAAGTGGGTAGTCATTCTTGAAAGAAAGTTGTAGGTCTTCCTTTGTGGGAGTCTATTTGAATTGTGTCCCCTCCAATTTTTCATTAGAACATGAATTTTTATTCTTTTGTGATATTAGATTAAAATATTTAACAATTTATAATTTGGATGCAAATCATTTTTTTATATACTTACATTTTTTGTGGTCATTTTCAAGTAACCACCTGGGCTAACATGTTGTTGCCCATGTTTGGATATTATAGCCTATATGGTTTTGGAAGCATTTTGGATCCTATGTTTAAAAAATTGAAAAAGTTAATTAGATGCCACAATGATGATAAAGCATCATAATTAAATTATTAAACGTGCCTCGTACCTTCTTGGTCCAGGTGGATTCTTTTCTACTTTTTGAAGTGACTTATAGTGTGCATCTGCCATGAGTGTTTTCCACTCTCTTTCAGGAATTGATGGAAGGCTCTCATGTGACCTATCCCTTTCCAAATGAGACCTATACTAGTTCAATGCAGGAAACCCCTTGATCGCAGGATCTGATCACAAAGGAAATCACCCCTCCATACACACAACTATCGCCTAGAAGTACGGTTATCACTACCACATCATTTATCGGAAGCATTATAGATGCAATTTTACATTAAAACCATGGATTTATAACTTCTTTAGAATACAAAGGAATCACAGGAAAACAAAAGAATTCCCACTCTGAAACCATGGGCCGGACTTCAAATATTATAAGTCTGCAACAATAAAATCGTCGAGTCCACTCATCCTTTTCTTTATTCCTTTTGAAACCCGAAATTACTATGTTATCGCAACAACGATTATACACTGGAAACATGAAAAAAATCGACTAGAAGCTTAAGGCTGGATCTCAAATGGAATTAAATCCGCTTTATAAAGTCCATCAGGTCCAGATTGGGAATTAACCCGTGCGCATGTTCGTGCCCAATATCCATCCAATCGTCCATTTGATGGATGGTCCTGATCACCCTGGATTTCAATTTAATCAAACCACAACTCATTACCTCATCGGTTCCAGATTGGAAAAACCGCTTACGGCTTTTGAGGCCGTCCGATAACCACTTACCACCATTTGGAAACCGGCCTTTTGGTGAATGCACATGCCTTATCTCCATTGTTGATCAAGCATATGATCCATAGTCCACACTTCATTGCCATGTCACAATTGGAGTTGGCAAAGAGTTAGGGCCCAATCCTTCCACAATGACTTCCGACGATGCGATAGATCAGCGATCACTCATCGCATAGGCTTAAGGCCTAAGTCTGCTACATACACATGAGATTCGCTGATGCGATAAAGGGTCATGCTTGGCTCAATTAGATCTAGTCCGTTGATCTTATAGATCCAACAACCACCATTCCTTCTCACATCTATTTCTCCTTTTCTTGAATTCGGTTGTTTTTAATAGGCTCCACATTATAAACATAATTCTCTTGCACACTCTTTTTTGTGCACAACTCCTTTTATAAACCTTCTATGGTATCTATGGATAAATGGATGAGGTTAAAGTGGCTCAGCCACTGTATAACACTATGGATCATGATAAATCATTGAACGTTGCGCTTTATAATTTAGAACATAAAACTGAGCCGAATGCTTCGACTATTCCACAGGTAAACTGTACAGAGATAACGAAAGGTTTTCAACAAAAATAACACCTCCACAACACTAGTATTTTATTCAATAATTAGTTACAGAGTCTCACCCTCTGTCTTGATTACAACAATAATAGACCTTGTTTCTCTCGCTAGCCTCTATCCACAATCCAGCTAATCTATTAAACTTCTCTCTTCTCTCTCACTAACCCTTGAATTATGCCAATAGATCATATTTTATACAAGAATGGGTTCATGAACCAATTCTGGTTCAGAACCAGAAATATCTCACTCTCTCCTAAAAAGTCTCTTCAACTCCACTCTTTTCTAAACAAACGCTAAATCAATCTTTCAATTTCCTCATATTTTATTCAAACCAAATAAATCTAATTGTTTGGCCTAATCTCCACATGAGGAGGATCAATCAACCACTATGCCCTTTTCTCATAATTGATAATAAATAAACACTCTCACACTTTTAAACAAATAAAATTAACTATTCCCTTATCTTCCAACCCCTTGTTAGTCACAACATGTGATCATGTTATGACATTGCTGACTAGGCTTGTATGCTCCTTCATCAGACTCCCAAAGTTGAAAGTTTCCATGACCTCCTAGTCATGTGTTTCTTCTGCTGTCCATCCAATATCCCAAACTTTACTTTGTAACTAGTCATCATTTTCATCATGTTGTTGATTCAATTCTTCTACCATTATCACTTCTATTCTTCCATATTTCCAAATCTTATTTTGCTGCTATCCTCTTTCCTTTCTGATACAAATTCCTCTTGTTAATTTATCTTCTTTGTTGTCCCTCTTCTCGTCTGATTTCATCTTCCACAATTTCTCAACTTCCTCTTTACAATTTTTCTTTAATTGAACTCCACTGACATCTGTCTGCTGTAAATTTCTTTCCACCATAGAAATTATGAAATTTCTGTCCAATTCTTCTCCACCTCTTCCATTTATAAACTGTTTTTTGTACTCTACAACTTCCTTTTCATTATCATTAAATATAATCCTTTCCTCTATGTTATCAGGTTCATCTAATAACCTTCCCAGAAAAATATAAATTCCTTCATATTCAATGAGCATGTCATTTGCATATGACTCCTCCTTCCTGTATAAAATAAAATTTCCATCACAATTGTCAGATTCAAAATAACTATGGTTTTCAATATTCATAGGTAATTCTACCATCAACTCTTTATACTGTTCTTTATTCTCATTCCCATACTTTCCTCTACACTATACAGTGTTCCTTGTTCTAACACAAGATTATCATTCAATAATACAATAGCTAGGATTTCTGGGAGCATATCGTTGTGAAGTATCTTTTTATCCTATATACTTATACTATTGCAACAAAACGATGTTGTTTCATATTCTCCTACAATAGAAACAAAATTCTAGTTTCCTAAATCTTCTTCATGGTTTACAGATTCATAAAAATAATCCACATTAAAATCACAAAATTCATGAACTTCTGCATCTGTCAACATCATCATATATTCCTTCACAATTTCCATAATACTTTCATTTTAATTCTCTACTGAAGATATTTCATTTTGGTTATCATCACAAACTTTCATTTGCTTGTCTTAAGCCTCTTTAATCATGAAAATTTCCCTGTCAATACCATCATACTCAAAATTATTAAATACATGATCAAAATATCTTTCTATTTCAACCATCTCTTCCAGTAATCTCACTTCTTCATCAAAATGCATAAGCACATTGTCCAATTGTTGTTCATCACATGTCAAACCTAAAAACATACACAACATGTCATTTTCAAAAATGCAAGGCTATTCATTTGAAGCCTCATTGATTAGTTCCTCATGCCTCTCTAAACTATTATGATAGTTCCCTAAGTTATTGAGAAATTATTCCTCAACATCTCTGATTTCTTCCTCATCAAAGAAAACTTCTGGGACTACAACTTCTTGAATATGCTTGGCAACTTCATCATAAGTTTGTAGAATATCTTTCTGTTCTACACAACTTCCTCCAACACTTAGTTTATCCAAATAAGACAACAATGACTCTTCCTCTTCTCTGATAAGACTTTGATATTTCAAAGGTTTCATTGACTTAACTTCTTCAACTAAGTTCTCTGTGTGAGCTTTCCTTTTCTTCACTTCACAAATTTGTAATGCATGTGTTTCCTTTCATGTTTCCATTTCCCATTGGTCTTCTATCCATGCTAAAATTCCTTCAAATATGATCCAATAAGTTTTCACTAAAAGAAGACACAACCATTTAGCCATACCTTTTAATTTCCTCCACCAATTGAAGTCTTGAAAGTCCTTATACATCTCCTTTTGTGGTTTTCTTGCCTCTGTGTCTTTCACCTTTTCATACACAGGTTCAAATTCATTAGGCTACATACCTGCAATTTTACATTTTCAGAAATAATTAATTCCAAAAATATGAGATCCTCTTGTCTGTGACGATGCTACCAACACATTCCTTTTGTTCTAATCTGCATGGATCAATTCTTCATCACTGTCTTCTTCCCCAAGGATAGATCCTTTCTCTGGTTCACAGATGTATTCTACTCCTCCATTATCAACTGTTTGAAGTATTAATTTCTCAGCAAGCAATTCTCTGACAGGCCATTTAACTCTTCTTCCCACATAAAATCCTTGTTTCCATTTTTCTCTAATTCCTTTCAATACCAGCTTCTCCAACTGACTGAGTTCTTCCTTCATCTCATCCAACTCTATGTCCCTTTATTCTTTACTCATTCCTTTGAGTCCAACTGCTTCAGCACTCTTTTTCCTCTGTCTCTAAATTTCATATGTACCCCTATCATGACTATCAATATTCAATTCCATTTCTTCCTCCAGTGAACTTTCCTTGTTCACTAGTGAGATGCAACTAACCTTTTCCATTTGTCCTGTAACAAGTCTCCTTCATGCCTCACCAAACTTTCTTGAGTTTAGCCTTCTGGCATCTATTGGTTCTTTCCTCAAACCTTTCACTGACTAACAATTCTACCCAACACTCCTCTTGCTGGAATTGTTATCTCCTATCAACAATCACAATTGTGGAGCTACCTCAACAACTTCTACCCAACCACAGTTGGAAGTTGTTCTCATATCCACCTGAACACTCCTTGCTTTAGGCTCTGCATCTTCAACTACTCACTTCTTCATTCAGTAATTTCATTTACTGTCAGGTACTATCACCTTTACTCATTTGAGAATTCTTCTTGCTCTATCTTCTTTAACATGGCTCATATACTATTATGTTGGTACAACTCATTCTACCTTTCAGCGATTCCACTGCTTCTATTGACCTGCACAATCTTGTCTCAAGATACAGCAAAGTACCTTTCAAACCTGCAATATTTCCTTCGAAGATGTCTTAAAACTAATTACCATTCCATTAGTTAAATATTTTCCAAATGATTCATCTGTTCACTATTTCATTTAGACTTTCCATTCAAAAGAATCCATACAGTCAGCAACTATTTTTCCTCTTACTTTTCACAATGTATTCTTCAGCTTTCAAGATCAATTAAGATTAGATTTGAATTTCAGTTATATTTTCCAATTCATGAAATACATGACCAATTCCTTCTAATAACCTGTTTGTAAGCAAATCATGTTTTGTTTCTACAAATCTCAAAATTCATTCCTTGTAGTGGTTCTTCTTTCAGTCCTATTAAACCCAATCTTTGTTTTTCAATCATCAATATCATTGCCTTCAACAATACTTTAAGCAATCCTCAATCATTCTCGGTATTCACAAAATTCTTCAAATAATTTAAATGACTTCAATGCCACAGTAAAACGCTCTTCTATTCAGCTTTAACTTCTAAACCTTTCATCTCAATCAAATCAGTCATGCAATCAACTTACACAGAAATTTCATTTTCCTAAAAGGAAAACATCTTCTTCTTTGAAATTCCAATCATTTGTTGCTCTTTAGACATTAAAAAAAAATCTCTAAAAAATAAAAAACATAAACATTCTTAACAAACCTTCCTTAGAGATTCACTGCTTCTTCATTCTGATCTCAGTGTTCTTTGTATTCTGATTGCCATCTGTATCGAATTCACTTCAGTGCAAATTATACATATGCTGGAATTAAAATTCAGTCTCCAAACCAATCTCTACAGAGCATTAAGCTAGCTCTGATACCAAAATGTTGTAGGAAACCCCTTGATGGTGGAATCCGATCACAAAGGAAATCACCCCCTCCATATACACAACTATCACCTAGAACTGTGGTTATCGCCACCACATCATTTATCAAAAGAATTATATATCCACTTTTACATTAAAACCCTAGATTTACAACTTCGTCAAAATACAAAGGAATCATGGGAAAACAAAGAAATCCCCACTCCGAAACCATGGGCTGGAATTCAAATATTATAAGTCTGCAACAATAAAATTGTCGGGTCCACTCATCCTTTACTTTATTCCTTTTGAACCCCGGAATTACTATTTTATCACAACAATGATTATACACTAAAAACATGAAAAAACCTGACTGGAAGCTTAAGGTTGGATCTCAAATGGAATTAAATCCACTTTATAAATTCCATCGGGTCTGGATTGGGAATTAACCCGCATGCATGTTCGCGCCCGATATCTGTCCGATCGTCCATTCGATGGATGGTCTTGATCACCTCAGATTTCAATGTAATTAAACCATAGCTCATTACCTCATCAGGTCCAGATTGGGAAAACCGCTTACTACTTTTCAGGCCACCCAATAACCACTTACCACCATTTGGAAACCCACCTTCTGGTTAATGCGTGCACCTTATCTTCATCATTGATCAAGCATATGATCCAATGGTCCACACTTCATCGCCATGTCGCAATGGGAGTTGGTAAAGATTTAGGGCCCGGTCCTTCCATAATGACTTCGGCTGATGCGATAGATCGGTGATCACTCATCACATAGGCTTAAGGCCTAAGTCTACCACATACACATGAGTTTCACCAGTGCGATAAAGGGTCCTACTCAACCCCATTAGATTTTGTCCATTGGTCTTATAGATCCGACAACCACCATTCATTCTCACATCTATTTCTCCTTTTCTTGAATTTAGACGTTTTTAATAGGCTCCATGTTATAAGCACAATTCTCCTCCACACTCTATTTCACGCACAACTCCTTTTATAAACCCTCTATGGTATCTATGGATGAATGACTAAGGTTAAAGCGGCTCAGCCTTTGTATAACACTATGGATCATGATAAAGCATTGAATGTTGTGCCTTATAATGTAAAACATAAAACTGAGCCGAATGCTTTGACTGTTCCACAAGAAAACTATACAAAGATAAGGAAAGGTTTTCAACAAAAACAACACCTCGACGACACTTGTATTTATTCAATAATGAGTTACGGAGTCTCATCCAATGGCTCCATTACTACATTAATAGACCCTGTTTCTCTCGCTAGCCTCTATCTACACTCCAGCTAATCTATTCAACCTCTCTCTTGTCTCTCGATAACCCTTGAATTATGCCAATAGATCATATTTTATACAAGAATGGGTTCATGAACCAATTCTGGTTTAGAACCATAAATCTCTCACTCTCTCCTAAAAAGTCTCTTCAACTCCACTCTTTTCTAAACAAACACTAAATCAATCTTTCAATTTCCTCATATTCTATTCAAACCAAATAAATCTAACTATTTGGCTTGATCTCCACACAGGGAGGATCAGTCAGGCACTATACCCTTTTCTCATAATTGATAATAAATAAACACTCTCACACATTTAAATAAATAAAATTAACTAAACCCTTATCTTCCAACCCCTTGTTAGTCACAACATGTGATCATGCTATCACATTGCTGGCTAGGCCTGCATGCTCCTGCATCATAGTCCCACAAATATTTTAAATGTAGGCATTCCTTTGAGGTAACTCCAGATTTGTTGAAGTTACTGTCACCGAATGGGCAAACCATCTTGTTAATAAGTTCCTCTTTTAAATTGGAACTTTTGGATTTCTAGTTTGTACAAATGACCAACCCAAATATTTCCAAGGCTATGTCTTACACACATCTATAAAATACATTATTTCCTGCAAAAGTATATTGTCATTAGTTTAAAATAATCACAGACTATAGGTTAATTTCATTTTAGTTGTACTTAATATTTAAAACACTTTTTAAATACTTGGAAGTTTCTCTATTTTGATAGGGACACTATCATCATCTACCAAAAACATGATCGATAGTGATCCTATGTTAGTAACATGGTAAGATCCAATAAATCTCGTTTCAAATCATGCAATTGTATCATTCTCTACATCCACAACATTATGTCTAGATCCTGATGAACATCATTTAGTTGGTGTAGATCCTGCTATGGGTGGCTGACCAATTGTACTGGTCTCAATGACCGGTGAGTCACTTATAGGTTGAGCATCGATGTTGTTATCAACGTCGGCCTAACCCATAGTCATAGCATGAGGATCGAAATATGCCAAAAACTTATGTAAAATAAATATTTTTTTTTATAAAGGGTGAGATAACTAAATCATTAAAAAAGATAGGATAATTACATGAATTTCTCACCCCATACTGAAGAATTTATTGCAACAAGGTTTTGATACTCCTGGAATACAACACCATAACTTGAAGGCCACGTTTCATCAAATTTTCATACTGGAGTCATCAGCAACATTGAAACTCAAAATTAATCATCACTATAATACAACCAATCATTGAAAACCCATCATAACTGAAGCAAATCAAAATCAGTCAATTTGAACATTTAGAACACTGTCACCAGAACATAGAGCATAACCCATAACTCTACATCAAAAATAAAAACCAACTGCAACTTCAAACATCATATTTCGTAATGTATAAGCTACTTCGATGTGTTGAACCAATGTGTATACACACTTTTATCAAAGAAAACCAGCATATAGATCTGCAAATATTATCTTAAAACATCACAACTATTCCATACTTCATTCATACCCAGCTCAGAACATTTATAGAATAAAGAATAAGTTAGTATTAAGATCTAGCCTAATCAACATCAGATCATGTAATCATAAGTCATTTTAGTTCTAATGATCCTGATCTAACATTGTATCCAAGGTGCACAAAATACTTCAGATCATCTCATAATCATAGGCCCTACAACATAACATATACCTCAGATAGAAGTATTCCTCAAAAACCCATTCACTTGCACACCCTTGCCTAATGATCTTCTCCTCCTTATATCGTTTTATGCCTTTCTCAATATCTTGGACCAAAACCACTTAGGAGCAATACCTCAGACCAAATACCTCAGACCAATACCTCAGACCAAAACCTTGATTTTCTAACCTGTATGTGTTTTTCCTCTTACGAGGGTGTGTGTATACGTATACACTCTTTTTGTTTTGTGGACCCCTGTGTATACACTGCTTAGAAAAAGTGAACCAGCATATACTTCTTAAATCACTCTCTTTCTTCAATCGCTGGAGTCTGATCTGTAATCCTTTGTTGTTAGCCTATTGCATTGGGAACTGTCATCTATGTGAGTTGCCATCAAGGACAACACCTATATCATAATGCCGACAATCTCCCCCTTTGGACTTGATGGCAACCAGAACACCAAGATACTCTCCCCCTTTGACATAAAGTGAAAAGGGCAGACTAAGATATTCTCCCCCTTTGTACATGCTGAGATGCACTAAACCGTCCATGCTCCCCATGAGCACATGCAGAGTCTGAAAAACTATTTTCCAAAAGAATAACATGACTCTATAACTCAATTATGTGAGTATGACCTTCCTCTCACCAATGACTTACATACATCAACCACTCAACCAAGTGGGGATACACCAAATTTGACTCATATATCCAACCAAGTGCGGATATACCAAATGTTTATACATGACTGAAATAACAATTATTACATCATCCTTGCTATGCATGGTGGGGTTACAAATTAGTTCTTTTCATGGCCTTTACCTCAAATTATATACATGACATTTATAACAAGGACCAATAGTCTAAACAAGACCATGATAGTCGTTAGCAACTATCATACACCATATATCATATGCACCATCAACATCTATCAGCAACATCAAGATCAACAACCTGTACATGTCCATCGTGAAAAGAGCCACTTGAATAAAACAACTATGTGGATCAAGAAATATAATTATCTTCATGTACCAAGGTCTTCTAATATAATGCCAACAATTCATTATTAGAAACATATGCTCCCCCTGAACATGTGCCAAATGTTTACTATCAGATCTGATCATTGCATTTGTTAGTAAGAATCATCAAGGCATCATCATCAACCAATTATTCATCAACTTATTAACATCTTATGAGGGCCAAAAACACTTCCACGTATCATCAACAGACTCTAATCATCATCAATAAAAACATAATAGATAATTGATAATTGACTGAACCATATCAGACCCCTTTTCTTGAGTCTGTCCCACTGCTTTTTCTTCAAAACACCATATACACGATTATGCATCTTCTAACTCATGTATATAGGCAATTTATTTTCATAATAACTGCGTATGAGAATTGGAGTACTGAATTTTTACACTATGAGCTCCCACTGGGTCTATTATGTCTATAAAACGAGCTATGCCACATCTTTTTGTCAGCAATTTCTTCTTCTTCAATACCTTGGATTGTGATGATGTGTGCTGCTTTTGGTATGGTGGTCAAAATTTGCTCCTGCATTCCTTTGCTTTATGTCCAAACTTTGTTACATGTATAACATATTACATGTTTCATATTCCTTCTATCGCAATCAATAGCTTTGTGACCAAACATATCGCAAGAAAAACAATATCCCTTAAAGTACCTGGAAACTGATGATCTTTCTGTGTGACGACCTTGAACCATTCTACTTTTGTATCTTGCTGCAACATGTCCAAAATTATGAAATTTAAAACATTCAATATTATTTGTTAGAGAAAAGAAACAATTATCCCTTCCATAGTTAGGTGGAAATGTTTTTCTTTGATGTCTTTATTTCCTTGGTTGTTGATGGGGTTGACCTTTTATCTCCTTGTTGATCATTTTAGATTATTCATTGAAGTTCCTTACCTCATCTTGTGAGCTAGATTCACCTTCTTGAAAACCAAGACCAGTCTTTATAATACGTGAACGTTGAACTTTGATGATTTTATCTAACATTTCCAATCCTTTAGCAAATCTAAGATTCAGAGTCTTTGTCTTTTCAAGTTCTTTTCTTAGACTTACTACTTCACATTCATTGATGTGTCACCGTGTTTATGACTATATCCTTTTTTGCCAAACTGATTTTGAGTTGACCAATTTCTTTTCAGAAATATTCATTTCCTAATGATCATTTTCATACGCCATGAGTAGTTTAATTTCTTGATCATCTTCATCACTATTGGACAAACCATCACTATCATCATGAGTATAATAACTTCTATTACCTTTTGTAGACATCTTTCCTTTAGCATGAGGGCATTTAGCAGTGTAATGACCAACTCTACCACAAGAAAAGCATTTGAATGGTAGCTTACCTTTGAATCTTCCGAAACCCCGTTGAAGCTTCTTAACAAAATTTATCTCTTCTTCTTCTTCTTATATTTGTCCTGATTCATTATGCTCTTCCTTTTCTTTTCCCTTTGCTGATGCTTTAAAAGTGGATTCTATCATATCTCATGAACCTCCTCTTCTCATTTAAAAGGTAGTTAGGATTCCATGGAGTCGAGTCACAGCAATGGTTTGAAGAACCCTTTTTTCTTCTATGACAAACACTTTTGACTCAAATTTAGAAGACGAAGATCTCAAAAATTTCTCAACTAAAGTAGCTTCCTTTATCTCTTCACCCAGATTTCTCATATGATTTACAATCCCATCTACTCGCAAGAAATAACTAGAAATGCTTTCATCACTATGCATCTTGAGATTTTTATACTAGATTCTGAGAGTTTGTAGTTTAGCACGTTTTACATGGGAATCACCTTCGTAGCTCTGAATGATTCTATCTCATATTTCCTTGGATGTGTTGAGCTGCATGACTTTGACAAATTCTGATTCTGATAGACTTCCCAATAAGGCATTGATAGCTTTGGCATTGATTTCATATATTTTCCTTTCTACTAGATTCGTGGGGACTGCTGCTATATATTGATATCCTTTCTCCACAATTTCCCAAACATCAGCTCAGAGTGACTGAAGATATGCTCTAGTTCGTGTTTTCCAATATACCAAGTTGTTCCCATTGAAGATTGGTGGTATGATAGATCCCATGCCTTCATGATTCTTCATTTTGAAAGATCTCCCTTCAAGCGATCAAGATTCTTCTGAAGGACCTGCTCTGATACAAATTGTTGGAAATAATACTGATATGGGGGGTGAATCAGTATTATCAAATCAATAACTTTTTCATTTCATACTCAGATTTATATACACTACTTCAATGCAGGTAACTCGTGTGTACATGCAACTGTCTTTAAAGCAACTAGCGTATATCCAAAAAACTTATGATTCACTTAATTCATCATATGTTGATATTTAATCAGTGCATCAGTACTTTATTAACCATATAAATAGTAAACATGTGCAGTAATAACATAATAAACCATCACACATAAGCAACACACCTGAACACCAATATTTAAGGTGGAAACCCAATGCAGGACAAAAACCACCTACTGTTGTCTTCTTTTAATATAATAAAAACCTATTTACAATATTATACTAGTGTAGACTCATACCAGTATGCAGGAACCCACCTGCAAAAGGCTATAACCTTCTCTCATTCTCTAGCTTCTATTGGAAGGGAGCTACAACCCCGTAACTCTTGTACTACCCGATCTGTTTATTAGTACGTAGGCGTCGACCTACAGAAAGCTCCAACCTTCACTTGTTTCCAACTACTACTAGAAGAGAGCTCCAACCCCCTGGCTCTTGTACTGGCTGATATGTTTACCAGTATGTAGGTGACAACCTACAGAAGGCTACAACCTTCTCTCTTCCTCCAAGGACCATGTTTCATAAATTTTTAGATTGGATACTTCTGGAATACAACGCCACAATCTGAAGGCCACATTTCATTAAATTTTCATGCTAGAACCATCAACAACATTGAAGCTCAAAATTAATCATCACTCCAATACAACCAATCACTTAAAACCCATCATCATTGAAGAAAATCATAATCAATCAATCTAAACTTTCAGAACACTATCACGAGAACATAGAGCAGAACCCAGAACTCTACATCAACAACCAGAACCAATTGCAACATCAAACATTATATTTCATAATGTATACACTATTTTAATGTGCCGAACCAGCATGTATATGCGCTTTTATCAAAGTGAACCAATGTACAGATCTACAAATACTACCTTAAAACATCACAACTATTCCAGACTTCAGTCATACCTAGATTAGAACATTTATAGAATAAAGCATATGTTAGTATTTAGATCTAACCCAATCAACATTAGATCATGCAATGATAAGTCATTTCAGTTCTAATGATCTTGATCTAACATTGTATCCAAGGTGCACAAAATACTTCAGATCATCCCATAATCATAGCCTCTGCAACATAACATATACTTCAGATAGAAGTATTCCTCACAAACCCATTCACTTGCACACCCTTGCCTAATGATCTTCTCCTCCTTATATAGTTTTAAGCCTTTCTCAATACCTTGGACCAAAACAACTTAGGACCAATACCTCGGACCAAATACCTTAGACCAATACCTCGAACCAAATACCTCGGACCAATACCTCAGACCAAATACCTCGGACTAAATACCTCAGAGAAAAACCTTGATTTTCCAACTTGTACGTGCTTTTCCTCTTGCAGCGAACTCACCTATATACGCTGCTTAGACAAAGTGAACCAGCGTATACTTCTTAAACCACTCTCTTTCTTCAATCTCTGGAGTCTGATCTGTAATCCTTTGTGTTAGCCTATTGCGCTATGAACTGTCATCTATGCGAGTTGCCATCAAGGACAACACCTGTATCATAATGCCAACAAAAGGACATTCTTGGCTTTCAAAAACATCTAACAAGTTCATTCTTCAGCTTTTGAGACGCTCTAGACATCAACCAGAAGTTTGCTATACTATTAACAAAGCATTAGGGTTAGGGCTTTTGGTATAGAGATGAATGTTTTGCATTTTTAGCAAAAGAAATCTTGAAAGGGGTGTGTGTTATCACTAATATAGTGTCATCATCATCACCCATATGTGCAACTTGTTCATAGACCCCAATGTTGCTTAAACCGTGAAAAATAGATGGCTCTATGCATGCACACAATCAACATACTTTCACAATATCTCTTAAACCCTGTACCTATTTATATGAAATTATTATAGTAGATGCACGGGGATAAGATGAATAAACCCACTTAATTTCAGGTTAAAATGTTTCACAATTTTTGAGAAACAAGCCACCGTCATCTACAACCATTTTTGTTTTTTCTTGAAATTAGTGCATCAGATTTAGGTAAAATGTTCGTGGAGAAGAATTATGATTATATTAACATGTTGAAAAAAAATCTCAATCTGATTCACCGTTTAGGATATATTCAAGAAATACAGTCGTTGCACACAAGTGCTGCGCACAAAAATAGAGTCATTTTTCACCCTCTCACCCACCTCCTAATCTTGGAAATTTTATTTTATTAGACTTATATGTATTAATTCAAAATTATCATGGGTCCAAGAGAGGTTGGAAGAATTTTGAGCTTTTTCTTTAACTAGTTGGAGTTTTCCCTATGTCTCTGCGCACGTGTTGCACACAGATTGCATGAATGATTTGAGAATTTTTTAGAGCTTATTCAGGGTCAGTTTTGTTGTAACAATGATCTTTAAAACACCTGATGAGGTTGATGGACCTATTCATGTTGATCATAGTGACAATTGGTTTCAAGAAAAGTCAGAGGATTATATTCTTGTTGTTTGAAACATCCTTGTTGTGCATAGACACAATCACGTTTTTGAACAAATTTTCCACCCCAAAGGTTGCAATGGAGAAGTTTTATGAATTTATAATTTATGATTTACCATGTGAGGACTGAAATCATGATCTTTGTTTATAATTTATATGTATTATATGTGTAGGAAAGATTGTAATTAATGGGTCAAAGATAGTTTCCTAGTTTCAAGAATAGTGATTTTCGTTTTGATATTTTTATCTAAT
This sequence comes from Pinus tabuliformis, assembly GCA_031772625.1. NCBI lineage: Eukaryota > Viridiplantae > Streptophyta > Pinopsida > Pinales > Pinaceae > Pinus > Pinus tabuliformis. Next base: position 801,470,532 of record CM062805.1, on the reverse strand, counting down.
TAGTTACATCTATTAGGGGAATGCATGATTTCGACCCCCTTAGACTTAGGAATAGTATTTTGTATACAATTTATTATTTTGAATGTAAAAAGGGTTGGATGTTAGTTTATTTTGTAGAGAATACCTTTTGTGCACTGTAATTTTGAAGATTTTTTCTAGTGAATGAATGTTATAGGAAGTGATTTGTAGGGATTCTTGTGTCAGAATTTTGGTGGCTTGTGCTCCTTTGACTTGTGAGTTATGTTATTTGTTTTTCATCCCTTTAATGTACATATTTATTCCTTGGAAAAAACCAGATGATTGATTCAGAAGTTACCCTTAATGATGCTCTGATCAGTTTTCCAAGTTATAAATGTTTTCATCTTTAGAACAACATTTTAGAATTCATCTATTATTTGATGCTATGATGTGTTTATTATTTACTTGTTCTTACTTCACCTTCCACAAAAATATAATCTAAAATCACCACCAAAGCTGCCTACCTCATCCCTGTGGAGAAACCATCTATTTTCCCATCAACTCACTAGACAGAAAACATATTTTGATCATGACTCAATACCCAATGGTTTTTCTCATTTTCTGAGCAAAAAATATCTAAAAACAAAACCCTTTTGAGCTTATTACCTAGCCTTATACCCTATTTTTTGAGTATAATAAGTGAGAGAACCCTCTCCAAGCTATAAGGGCTAGATTACGGCCTTAAATGGTTTGTGGTTAACTCTACAATTTTCCTCCTCATCCTAGGAAGACTACAAAGTGTTAACATCCTGGTGATCATATTTTGGAATTGAAAGGTTCCATATTCCCTAGGAAAGACGAGCAAGTTTTAGATCTGATTGTCGATGGTGGACAACAGTTAGACATAAGAAGTTTGTATTCACTTGGCAACTCCAATCAAGTAGAATCTAGATTTTCACGTCCCTCTAGTGTCTCCTCATTTTCAAGATGAATTCTCAATCCATAAGGTATGCTCCCATGAATCGATATCACACTCCAGGTTTTCCAAATAAAATGCATTGCATATATTGGCAATCATATTTTCCAAAACTCAAAGATAAAAAAGGAGATGATTTTTCCTTTCATTTGATCAAATTTCATATGCACATACATAGATTAGGTGTTGATTTTCATGAGGATTGTTTAATGAGAATGTTTATGGTAAATTTAGAACAAAAAACATTGTCTTGGTATGAATGATTGTATCCTGCTAGCATTTATTCCATTAAATACTTCTACACACTGTTCTCCAACAACTATAAAGATAGTTACATTTCTATAGTGTTGGTACGTTGAAACCTTCTATGGAGATTTTGACAGTCTTTTGTAACATTTGGGAATTGATATTGATCAAGAGGATTTGATGGATAAGGAAATCAGGGAAACCCTGTCTAAACTATCTTCTCATTAGGAAAGCATAATAGCAGGAGCTAGCTGCCATGACATTCAGGGAAATCTTCAATAGAATACAATTTCTCCTTTTATTATAGATATGAATTTTTTATGTTCAAACTCATACTTTTTTCCTTGAGAATGATGATGAAACTCTACAGTCCTTAGAATATTTAAAGAATGAAAACAATGATTTGGATAAGTCATCATATTTTTGAATTATCCAATCTTTTCTTGAGTCATTTACTCCAATAAATAGTCATATTAGATTCAATGAAGAATTGATACCTGCATATGACAACTGTGATTTAGAGCTTAAAAGAAGATATGAAAAAGAAAATGTTGTTCTAGGTCCTTTGGACAAACAAAATGAGATTATTTTTGAGTTGAAAAAAACGTTTTGATATTTTAGCTCATAAAGAAGAGGTTTATAAAAGGCATATTTCTCAAGTTGTATATGATACTTTTCATTATGAAATGTAGGAAGACAATGAGGACGTAGTTCTTATTTTTTATTCCTTTGAAGATCAGGGTGATACTCTTGTTGAAGTACATGAAATATTGTGTTTAAATGATCCTCAAACACATTCCATGGCTATTATTCCAAAATTTATAGAGTTTCTCCCTGAATTTCATGATAAGAGAGATGAAATTTTTTCTCCTTTCTCATTCAAGGATGGTCTAAAGACTGTTGAGTCAGAAACAAATCAGCTAGTATCAAATCATGAAAAATAATCCTTACTCGATGATCAACAAATAGATAACCAAGCCCTTAATGATTTCTATTACCCTTTTGGTAGGTTGTTGTAGTCATTTGAAAAAGAGAACGTTGTTGTATTTATGGATTATGAAGAGGTTTCTAGTGGGAAGTTTGTGTTTCCATTTTCTAAGTTTATTTTTCTGCATAGAAGTTGAATGCAAGCTTCAGTCAAGTAGCCATTTACTTGACTTGTTGCATTGAAAATTTTTTATTACTTGATACTGCAGTCATTTCAATAGAGTGATTAACTGTGATGAATAAGATCAACACCTTGATCATTCTTTTTAGATTCAGTTTGCATCATACCTTTCAGTTTTCAGTGGAAAACATGGGTTTTAGTTTGAAGAATGGATTTGTTTTAGATTGAGGATTGGAATAGATTAACAGTTTGGTTTTAGTTGTAGTGGTTTCAAGGTAGAGCATGTTTCAGGTTTGGATCAAACCAATGGTTAGGCACATGGTCTATGATGCTCTTGGCACCTCACAAGGAGGATGCCATCCCCATTGGAGACAATGCTAGTATCCTATAGTCATAGTAATCACTACCATTTTTTTTCTATGTATTTAGGTCAATTTGTGAAGTCGAGTCATGATATTATAAAGATCAAGTCTAAAAATTCAGTTGGAAAAATAAGCGGTGTTTGGTCATGAGTGTCTTGTCATGAGTGAGGTGTCATGAGTTAGTTGTCATGTTATTTACAAGATCATACCTCATCATTGCAAGTGGTGCTACGTTTTTGAAAGTGGGGCATCATTGTAACTAAAGAAGACTCTAGACCATGTGGAGGATTAAAAAACATGCTTGGCTTTCAGATACATCAACCAAGTTCATTCTTCACCTTTTCAAATGCTCCAGAAATCAACCAGAAGTTTGCTACATTATTGAAAAAGCATTAGGGTTAGGGTTTTTGGTCTAGAGATGAATGTTTTACATTTTTGGTGAAAGGAGGCTTGAAAGGGGTGTGTGTTATCACTAATATAGTGTCAACATCATCACCCACATGTGCAGCTTGTTTAAAGACCCCACTATTTCTTAAACCATGAAAAATAGATGGCGTTGCGCATAGGGTCTGCACATGCACACAATTAACATATTTTCACCATATCCCTTAAACATTGTACACATTTACCATTAAATTTTTACAGTATATGCATGGGGATAAGATGAATAGACCCACTTAATTTTAGGTTAATTTTTTTAACAATTTTTGATAAATGAGCCACCGTCATTTACAATCATTTTTGGATTTTCGCTAAATTTGTGCATCAGATTTAGCTCCATTTTTTCGTGGAGAAGAATTATGATTATATTAACCTTATGAAAGAAACAAAATATCATTTAGATTCACCATTTAGGATATATTCAAGAAATACAACCTATGTGCACAGGTTTTGTGCACAGAAACAAAGTCATTTTTCACCCTCTCACCCACACCCATATCTTAGAAATTTTAATTTATCAAATTTATATGTATTAATTCAAAATTATCAGGGGTTTTGGAGAGGTTGGAATAATTTTGAGCTTTTTCTTTGGCTAGTTGGAGTTTTTCCCTTTATCACTGCGCACAGATTACATGAACAATTTGAGCCTTTCTTAGAACTTATTCAGGGTTAATTTTATTTTAATAGTCATCTAAAGACTTGAGGATATTGATGGACCTATTCATGTTGATTAGAGTGATAGTTGGTTTCAATAAAAGTCAGAGGATTATTTTCTTGTTGTGAGCAACAACCTCACTACACACAGACAAATTCACCTCTTTGAATAATTTTTTCACCCCAACGTTGGAAAAGGAGAAGTTTTTTGACTTCATCGATTATGATTTATCATGTGAGGACTGCAATCATGATATTTTTGTACAATTTTGATGTATTAGATGTGTAGGAAATATTGTGATTAATGGGTCAAAGATAGTATCCTAGTTTCCAGAAGAGTGGTTTTCCTTTTTCTATTTTTATGTAATTAGTTACATATATTGGGGGAATGTATGGATTTCGACCCCCTTAGACTTAGGAAAAATATTATATATATATATATATATATATATTATGACTTTGAATGTAAAAAGGGTTGGTTGTTGGTTGAGTTAAGAGAGGAGACCTTTTGTGCACTCTAATTTTGAAGACTTTTTCCAGTGAATGAATGCAATAGTAGGTGATTTGCAGGGATTCTTGTGTCAGGATTTTGGTGGCTTGTGATCCTTTGACTTGTGAGTTATCTTATGCGTTTTTCATTCCTTTAATGTACATATTTATTCCTTGAAAAAACTAGATGATTGATTCATAATTCACCCTTAATGATGTGCTAATTAGTTTTCGAAGTTAAAAATGTTTTCATATTTAGAACAACATTTAAGAATTCATTTATTGTTTGATGCTTTAATATGCTTATCCTCTACTTGTTCTTCCTTCACCTTCCACAAGAATCTAATCTAAAACTATCATTGAAGTTGCCTACCTAACCCTTATGGAGAAACCCTCTATTTTCCCATCATCTCACTGGACATAAAATATATTTTGATCATGTCTCCATGCCTAATGTTTTCCTCCTCTCATCAACATATCTCTAAAAAAAAATCCCGTTTGAGCTTACTACCTATCCTAATATCCTATTTTTTGAGTAAACTAAGTGAGAGATCCCTCTCCAGGCTAGAAGGGCTAGATTATAGCCTAAAGTGTTTTGTGGTTAACTCTACAATTTTCCTCCTTAGGCTAGGAAAATTGTGGAGTGCTAACATATAAACCCTGCAATATTCCCTGCTTCTTTTGGCCTTCCATCAATGTACATAGTTTCTCCTTTATTTTCATCATTGTCTTTTAGTTGTATATAATTTTTGGCCAATCCATATCTTCACATATTTGGGTATATTGGAATAGTCATACCCAATCATTGTAGTTGTAACAAGGTTTGACATAATCCATCAATTTAGTTAATCCTCCGTAACATACCTTTATGCCATACACGGAAAATAGCCCCAAACCATGTAATGACAATGGGAGATGTGTTATATCCTTTCATTGACATAAAAATCAATGTTTATTTTAGGGAGATCCTTGGGTTCCCATTGTTTCATTAGATGTTTGTACCACAAGGGCACCTCGATGTCATCTATGCTTCCATTATCATAAGAAAATGAAGCCTATTTAGCAAGAAAAAATTGCATGCGTCTATGGAATTTTATTCTAATATTTTCACCTATAGTTGATCTTCACCAACTAGACAATGTTGCAGATGTTTTGTCAATTTATTATATCCTACTTGAACTTCTGTCACTCGACGAAGATAGATATGACAAATACATGTTTGGTTGAACATCCTATAACACTCCATAAATTGAGAGAAACTATTAGCGAGTGTCATAATGGATGTTAAGAAATGTCTTGATGAATCCACAAGAACATTATAATATTACAAGTGAGTTAGAAGAAAGTTCTCTGTGTTTAACCATATGTAATTCCTCCCTCTAGCTACATCACAATAAAAAATTTCATCGGATGTCACATGAGCCATATCCTTGACTAGATCAATAATGAGATCTCCATTGTCTGCAACTAGTGTTGGCATTTTGGCACAGCTATGGCGCTATGGTATAGGTGTTGTCCTTGATGGCAACTCACTTTGGTGACAGATCTCAGTTCAGGTGTTCAGAATGAAGGAAATCTTGTATACGCAGGTACACCTTGCATAAGAAGCGTATACACGCGGGTTATACGTTCCCAAGTCGTGTATGCGTATACACGCACTTTTATGCACATAAAAGCACGTACATGGTGGGAAACTTACTTTTGGTCCATGGTTGTTAGTCCTTGGAATTTGAACCTATGGTTGTGGACCATTGTATCTCGTCGGAAGTGTTGACCCGAGGTTTTTGGGCCCTTGGTATTGTTTATTATGGTTTTGGACCATGGTATTGTGCAAGGCCTATAACTATAAAAGAGGAAGGAGATCATGTGGCAAGGCACCATCTAAATTATTGAATATCTGATATTGTGCTAGATCTGGAATAAATGTGATCGAGTTATGGTGCAGATCTAGATCTGAAAATGGAGGAACCTAAGCACAAGAAGGATAAGGGCTATTGATGGATCAAAATCTCAAGGCTTGAACATTGGTATCTCTGTATAATTTTGATCTATTATATGTGGCGCTCTCTTGATCTATAAATCTGGGTTAACTAATGTCTGAATGCTTAAAAGAATAAATTATCCTTTATAGATCTGTACGCAGGTTCAGTGAATTGCAGGTGCGTATACACGCTTTTTCTGTGAATGAAAGAAGCGTATACGTAGGTTGGTTGTGGTACAGAAGCGTATACTCGCAGGTTGCTGAACAGTGAAGTAGCGTATATATCTTGATTTATGTTCTAGCTGCTTCTGTTTTATTGCTGCAGTGTTTTGGGTTCAGAATTGGTGTTTGATTACAGTTACTGTGTTCTGGGTACAGTGGTCAAAGAAGTGCTTATTTGTTTAAGCTTTTGATTGGTAAAACGGAGTTTGGGTTATGTAGAAATTCTTGATGTTTGATTGATGTTAATTGTGGATCCAGTCTGAAAATTAATGAAACGAGGTCCCTGAAAGCAAAGAGAAGGTTGCAGCCTTCTGCAGGTAGGAGCCTGCGTACTAGTATCTCAAGCTAGTACAAGAACTTAGGGGGTTGGAGCTCCCTTCCAGGAAAGCTGGAGAACGAGAGAGAGTTGTAGCTCTCTGCAGGTTGTAGCCTGCGTACTGGTAAAGACTGCACCAGTACAAAACATTGTAAAGGGAAGTTTCTAATTAAAAGGAAGATAGAGACTAATTGCAGCAGGGGGTTTTCACCCACATTGGGTTTCCTCCTTATATCTTGTGTTCTTGTGTGTGACTATCTTTTGCCCTATTTCACTATTTCTGGTACTGTTTATTTGCTTCTGATACACAAATTAACAACTGACATCTGAAAGATAAATCAAATTATAAGTCTGCCTTGTATACGCGGGTTTCTTTATTTGTAGTTGCGTATATACACGGTTTTTATTAACTGAAGTAGCGTATATCATCTAGAATTGAAAAAGGAAATTGTTGACTTGATAATACTAATTCAACCCCCCTCTCAGTATTATTTCCAACAATTGGTATCAGAGCAGGTCCTTCTGAAACAGCTTGATCGCTTGAAGGAAGATTTTTCATCATGAGCAACTACGAGAGCGAAGCATCAATCAGGCCACCGATTTTTGATGGGAAAAACTTTGTATATTGGAAGGTAAGAGTTACTGCCTATCTTCAATCTTTGGGTACAGAAGTCTGGGATATCATAGATATAGGATATACTTTTCTAGCAGCAACTCCTACAGATCCGGCTGAGAAGAAGAAATATGAAACAAATGCAAAGTCGGTCAATACTCTATTGGGATGTCTGTCGCAATCTGAATTTGTCAAAGTTATGCAGTATAAATCGCAAAAGAAATATGGGACAAGATTGTTCTGAGCTATGAAGGAGATGATCAGCTAAAAAGAGCAAAACTTCAAACCCTCAGGATTCAGTATGAAAATCTCAAGATGTATAATGATGAAAGTGTGGCTAACTATTTTCTTCGTGTGGATGAGATTGTTAATTGTAAGAAAAATTTGGGTGAAGAAATAAAAGAGGCTGTTGTGGTTGAAAAAGTTCTAAGATCTTTGTCACCTAGGTTTGAATCTAAAGTTTCTGTTATAGAAGAAAAGGAGAATCTACAAAATCTTAAAATGTCACAACTACATGGAATTCTAACTGCTTATGAAATGAGGAAAGGAGGTCCATCTGACAGGAGAGAAGCTGCCTTCAAGGATTCAGGCAAAGGAGAGTACTATGAATCAGGAGATGGGTCAGAAGAAGAAGAAGAATCAAATTTTGTCAAAAATCTTCAAAGGGGTGCTGGACGATTCCGAGGTAAGTTACCTTTCAAGTGCTTTGCTTGTGGAAGAGTAGGTCACTATGCTGCCAAGTGTCCTCATAAAGATAAGATTGACAAAGGAAAGGAACCCGTTAGATGGAACAAGAAACAAAATCCAAATAAGAAAAGCTATTACACTCATGAAGATAGTGATGGACTCTCAAATAGTGACGAAGATGAACGAGGTAATGAGTATAAACTTTTAATGGCTTTTGAAGATGATGAGTACATGGATGCTATAGATGTAGAGGGTTTTAATAATGAAATGTCTGATCTCAAAGTTTGCTTAGAAGAGAAAAGAGCAATTATTGATTCTCTACAATGTCAACTGGCTGAAAGGGAAAAACATCTTGAAAAATTGGAATGTGAAATTTTTTGTCTTAGAAAGGAGATTGAGAAAACAAAAGCTATTAATCTTAAATTTGTTAAAAGATCTGAAACTCTGGATGAGATTATCAATGTGCAGCGTTCTCCACTAATCAAGACAGGTCTAGGATATAATGGAGAAACATCTCAAGCATCCACATCAAATAGTTATCTTGATGCAGCAAGGAGAAGTGAGCAAAGGCCTAATAGAAATCATCAGGTAAATCAGGGATAGTTTACCTCAAGAACAAACAAAAACTATCAAGAAAATCTGGGGTAAGCTACCTTAAGGACAAATAGAAGCTACAATCAGCCACAGGTAAAATCTTCTCAACTTGCCTCAAGAATGGATGTCAGTAGAAACTAAAATCGGTTGGATGATAGATTTGATAATCGCAGGAGTTTCTTCAATGGCCAATGTTTATCTTGCCATAATTTTGGTCACAAAGCAGCTCAATGTGTTTCCTATAAAACAATCATGACTAGAGAAGCCCAAAAACAAAGGAATATGACTGGGATCATGAAAAGGACCTATAACAACTTTTCGGCCCTTGAAAATGAAGTTGAATGTTCTATTTGTAATAACTTTGGTCATGAAGATTCTGAATGCAGGAGCAGGTTTTGGAAGACAACTTAGAAGGAACAAACCTCAAGTGCCAAAACATGGAGAATGAAGAAACCACAACCTATGATAGGGGATAAAGAAAAACTTGAATCATATACTGCATTAGGAAAGGGGAAGAAGGTTTCTTTTGGAAATGACTCCCCTGCAGCCATAAAAGGAAAAGGTACGGCTCAGTTGAAAGAAAAGGTCAAAGCTGGAAATGTGTTGTATGTTGATGGATTGAAGCATAATCTTCTGAGTGTCAGTCAGATGTGCGATCAAGGAACCGAGGTAATATTTAGATCAAATGGATGTCGTGTTCGCAATCTTGATACAGGTGAAACAGTGATCAAAGGTAGAAGAACTCCAAATAATCTATACATATTTGAAGAAGGACAACAACAATGTTATTTGAGCAAGGATGATGAACACTGGTTATGGCACCGGAGGTTGGGGCATCTAAGCTTTTCACAAATAAGGAAAGCATGCAAATACCAGGTAGTTCATGGTCTTCTAGATATCAAAATTCTAGACAACACCATATGCAAATCATGTCAGTTTGGTAAGCAAACCAGAACTAACTTTCCTGAGAAGGAAGGATCAACTAGCAGGCCTCTTGAGCTAGTTCATACAGATGTATGTGGTCCATCTAGGAAAAGGTCACCTCGAGGAGAAGAATAGTTTATATTATTCATTGATGAATTTTCCAGGATGGTTTGGATAGGAATGATGAAGCACAAAGATGAAGCATTCGAAAAATTCAAATCTTTCAAAGCATTGGTTGAAAATGAATCAGATCGCAAAATTAAATGCCTCAGGTCTGATAGAGGTGGGGAGTTTACCTCAAATGATTTTTTCGATTTCTGTGAAGAACATGGAATAAGAAGGGAATTCTCTACAGCTAGGACTCCTCAACAAAATGGAGTAGTGGAAAGAATGAACAGAACGGTTCAACAAATGGCTCGTGCTATGCTTGATGAGTCTGGAACTTCAGCAACCTTTTGGGGTGAAGCGGCTTATGCTGCGGTGGTTATTCTCAACAAAACAAATGTCCAGGTAAATAGCACTCAAACACCTCATGAGCTTTGGTATGGTGAGACTCCCTCAGTAAAACACTTCAAAATTTTTGGAAGCAAATGCTACATTAAGAATAATGATGAACATCTTGGAAAGTTTGAACCTAGAGCTGATGAAGGCATTCTTCTTGGTTATTCTCCCCACAGCAAAGCATATATATGTTACAATAAAAGACTTGGAAGAATTGTTGACAGCATTGATGTTGTGGTTGATGAAAAAGGAAACGTTCCTAGGTAAGTAAATTATGAAAATATAGAAGAAGATGAAGACTACCCTCCAAATCAAACTGATGATGAAGAAGAACCTCAAGAGGCACCAGTGGAACAGATAAGGATAGAAGAGAAGACTCCATCCAGGTATGTGCAGAAGAATCATCCAGAATCTCAGATTTTGGGGCAAAAAAAAGCAGGTGTACAAACTAGAAGAACAATTGCAGAAGCCTCAAGCTATTTGGCTTTTCTCTCCTCCACTGAACCACAAAATGTAAAAGAGGCGTGCAAAGATGAATGCTGGGTCAAGGAAATGGATGAAGAACTTGAGCAGATCGAAAAGAACAACACATGGGAGTTGGTTCCTAGACCAAAAGATAAGAATGTCATAGGAACAAAATGGATCTTCAAGAACAAGTTGAATGAAAATGGGGAAGTTATTAGAAACAAGGCCAGGCTTGTTTGCAAAGGGTATGCTCAACAGGAAGGAATAGACTTTGAAGAAACTTTTTCTCCCGTAGCTAGACTTGAGGCCATCATAATGTTCCTTTCCCTCTCTAGCTTTCAAAAATTCAAAGTATTTCAAATGGATGTGAAGTCAGCCTTTTTGAATGGAGACTTAGAAGAAGAAGTGTACATTGAGCAACCAGATGGCTTTATCCTTGGAAATGATCCAAATCTTGTATGCAGACTTAAAAAGTCTCTCTATGGGCTTAAACAAGCTCCAAGGGCTTGGTACTATCGGTTGGACAAATACCTTCATCAACAAGGTTTTTCAAAAGGATCAGCAGATAGCAATCTCGATATAAAAATTGAAAATAAAAAATTGCTAATACTTGTTGTGGATGTAGATGATATTATCTTTGGAAGCAATGAAGAAGCTATGAGTCAAAGCTTTGCCTTGGTGATGCAAAAAGAATTCGAAATGTCCTTGCTTGGAGAACTGACATACTTTCTTGGATTGCAAATCCAACAAAATGAAGGCGGTATCTTCTTGTCTCAAACCAAGTACCTCAAGCAGATTCTGAAGAAGTATGGCATGGAAGATTCGAAACCTGTATGTACCCCCATGATTACAGGATGCAGCCTCAGTGCAAATGATGAATCAGCAGCAGTGCATCAACCAACCTATAGATCCATGATTGGGAGTTTGCTTTATTTGACAGGTACCCGACCAGATATTATGCATGCAGTGGGAATAGTTGGAAGGTTTCAAGCCAACCCAAAGGAAACTCATCTTCAGGCAGTCAAGAGAATCTTCAAGTACCTTCAAGGAACTCAAAACTATGGCTTATGGTATCCTAGAGATACAGATCTCACTCTTCATGCTTACACAGATGCAAATTGGGCCGTAAGCGTGGATGACAGGAAGAGCACAAGTGGCGGTGCATTCTTTATGGATTCCAGATTAGTATCTTGGTTCAACAAGAAATAGAGTTTGATTGCTTTATCTACAGTTGAAGCGGAATATGTGGCTGCTGCATCTTATTGCACACAACTCCTTTGGATGATGCAAACCTTGCAGGATTTTCAAATCACTTGTACTCCACCTGTCTCTATCTTATGTGATAATACAAGTGCAATAAGCATTTCAAAGAACCCAGTCATGCATTCAAAGACCAAGCACATACCGATCAAGTACCACTTTCTCCGGGAACAAGTGATGAAACAAAAGGTCAAATTGGAGAATGTTCCTTCTAAGGAACAAGTTGCTGATATACTCACCAAACCACTGCCCAGGGAAACTTTTGAATATCTCAGACAGAAGCTGGGAGTCGTTGATGCTTCATCCTGCTGTTGAAGCTTGTCTGTTCCAAAGAAAATTGGTCTACGCGAGTTGGATGAGGGGTATCCGCATACATACGCTGATTTATGCAGGTTCAGTCGCGTATATGGAGTTCTGAAGAAAATCAGCAAGGGCAGACTCTGGTTGGAGAGAGTCTGAGATGGGTATGTCAGAGACCATCAGGCACAGGTTCAGGGGGAGCAAATAATATTCTAATAATGCATTGTTGGCATTACCTTAGAAGCTCTTGGTTCTAGTACTCAAGCTATTTTTGGCTCAGGTGCATCAGCTGCAGAAAGAAGATCAAAAGGAGAACATGATTGTTGAAATATACAGTGATTGTCATATGCTGCTGATTATAGTTATTGGTGATTTGCATAGTCTTGATATTTCGTCTCTATGTCATTTTTTATCAAGGTCATGTAACGACCTATTTTGGTTTCCCCACTATGCCTAGGATGATTGATGTGTTTGGTTGTCATGTGTAAATTTCTGATGTATCCCCACTTGGTTGGGTGGATGATCCCCACTTGGTTGGGTAATGGTTGTATGTATTGAGTCTTTTGGTGCTAGGAAGGTCTTTTATGATGTATAAGCCATGGTTCTTCTTGAAGAACATCTTTTGCAGATCTTGCATACTGTCAGGGGGAGCATGTTCAGCACAACAGAGCAGAGATATCAGCATGTACTCAGGGGGAACACAGCCCTTTACCCTTGATGACAAAAGGGGAGAAGGATTTTGAGGATCTTGGGGTTGCCATCAAGTCCAAAGGGGGAGATTGTTGGCATTTTGGCACAGGTATGGCGCTATGGTACAGGTGTTGTCCTTGATGGCAACTCACTTTGGTGACAGATCTCAGTTCAGGTGTTCAGAATGAAGGAAATCTTGTATACGCAGGTACACCTTGCATAAGACGCGTATACACACAGGTTATATGTTCTGAAGTCGTGTATCCGTATACACGCACTTTTACGCACATAAAAGCGCGTAAATGCTCGGAAACTTATTTTTGGTCCGTGGTTGTTAGTCCTTGGAATTTGAACCTATGGTTGTGGACCATTGTATCTCGTCGGAAGTGTTGACCCCAGGTTTTTGGGCCCTTGGTATTGTTTATTATGGTTTTGGACCATGGTATTGTGCAAGGCCTATAACTATAAAAGAGGAAGGAGATCATGTGGCAAGGCACCATCTGAATTATTGAATATCTGATATTGTGCTAGATCTGGAATACGTGTGATCGGGTTATGGTGCAGATCTAGATCTGAAAAAGGAGGAACCTAAGCACAAGAAGGATAAGGGCTATTGATGGATCAAAATCTCAAGGCTTGAACATTGGTATCTCTGTATAATTTTGATCTATTATATGTGGCGCTCTCTTGATCTATAAATCTGGGTTAACTAATGTCTGAATGCTTAAAAGAATAAATTATCCCTTATAGATCTGTACGCAGGTTCAGTGAATTGCAGGTGCGTATACACACTTTTTCTGTGAATGAAAGAAGCGTATACGCAGGTTGGTTGTGGTACAGAAGCGTATACTCGCAGGTTGTTGAACAGTGAAGTAGCGTATATATCATGATTTATGTTCTAGCTGCTTCTGTTGTATTGTTGCAGTGTTCTAGGTTCATAATTGGTGTTTGATTACAGTTACTGTGATCTGGGTATAGTGGTCAAAGAAGTGCTTATTTGTTTTAGCTTTTGATTGGTAAAACGAAGTTTGGGTTATGCAGAAATTCTTGATGTTTGATTGATGTTACTTGTGGATCCAGTCTGAAAATTAATGAAACGAGGTCCCTGAAAGCAAAGAGAAGGTTACAGCCTTCTGCAGGTAGGAGCCTGCGTACTAGTATCTCAAGCTAGTACAAGAACTTAGGGGGTTGGAGCTCCCTTCCAGGAAAGCTGGAGAACGAGAGAGAGTTGTAGCTCTCTGCAGGTTGCAGCCTGCGTACTGATAAAGACTGCACCAGTACAAAACATTGTAAAGAGAAGTTTCTAATTAAACGAAAGATAGAGACGAATTGCAGCAGGGGGTTTTCACCCACATTGGGTTTCCTCCTTATATCTTGTGTTGTTGTGTGTGACTGTCTTTTCCTCTGTTTCATTATTTCTGGTACTATTTATTTTCTTCTGATACACAGATTAATAACTGACATCTGAAAGATAAATCAAATTATAAGTCTGCCTTGTATACGTGGGTTTCTTTATCTGTAGTTGTGTATATACGCGGTTTTTATTAACTAAAGTAGTGTATATCATCTGGAATTGAAAAAGGAAATTGTTGACTTGATAATACTGATTCACCCCCCCTCTCAGTATTATTTCCAACAACTAGAACTACTATGGGTGAATTATCCTCATTCATGTCCTTTGGACGAATGTCTCCATTAGACATACCCAGCCCATGATGTCAAGTAATGGAAAATGAAGAAAAATCCACCATTAAGTGGACCACTACATGGCATCTAGAAAAACAAATGACACATCCATATAGTTAAGAACATGAGTATAGGAAATATCGCCACTAAAATTTTGGATTGATTCATATAAACCCTACCTAGCATTGATATCAACTAGAATCCGGTCCATTAACCACAATATATTCTCTACATACCCATCATCACCTATAATATCGGCTCTAATTACATATCATATGGATTTAATATCTACATTATTCCAAAGTTCAAGTGGGATATTGGGAAATTGTACCCAAATCAAAACATTATATGATTTATATGTATCCACGCATCAAAAAAAGGTTTCCTTAGTATAGGCCCAAGAAAATAATGATTCATTAACCACGTTTGGGCCTATATCTTCCATGCTCCCTCCTCATACCAAAGGATAAAACCATGCCATCCTCTCAATGTGGAATGACTAATGGAAATATACATGAGATAATAAAACCTAAATCATTGCTTACACAAACAAAAATGGCCTATATTAACACATCAATTGAAGAACTTAGTGACTAATGTTTTTTTAAGAAATTCGTCAACTTGATAAAGAGAAATGTCATATCCTACCACAAGAGAAATACTAATCCCATGGGATTTGGTGAGCCCTGTGTTATACCAATGACTATTGTGGCTTGGTTTTGGAACAGGTAATGAACCTCTATGCTCCTCAATCCTTAATCCCACTCTAATGGAGGGAAGGGACATAGAGTGAGAAACATAGAGTTTGACATACCTTCCACTGGGATAGCTCTACATGTCCATTTATGAATACCCATACCCACAAAACCATCCACATTAAGTGCCACACGAGAGGTATCATGCCTATTATTAATCTCAAATGATGGTGGATGTAGATTGCCAAATCCAAGAGTGGAAATGTTAGGAATTGTCAATGAATACTTAATCGTCTCTATCAAGTCACCATGATATAACCCAGTATCATTGTTAGAGTGATTTTTTAATATTTGCAACAACATAATTATGATAACTACCTATAAGAAAATATGATCCTTGGAGAGAGATTCATCCAAGTATTATGTTGTTTGTATCTACTTGTAACCTCATCCTATGTATATATGAATATTTCCTTGTTATCACTTTATATTCTTGTATATCTATTTTTCAACTTGTGTTCTCATAATGATTGAGTAATTTCTAGAGATAGTTATGCATGTTGATTACATGATAATGAGTAGATTTTGTTAACAAATTTTGAAAATATATGGAATTTAGGTGGGAATATTTATGGCTGTAAAAAATATGTTGTAATAAGTAATTTTAGATATATTATATGTTGGGAATAATTCCCTAAGTGTTATAAAATGAATTCCCTTGAATTACACTCATTTGATTTTTATTTTCTTAGGTTTCCTTATGCATCTAGTTGGATAGAAGTGAAATATATATTACTATAAGTAATACTTTATCTTTACGCATAAAGTTAAAATTTGATGAGAAATATATATATATATATATATATAATCTCAAGTTTGAGGTGAAATTTTTGAGTTTATATTTCAACGTGACTTCTAAGAAATTCAAGGAAAAGTTAGTATAAATCAATCCATGTCACAATGGTGTATTAAAACATAATTAGGTGATACATCCCTTATGAGAAAGCAATACAAATGATTTTACATATTCATGCAAATGTATTCATATATGGTCCTCCATAATAAAAATGCATAATCAGGTCTCCTATCTCTTTGTTGTGAGTGTTGATTTATATCAATGGGATACAACATGGAGTAGGAAAAGCAATAAGGTATAAACTATGAAGATACTTTTTCATCCAAAACTTAATTTATTTCCATTTTCTTTTAGTTTTCAAAGAAAATATTTAGGTGGTAAGTAGATATTTGGTAAGTGAAATATTTGACAAGCTCACATACTTGGGAAGGAACCTATCCCTATTTAAATTTGGATCCAAAGAATAGTAATGGACTGAGTTAAAATAAACATTGTTCCTTGGGTGGCTAGCCTATCACTTGGTGAGCTATCTTGATCAAACGTCTTGGAAGTATTCCTTAAATTTTTAAAAGAAGAGAAGTTTCTAGGTTTTCCCCTATGTAGGGGTTTTGCCTTGGCATGGAGCCTATTTCTAGTGTTCTTGTTTTCATTGTGATTTTATTTATTGAAATTATCTTGATGATGAATACATCATGATAATAATGATAATGGACTGATCTAATATCACAAGAATTTTCAATGTAATAAGAGAAAACATATAAAAATGATGGTTTCCTTAGTTTTCTCATCATGGGATCAGAGCTAAGTTCATATGTATAAGGCAAATATTGAAGGTCATAAGAGGTCTCAAGGATGGAAAAAAAGGACTTTCTCCTAGGCCAAGATTCTAGAGAAAGTAAAAATCCTAGTTCTTAGCATAAATCCAATACCTTATCACTATAACAAGAGCACAGTCCTATTCAAAACTAAGAAGAAGTATCTTAATCCTATTTTAAAGAGAGAAAACATTCAATAAATCCATCCACTCAGGATCGAACTCATTTCTAAGTGGATTATTGTTCTGGGCACTATACGTAGCCTAATTCTCAAGTCCAGAACCACAGACTCACATTAAAAATCATTAAACTTTGGAAGAGAACAAACACTACTGGCAACATTATGAACAACCACGGTCTTCACAAAGCTAAGATATTGGTTGAGATTGAACAATGAAGACATGGTGAAGAAAAAACAAAACAAAACCACTTAGAATTAAAATCCAAAGTAACCTAGGGTGGGGATACAACACTAG
Organism: Pinus tabuliformis; assembly: GCA_031772625.1. Classification (NCBI taxonomy): domain Eukaryota; kingdom Viridiplantae; phylum Streptophyta; class Pinopsida; order Pinales; family Pinaceae; genus Pinus; species Pinus tabuliformis. The sequence goes on along the minus strand of CM062805.1, from coordinate 801,453,217 downwards.
TATATTGACTCTTTACCCTAAATTGTCTTATGAATTCTTTAAGATACCACATATCATCTTCTGGGTGCCACATATGAACTTACTAGTCTCATGTTACCAATGACGGGTTGCTTGGTTCACCACCTATAGCCTTTTATGATTAAATAAGATATTCACAGATGGATGAATAAGTTGTAGTCCATGACTAAAGAAAGGAATAAATAATTAATTAACATATTAATTAAATAATAACCATGCTACTACTCTCTCAATAATGAATACATTGAGAAAATAAGCTCTTTCTTTAGGGAATAAATCGTCTCAATTGTGACCGGCCTAAGGATTGTGATTTTTTTTGAAAACCCTAGAATTATAGGTGTTCAAGAAGGAATGTGGACTTACCATTGCTTAACCCTGATGCTCGAATCTATCAGCTACTATGGATTCTTAAAGGAGTCCACACAGTAAAGGGATTGCTGAAGCAAATGTAGGGAGGAGCCACCAAGGATCACCTAGACCAATATGCAAGAATCGAATGTATGGAGGAGCCACTAAGAAACACTCAAGTGAACACTGAATGGAATGTAGTGAGGAGTGAATGAGAAAACCTCACGTATGCAAGAATAAAATGTAGGGAGGATCCATTGAGAAACACTCAGTGGAATGTTGAATAAAATGTAGGGAGAGGAGCCATCGGGAAACCCTCAGATCTGCTGCAAGAATCGAATGTAGGGAGTAGATCCATCGAGAAACCCTAAGGTATGCTACAAGAAACCCTCCAGTTTGCTATAAGAATCGAATGTATAAGGGAGTGGAGCCCCCAAGAAAACTCATAGTCTATAATACGCAAGAATCGAAAGTATAAGGGAGCAGAGCCATCGAATGTATCAAATGTATAAGGGAGGAGAGCCCGAATGTATAATGGATTGAAGCCACTGAATGTATAAAATTTATAAGAGATTAGAGCCATCGACAAAAATCACATCCTATATGAAAACCATATGCAATGACATGCCAAAAACATATATATTACCATATGTAATGACATGCCAAAAATGTATATATTGAGACAAGTAGGAATTAATAATAATAATATAATAACTAATATAATATGGTTTTGATTTAATAATTTAATAATTAATATAATACAATTTTGATTTAATAATATAATAATTAGTATAATATGGTTTTGATTTAATAATATAATTTATAATGTAATTGTTAATTTAAAAAAAGTAAAATATTATTAAAAAAATAAAATCAACAACTACGTGATAGAAAATAATGATTAATTTTATTAATTAATAATCAATTTCCACTAATGGTTACATTTAAAAAAGATCATGTAATTTGAACTAGTAGAGGTAGAATTTACTTGATAATTTTATCAATTGTTATAGTATGTATAAAATCAATATCATTAATACATATTCAATCCATCTTTTGGTGGGTAGAAGAGCATCTTGAAACAAATTATGTCAATTCATGGCATACAATACTCAATAGAAGGCATTAGTTAACCATAAGCATCAATGACTCATAAAATGATAATATACATGTATTTGATCTATCAACCTCTACATTGGCTTGCAAATATCAATATATTATCCCTCAAACATATCTTGTAGTGGAGCCCTACAATGCATTTTCAAATCATGCTAAGATTCCTTGAAATTCCCCTGGATGAGCACTTCCCATTCAATCAAAAGGTCGGTTTCCCACAAGGCATAAAATAAATGGTGATGGGGTGTACTGTTAAGTCACTTTATGAAGGCCACTGGCTCAAAACTCTATGGGAAAATATCCAGTCATGTTAAGGGTTGGTGGGCCTAGGCTAGGTGCGATCATAGTGATTTTGATGGATTAGATGCCCCTTGGTCAAAATTTCTCAAGCCACAGGTCAAGCCTGATATAATATCTAGAGAACTAAGACCACTTGACAAACAAAAAAAATAGTGAGTAGACAATCTATGAAGCTTCAACCACTTGCTTATGGAATTTCCCTTTGGTTGACTGTTAAGTCATAGATACACTCTACTATATACGACATACATGAAATAGTTATATGAAAAATACATTGTAATTTACAGATATTACAATTGCTCAATAATATTATTCATTAAATTCCAACCACATGATATGCCCAACAAGCCAAGTAAGACATAAAATGAGAGGGAGATCATGGTGCCTCCAAAGAAGTTATAAATTGGACCTATGCACAAGTTACAAGTTAGATTTGAGAGCAATCTGAATTAAAAAAAAAAAAAAAACCATACAAAGTAGTGAACATGGTGCCTTCTAGCAGGAGGATTCACATGGAAGGACAACCATAGAAGAGATATTGCCTCTCGGATGAAATGATAAGATGCAAAATAAAATAAGAAATTCAATGAGCAACTGATGTTTAAAGGGAGATTGAGCACATGTCAATCTGGAAAGTTCCATTACATAGCCTAATACCCATTGGAGCACTAGTCATTATAATTTTATGATAGGGATACCTGAGCGATAATGTTATGAAAATGGCGACATTACTGTGGATCAGAGTGTTAGAGTTATCTGAAATGCATTACAGTGGACCAAAGCGTTAGATTTATGTGAAATATATTACAGTGTCTGATGTGCCTCCAAATTAGACATAAATTAAGGCCCATCTGACCATCCTTCAACACATTAAACCTTTCTTTTTGCATTAATGACATATATTTAACTTTATTATGTTCATTAGGAAGGTTTATGGATAATTTCATATTTGTGCCTAACATTATTTAGTTTTGTACAATATTGTGAGAATATTGAGCAGATTATGAAGATTTGGAGGAGGAGATAATCTAGGGACTAGATCCCTACTATAGGAGTAATGCAGGGTTACCCCCACTCATACCCATAGTTTGCATAAATATGCACAAATACAACTATCCGAGGTATTTAGCTCTGCCATGGAGTCAAAACTTTAAAATATATATGGTTAAGGCCCTTTTTTCAACAGTTCCTTTGTATCAGAACTCAATCACCCCACATAAACCTCTTATCGGGAGTTTCTGCCTCTTCAAAACCTTCGTTTAAACCTTTGTTAAATCCTCCCATTAATTCTCGCTTATCGGGACATTAAAAACCCTTTAGAACCTTTACATCACCCCTTAATCGCATATATAATCCATAAGCCCGTAGATATATGAACATATATATATATATATATATATATATACACATAAACCTTTTCATCTGCACTCTTCTTTATAACATCCATTACAAAAGGAAATACGCACAAAACCTTACCTTTCCACCTTTCGTACGACCTCTGCACAGAACCTGAGGTTGTATCTTTATCGCAATCACAATCGGCTATCGGAACTTTCACAGGCCATACCTAACACTTTAACATAATACAAAGGAGACATGTTAAACTTCCACCCCAAACCATATAAGGCAGATTTCAAATTTATAAGTCGCGACTCTATTTATCGTCGAGACTACTTCTTGTAGTCACTCTACAGTGCTGCACTATATTAAGGCCCGATCTTCAATAACCTGATATCTCTGATCACTGATTAGTGTTTAATTTCTATTGACGTATCGCCCCTTAACTATTCCATAGTCATTTAGACCTTGGTTCTTCGACATGCGATGAGCGATCAGATCTAGAACATCGATGTAACGTCAAATCCGACGGCTGCCGATCAATCGAAATATCACAATCGCTCTATTCAAAGGCCCATTTAGTCCTTGTCCCAATGGTTTCCACTGATGTGATAAGATCTGGGCCGTTGATCCCATAGATTTAACGGTTCCTGAGCACTGATGCTTTACTCCTCGCTATCTCCTTTTTTTTGTTTCCACCATTTCCTTCAATATTATCTTTGTGGTTCGGTTCTTCTGAAGGTTCTAATCCTTCACTATTTTTGTTGCGCCACTCTAATCTAGGATTAAGTCTTCGAACTCTCAACTTCATTGTCTCTCCAGAGCTCCGCTTTGCTACTTCAATTGGACTCGATGGTCCATTACGGTTCTTCTGAATCGATCTCCTCTCTTTGCATGTTCTTCACCAAAATTCTGCCTGCAATCATAGTTACAGAACCTATGAATTCACAATTTATATGTAATTCAATCATTCAAGATAATTTCACGCATTCACATAGTCTGGAATAGACTTCTGTTTATATAAGTATGAACAATTTATACATGTCGAGACTCTCTATCTCTCATCGGCCTGTTCTTCAATATCAGTGGTCTTTCTTCTGACTATGCCCGTAGGCTTACATATATGCCAAGATTTCTATTGAACTATCATGGTTTGACTCCTAAATCTATTGAATTGCCTCCTAAATCCTCTCGGTCCTCTATGTCCACTTCTAGGTTCAGTTAATTCCTAAAGGCTCTCATTAGTTCCTCGAATCATGGAACTGTTTAAGAGTTATAATTGACTTTGGACTCTTTTGGAATTATTTCCACTCATGTTCTCGTTTATTCAATAGCACTTACAATCTCCTCTAATTATCTAATTAAATCACTTAAAGGTCTAAATATTACATTAACTTGAGATTTAGAACTACTTCCTAAAATTACATGACCCCCCTATGTCTACTTAATTACAATGATTTTCCTTGGGCTGAATGCTCCTGCATCAAGGAGGATCAAGATTGGATAATAAATCAACAAGATATTATAAAATTATTGCAAAAATTTTGGAGCTCCCGTGATTGAGAAAATCTAGAGATGTGTTCCCTCCCATTTAATGCAAATTCCAATTGTTGGGAACCAGATCAACTATTTGAGGGATTTTGGAGGGGAATCTAACCCCTTTCAAGGAGAATGCTTCCTCATCATTTTTTATAAGTACAAATTCGAATTTTCCTCTAGGGGATGGTATTTCTTAGTCTTATTGTGGAGAAAACTTGTATTTTTACAGCTTCACTTTCATTTCTAGTAGGGATGTAATTTGATTGATTCAAATAATGAAGCTTGGTGCCATTTTTAGCTTCTAAAGCATGCTCTCCTTCATAGGAATTTGAGTTTCCTTAGGCTTCAGCATCCTAGGAGTCTCAGAGCCCTTTTGTATAATTTAATTTTCTTCTTTTCACTTCTTATTCACATGCATATCTCGTTCTTGTTTTTCTTATCTCTACATTTAGTATTGATGATTTTTTGTTGTAGGATTGGATTAAATGGTTGAAGTGAGTTCTTTTTCATGTTATATACAGAGTCACAAGCAAAATTTCATCCTTGGAACAAATTTTAAGGTCATAGACATTATTGAGATACTTCCATTAGTTTACTTATTCACAAATCTAAAATTTCTGGAAGTCCCTTGTAGCAAATAGTAGTAATTTTCTGTTATTTCTTAGAACATTCTAATGAGCTTCATTTGAGTTTATTCCACTTGCATTAGATCATACAAAATTCAATTTAATAACAAAATTTATTCCATTTCAGATTTACTTGATTAGGTTAGGTATTTGATAGGTTAACTAGATCACTAGTTTTCAAATTTCCAGATTTTATACTAGTAATTTTCTGCTATTTTTTAGCACATGTGAACAAGGGTATTTTGGAGTGATTCCACTTGGAATGGAGACCTAATACATCCTAATTAATAATAAAAAAATTGTACCATCCCATTTTCATTTGATTTCCTTAGTCGTTCGGTGAGTTATCTCTTCATGTAGCAAACTTGTAACTTCCTGTAGCAAACTTGTAATTTCCTATAGCAAATATGTAACACCACTTTCCTTCATCAATTTTGATCCCCAGTGAAAATATGACTTAATCTAGATGAATAATGACCCATAAATATGATTTTCAGATTAGGGGAATCTCTAAGCCACTCTTACCCTTTTATTCACTGCAAAAACATAGTAGACTTAGTTTCTTTATCACAAGTATGATGCAAGTAGGTTACTGATTTACAAGCAAGTGTGAAATAGGTAGATGATGCATGCAATTATGATTGGTAGTTTGATGAATTATGCAAGATAAAATAAATTTCTTTCTGCAAGTATATTAATATTTTTCCTTTCATGAATCGATTAGCATTTACAACTTGAGAAAGTAGCATTTCCATTTCTTGCAAATAGAATAACAATTCCATTTTGCAATTAGTTTATGCTTTGATGTTATAACATTTAATCCATTACATTAGATCAAAAATAGAAATAAATAGTTTATGTTGCACATATAGTTCCGATACCTCTTAAGTTTTTATGAACCCCCGGTTGATAGTTAAACTTAGTAGCCTTGGGAGTTGCAACATTCTTGTTGCAATACTGAGGCTCATCACTTTTTGGTGTCGTTGTCAGGGAGGTTTCAGAGTATGCATTGTTTTCTTACCTATTTGATTCATTTATTTTAATTTCTACAAAAATAAAAAATATTTGCATTAGGCATATTTCATTTCCAAAAAATAAAATTGCATTTCATTAGCATTCTTATTCAAAAACAAGATCTCCAACACCACCCCCCTCCCATTTGATCACTTGGTGCAGTAAGAGCTACATCACCATCCAATTTTGTAGGTAGAAGAAGAATAGGTGGCAGAGAAAGTAGAAGAAATGGATGGATATAATGACAATGAAGAATATCCTCTTGTATTTCCCATTCAAGATACTAATGTTAGTATGAATATGAAGAAAATACCTCCATATTTTCTTCTAAACTTTCATGGTCTAAGGTCAGAGGATATGGAAACCTTTCTCTTTGAATTTGAAATCCCTTGTAGATCTTATGGTTACTTACTAAACAGTTAAAAGTTGATATTATTTCGGGCAACATTGAAGGATAGGGGTCTTAAATGGCTAGTTTAGGGACTAATTCAATAAGAACATGAAATGATATGCAAAATATATTTCTAGAAAAATATAAAGATCATGATCTTAAAGAAGAAAATTTAGAATGAATAAAAAATAAAATCATTTAGGATATGACACACTAAAATACCTCTTACTTAGAACAATTAGGGATGAGTGGATTGATCTCCTTAATCTCATGTGTAAAGGTGATGTATACCAATTATCATTTGAAGAAATTTGAGAAAAAAATGCAAACACATATCAAGAGGAAGGGCAAGAGTAAGTAAATCAAAATCAAGATAGGTAAGTCAAGCTAAACTTGGAAATTTTTTTGATGAGTTTAAAACATAAATTCTTAACAATCTAAGAAAACAAGTAGAAATGATAAGAATGTAAGATGAAGAAAAATAAGATGTGCTATTTGTCTTGTCCATGCAGAATTATATGCTATTAAATATTTCCCATCATTACCAAGGTTGAAGGAAGTATACCAAGAGGACAATGGAGGAAGTCAATCATGAAAGGAACTATGTTATGCAGCTCCAAGAAGACTATGGCAACCTAGTCAACCTGGTATGATGCAAGAGCCTAATTCACAATTTATAGGTTATGCACAACCATTTGAAAGTAATTGGAACACACATTTTCCTTGGCAACCTTACCCATATCAACCCCAAAATAAATCTTGGCAACAAGTTTGGAAAGAAACTTATGGGAGAAATCCAAAATATCCTCAATATCCTCCATAGAAAAGTCCATGTTATCCCTACCATCCACCTCCACCATAACCATAACATGAACCACATGCATCTCAAAGATCCACTCCCACTCAACTACCTACACCACCATTTCCAAAGCCACACAAAGAAGTAGATCAACTCACTTACAATGTTGAGGCCCAACACTTCCAAACATCTCCTCTTGATTTAAATGGTATTCATCTTAGATCAGGAAAGGTATTGAAAAAAAGATATTCTATTGATGTCATTGAAGGACAACATCCAAAAGAAGAATATTCAAATGAGGAGACCAAAGGATCATCAGATGTACTTGATAGAGAGAAGACATCATAATCAAAGATTGAGGAAGTTACAGCATGTTCACCATTAGATCCTCTATTTGCTCATGAGAATAATCAGCAAAAAGAAGAAGATCTGAATTTCATGGAAGAAGAAGACATCCAAGATGATCCAAATTAGAAAGTGGACCAGTGGCATCACAAATATATAGAAATATGGTTCCAGAGAATTGTTAAGTTGCAGCAACACACTCTTCTTAAACAATTTTTGATCTCATCTTAGTCAAAGAAGTTGGTATCTCACATTCAGGTACATGTCAAATGATATGTTTCGAGCCTACACATGAATTTATCTATCATTCTATTATGAAAGTGGCGCCATTAGAAGTATTCCTACACTTGAAAATGATTTTTTTTTCTCAAGTAGAGTAGGATAGAAAAAAGAAATAAAAAATGAAAGAAAAAAGAGAAAAAAAGTTTAAAACCTCAAGTGAAAACCTCCTTTGATGCGCCTGAGATTGGTTAATTGATTGAAAACCTACATGAGGTGGTCAATGGGTTGGAAAAAAGAGAAAAATAAAAGATCGTAGGTGAAAACCTCTTTTGAGGTTCCTAAGCAAACCTACTAGTTGAAAACCTCATTGAGGCAACTAGTAGGCTTAAAAGAAAAAAATGAAAAAATGAAAAGAAAAAAAATATATTTTCTCCATGTATCTCTCTCTGATGAATGCATGTGATCTCCAAAATTTGCAAACAACAAGAACACTTTAGCACCAAAAGCAAAAATTCGATCAAAAATCTAGTCAAAGGAAGTCAAACTTGGGCTTTCTCCTCCTTTGCCCAAATGCTACAATAGGACGAAGGACATGCCAATCCATCACAAAGGAAGGCTCTGTTTTGCTACAGGAGGCCAACATATAAAGAGTAGAAAATTATTTTTATCATATCTTGAAAACCGTGCATCCATTTTCTGAGTTGTTTCATGAGGATATGCATATGGATGATGGTAACATGCTCAAGAAATTTCAGCAAATTCCAGTGCACACGTTTCGAGAAATCGACATCCATCACCTACAACCATTCTTTTTATCGAGATTCATATAGCCATTGGCCAATATTTTTTATGGGGAGGTGCATAAGGATGATGGCAACATGATCAAACAAGTTTAGCTCAATCTAGTGTACCATTTGGGAGATATGGACAAAACAAGTCTGCTAGAGGAGGTTGTCCTAAAATGCTACAAGAATGACCATAATTGCTACAGGAGGCAGATCCAATTGGATGAAAGGGTCAAAAGTTGACACAACCATATTGCTGCCACATCCTAAATACCCTATCGCGACTCTTAACCCTCATAAAACTTTTATTACTTTGGGCTATACCCAAAATTAACCCATAATTACATATATCTGAAGCATTAAATTTGTTCCTTTGCTTTAAAAAAAAACCTGAATCTCAAACTATCGAAATGCATTTAAAACACACGGAAATGCATTAGGAACCCACTTCTACACATAAGCCAGACTTCAAAAGGATTAAACCTACTTTCATAAATCCCTCGGGTCCACTCATTGCCCCTTTGCCATTGGTCTATTGCAATATCGCTATCGCATTTATCGCGAACACACAATATCGTAATACACAGAAATACAAAGAAATCCGACCACAAACACATAGGCTGGATCTCAAAACTTATACACTCACATCTATAATTATTGTCGGCTCCTCTCCTTGCTATACTTTCCACATTATAGCACTCTGATCTCCGAAACCTCTAATCGTCGATCGGAACTTTATCGCTATCATCGTATCGACCCTTCACACATTGCTATCGCAACAACCATTACTGCTAGCCATTTGACCTCTCTAATATGCGATTAGCGATCACGTCGGGACCGTCGATCTGACGCCTGTTCCGACGGCTGATGCTTAATCGTAATATCGCAATCACCACTTCTCATTGGCCGGTTCCGATATCATTCCAATGGGTTTTTGTTGATGCAATATTTATGGTTCTACTCCATGTGACATGATCTGGACTGTTGATCTCACAGATCCAACGGATCTTGTGCATCAACTCTGACTATTCCTCTTTAACTTATTTTCATTCACAATTGATGGATTCTGCATTAAAACACCTTCCTCTGCCATACTCTATTACGAAATCCATATTACTATCATTCAATTAATCAATGGATCACCATCGATCCTACAGTGATCGATGGTCGAAAAACATGCCTACAAATGGGATTCAAACAATCAAGCATATATATACAATAAAACTCAAAAATTCATAAATACACAATTCCACACTCAAAATCAACTCTCTATATATAAACATATGAACATATAATTACATATTTGAGGCTCTCCATCCCTCTCTGGCTTGGTTCTTTTAATTGGAGCCTATTTTTTCCTAATCTACCCATACGCTACAATCCCATCTTGAATCCTCTCGAATCCTCTCTCTTTCTCTTTAGAAAAGAAGGAAAATACATATATGTTCTATCTAACCATTTCCTTCCACAAATTAAGGAATCAACTATATATTTAGAAATCAAGTCCTACCCTAACTAATCATTCTAACTACTTGGCTTGATCTCCACGTAGGGAGGATCACTTGCCACTTATTCCCAATTCTGTTCAAAATTAGGTAACAATTAACTATTTACATACTTTGCAATTAATAAAATCAACCAATTCTTCCTCCAAACTTTCATCAGCCACAACATGTGACCACACCATCACATTGCTAGCTAAGACTACATACTCTTTCATCAGACTCCCAAGGTTAAAAATAATCATGATCTCCTGATCATGTGCTTCTGATCTGTGTCCTCCTAGATCCCATACTTTGTTCAGTAGTCTATCCTTGGTTACTGTTGTTGTTGGTTGTCCTTCAGGTCTCCATACTTTATGCTACATTTTACCATTGCCTTCACCTGTACCTTTCTTTCCAGCCAATATTCCTTCCTTCTTTTGTCCTTTATATATTTTATTGGAATGTTGTTGTATGAGTCTCCACAACTCATCAATTTCTTTGGCCACTTCTCTTCTCAGATGATGAATACTATTCTCCTGCAACTGATTGTGTTCTTGAATAAGAACATCATAATCCATGTGCCAATACATTTCTAAAATTTAAAAATTCCTTCTCCATTGATCCCCTGCAACAATTTCAGTTCCTTCTTCTAGTTTCTCACTCATGACTTCATCACTTTTTACTTCAATTTCCAGTATACATGTAATTCCACAAATTTCTTGAAAATGAAGAATTCTTCCTACTTGCTTAGGTACTTGGAATACCTATTCTTCTAGTAACTTAATTTTTGAACCCTTAAGGATCATGGCATCATATTTGTCTACTTCTGAAATGTCCTTTTTAGCCTCTTCTTCATCAATAACTCCATGTGGTACAATAGTAATCCAGTTACTATTATCTCTTGAACTCATCTCTAGTTCAACAGTTCCAAATTGTAGATTCAACATCATTCCATATTTCTCAGACATTTTGATCTCACCCTTCCTTACTTCGATCTGATCTTTAGAATCAATTCCATGTTTCAAATTGACTTCACATTGCCTTCTTTTTGCATATAAATCTTCACCAGAATCAATCAATTCATTAAACACAAATTCTTTACCTTGTTTCCTCATTATGCCAACACTTCTGACAACTTCTTTTCCATATTTTTCATCCATGACAACTTCTTCATTCTCATTCAGTTCTGGTTGTATAGTATTATCACTGATTCTTTTGTTTTCTTGCCTCTTCTCCAAAAGACTTGACTCATGCCACAAATCTACCATCTCATTTGGAATTTCTCCCAAGAGCTCTCCACGATCTTCACTAACTTCATTATCTGCAACATCTATCTTTAGTCCTTCTTTACTTTGGCTTTATTCAAGGTCAATAATCTTCAATAATTGTTTAATATCTACAAAGTCTTCTATATCAACCTTCAGTAGATGTTCTCCTTTGGTTTCAGTCCTCATTAGTTGTCTAATATCTGCATAATTAACTACAGCTATGTTTTACAGCTGCTCTTTCCTTTGCATCACAAGATTATGCGAATTTCCTTCTTTTAACTTCTGAAAAATCATATCTTTACTTTTCCTTTCCCTTACATCAACATTAAACAGTTACCTTGCTTCAGTGTATCCTACATTTACATACAAAATATTAGTTTCAAAACTATGAAACACCAAGGTCTCCTCAAAGAATTTCATCAGAAAAATTCGTTTGCTTACCTCTTTTGAATACCACTATGGCATTTTCATTATGCTTCTGGTCCATAACAACTTCATCTTACTGTCTGACACCAAACAAAATTTCATGTATGAACTCTTTTTGCTACAATAAATCAGCACCTTCCTCCTTAAAAAGGGCATTATCCATCATATTTCACCTTAAGAGCTTCATTCCTGTTTCTGACAGTTTCACCAAACTGTCCATCATCCTCTGCATATCCTACAAACATACACTAAGTGTGAGAATTAAAATCACAAGGCTTCATTGCCTCATCTACTTCCCTTGTCAAAATATCTTCGAATTGTTCTTAACTATGCCAATAGTCCATGAGATCTTTAGTTGATCTCCCATTATCCTCTTCACCCAGCATTTCGCCCTATTCTGGTCTACAAATGGAAACTTCCATTTCTGCTTCTACTTCTCTGAGGTTTTCCATCAACCACTTTACCTGTCTTTGTTGTATCCTTCTCTGCAATTTAGGCCACTTCATTGGCTTCTTCTTCAAGACCCAACCTAGTCTTTGTTTCTCCTCTAGTAGCATTACTAACGCATCAAGTTATTCTCTTATCTCAGCTATTTCCTTGTCAATCTCTACTTCACTCATCCGTTTCCTATGGATTGTTTGAGCACCCTTCTCCTCCATCTTGTAGCCTTATTCTAAACCTTCCATATGACTTTCCATAGTCATCTTCTCTTTTGTTTGAGCTCCTAAACTTACAACCAATCAACTTCCTTCTAAGTTGATCTTCTCACTAAGATTCTCCTCTGCCTGGTCTCCAAGTTCTCTTTCCTTAGAACTTGCACTGAACACCCTTGCTCTCTCTCTGGTTGCTCCACTCACTTCTCTTAAGGACTATTTTGTCCCTATCTATTCCAAGCCTCAGCTAGAATGAGGTTCTGCTACAATCTCTAAGAACTTCTAAAAGTTCTTCTACAATCTTACTGCTGTAGTCCAGTGCTAAACATTGTCATTCATTCGACCGCTGCTAATTTCATACCTTTGTCATCATATCCTTCATAAGCAAGACATCCTTGCTCTGATACCAAAATGACGCAACCATATAGCTGCCATACCCTAAACACCCTATTGGGAGTCTTAACCCTCATAAAAATTTTATTACTTTGGGCTATATCCAGACTTAACCCACAATTCCATATATTGGAAGCGTTAAATTTGAGCCTTTGCTTTACAAAAAACCCTGGATCTCAAACTATCGGAATGCATTGAAAACACATGGAAATTTATTGGGAACCCGCTTCTACACATAAGCCGGAATTCAAAAATATTAAACCCGCTTTCATAAATCCCTCGGGTCCACTCATCGTGCCTTTTCCATTGGTATATCGCAATATCGTGGACACAAAATATTGGAATACACAGAAATACAAAGAAATCCGACCACAAATGCTTAGGCTGGATCTCAAAACTTATACACTCGCATCTATAATTATTCTTGGGTCCGATCCTTGCTAGACTTTCCACAGCGTGGCACTCCGATCTCCGAAACCTCTGATCATCGATCGATACTTTATCGCCATCGGCGTATCGACCCTTCGCACATCGCTATCGCAACATCCATTACCGCTAGCCCTTTAACGTCTCCGATATGTGATTAGCGATCACGTCGGGACTGTCGATCTGACGCCCGATCCGATGGCTGATGCTTAATCGCAATATCGCAATCACCACTTCTCATTGGCTAGTTTCAATATTGTTCCATTGGGTTTCTGTCGATGCGATATTTATGGTTCTACTCCATGCGACATATCTGGACCGTTGATCTCACAAATCCAACGGATCCTGTGCATCAACTCTGTATATTCCTCTTTATCTTAGTTTCATTCGCAATTGATGGATTCTGCATTAAAATGCCTTCCTCTGCCATACTCTATTATGATATCCTTATTGCTATCATTCAATTAATCAGTGGATCACGATTAATCCTACAGTGATCGATGGTCGAACATGCCTACAAATGAGATTTAAAAATTCAAGCATATATATACAACAGAACTCAAAAATGCATAAATACACAATTCCACACTCAGAATCAACTCTCTGTATATAAACATATGAACATATAATTACATATTTTAGGCTCTCCGTCCCTCTCTGGCCTAGTTCTTCTAATTGGAGCCTCTGTTTTCCTAATCTGCCCATAGGCTTACAATCGCATCTTGAATCCTCTCAAATCCTCTATCTCTCTCTCTTCAGAAAAGAAGGAAAATAGATATATGTTCTATCTAACCATTTCCTTCCAAAAATGAAGGAATTCACTATATATTTAAAAATCAAGTCCTATCCTAACTAATCATTCTAACTACTTGGCTTATCACCACGCAGGGAGGATCACTTTCCACTTATTCCCAATTCTATTCAGAATTAGGCAACGATTAACTATTTACGTACATTGCAATTGATAAAATTAAACAACCAATTATTCCTCCAAAATTTCATCAACCACAACATGTGACCACACCATCACATTGCTGGCTAGGCCTAGATGCTCCTGCATCAAAAGGTCATTTATTCTTTAGGGAAGTTTTAGAGAGGCCCACCAACGTCACTTCCATCACCCATAAATTCCATCTGGACGAAATTCATTTTCAAATTCCACTCTACCTTACATGAAAAAAATCAAAAAAGGCTTTTTCATCAACTTTTCCACCACCTAGACCACCTCATAATGATTTGGACCCTGTCCTTATACCTGTTATGACTTTCCATAAATCCCACATGCAGTAATGAGGTCTCGAATCTGAATTAAATGATTGCTACAGGAAGAGGATTCCTCCTGTAGCAGCCCATACAATTACAACATAACTCAACATCAATTCTTTTTTTACTCACACAATAGAAGATCTAGCCACCTTGATCATCATGAAAGTCATTTCTGAAGTTGAGAAGGGGCACACCATCCTTAGGAAGCAGTCCATCCACTCCACTAGCAGAAAATTGGACACTGGAAATAAACTTGCACACCACAACCTTACCAATCAAATAATCATAAAGCTATGAAGACATCTGCAGAAGAAAACAAAGGAAATTATCACCTCTAGAGAAACATGGATCTATCAGCAACTCAAAAGTTGTATGCATGGCTCTCCAGCAACCATGAGTTAGGTACAAGTATGAAATATTATTCACCTCTTCTCTTGAGCATATTATAGCAAGAAATTTGTTGTCAATGCATGAAAGATGAGGTTTTATGCATGGGTCAGCAGTCTCAGCCACCCTCAACCAGTTAAGTTCAACTAACTCCCTCACTCATGCAACGTGTAAAATCCATATTAAGAAGGGTGATGATTACGAGGAGTGGAGACAATGGTTAAAAGATGAAATTTGTGCAGACACCAAGTCACCAAAGCTCTCCAAGCCACTACCACAAAAGGGAAAAAAAGTACAAGGCTCCAATTCACTTGCACACTTATTCATTCCCAAGAAACAGTTGGAGAAACCCAATACGATACAAAAGGATGAGCTAGATGCTATCATATACTTCCTAGGGTGCCACCAAGTGATTTCAAATAGTGTTTGGAGGTGCTAGAGGAAGAGATACAAGAGGATTTGAACTACTACAGGAGGATATAGACTACTATAGGAGGGTCGAAAGGAAGCTACAAGAGAGAATTAAAGGGAGAAATGGAGCTAAAACTATTCAAAGTTGTCGTCAAACCCTCCGCACATGACAAAGTTATCCTGGAAGGAGTAAGTGAATTTCTCCCTCTTTAATTTCCATATATATGCATGGAGAATTCTTCTTGAATTAAGCACCTTGTAGCAAACAAATATGTGGTAGTTCCCTTTGGAAATTATTACATGTGAAGGCAAGATAGGGACAAAGGAAAGTTTTTATTTATTTTTTATTTATTTTGTTTTTTATTTTATTATTATTATTATTATGATTTTTCTGATAAAACTTATTGGCATCCTTCTCCCTCTTAGATAAAAATATAAATTTGACACTGTCTCTACAATCAAGACTGTTCTAAAGCAAATATTAAAACCTTGAGAAGGCGTAGTAGGATAAATAGGAGGAGGTTTCAGCCAAAGGGGAAGTAACTTTTGACATCCATGAGAAGGCCACTCACAAGAGTAGCCCCAACTAAGCAACTCAAAGCACAAACTACCATGCTATAGGAGAAAACATGGCCTCTACAGGAAAAACAAGGCTGCGACAAGAGACAAAGTAGGTGCTACTAGAGATAGTTTACCTTCTACAGGATTGTCCCAAGAGGAAAAAATGGGTTGTATCTTGAATATTATTGGCCAAAAAACCCTATAACTTTGAAGGAGCCTTCAAAGAAGGGGTAAGTACTTGATATATCACCTCTTACAAACAAAATTTATGTGAATGTTTGCAAAATTCCTCCACTAAACATCCTATAGAATAACCATAAAACAATTTAATTGTGGAGTTTTCTTATGAGTATGATAATTATGATAAGAAAATAAACTTGTTTTGAAATTGGAATACCTCGCACATCAATAAGAAGCACTCCTTCTCCTCCTGCCATATGTGGAAATCCTAAATTTCTCTGAAATTGATAGTTAGCAATAGGTTTCCCTTGCACAAATCTTGAGAACACATGGAAAATTTTAGTTGACATGGATAGAGACGCTTTTCTAGACTTGAAGAGACAGTCAAGGATGGCTCTACAGAAGAAGAAGAGGGTGGAAAAGAAAAAGAAAAGGTTGAAACATAAGAAAAAGTGTTTGGAAAATAAGAACAAAGGATAAAAGAATAATAAGAAGCAAATTGAAGAGATAACCTCCCTCCAATCCAAAAGAAAGGAGCCCTAAGTCTCTAATAGGAAGCCAAGCACTAGGGGAGCCATGAAAAAACAACTAAAATCAGGACATGCCCTGCTACAAGAAGGTGGAAATCCACTACAAGAAGGCAAAAAGTTGCTACAAGAAAGCAGAAAGTTGCTACAGGAAAGTGTTGGATAGCTACAAGACAGATCAGGGAGGCCACCAGGGTCGCGAATGAGGCACAATTAGATCACTAAGTTTCTAAAAGGGTGAGAAACACTTTCAATAGGGGGTATGATGGTTCTCCATATTAGACATAAATTAAGGCCCATTTGACCATCCTTCAACACATTAAACCTCTCTTTTTGCATTAGATGACATATTTTTAACATTAATATGTTCATTAGGAAGGTTTATCGATAATTGGATATTTGTGCCTAATATTATTTATTTTTGTAGAATATTGTGAGAATATCGGGTAGATTATGAAGATTTGGAGGAGATAATATAGGGATGTGTTCCCTATCATTTAATGCAGATTCCTAGTGTTAGGAATTAGATCCACTATTTGAGGGATTTTGGAGGGGAAAGCTTCCACCTTTCAAGGAAATGTTTTCCTCATTGTTTTGTATATGTAACAATTCGAATTTTCCTCTAGGGGGTGGTATTTATTAGTCTTATTGTGGAGAGAAACTGTATTTTTGCAACTCCACTTTCATTTCTAGCAGGGATGTAATTGGATTGATTCAAATAATGAAGCTTGGTGCCATTTTTAGCTTCTAAAGCTTGGTATCCTTCATATCACTCTGAGTTTCCTTGGGCTTGACCATCTCAAGAGCCTCAGAGCCATTTTGTATAATTTAATTTTCTTCTTTTCATTTCTTAGTCACATGCATCTATTTTTCTTGTTTTTCCTATTTCTACATTCAGTATTGATGATTTTTTGTTGTACGATTGGGTTAAATGGTTGAAGTGAGTTCTTTTGCAGGTTATTTACAGAGTCAAAAGCATAATTTCATCCTTTGAACAACTTTGGAAGGTCATAGAAATCATTGAGCTACTTGGATTAGTTTACTTATTCACAAATCTAAAATTTTTGGAAGTCCTTTGTAGCAAATAGTAGTAATTTTATTATATTTTTTAGAACATGCTAATGAGCTTCATTTAAGTTTATTCCAATTGAATTAGATCATACAATCATTCAAGTTAATAAAAATAATTACCCAATTTCATTTTCACTTGAGTAGGTTATGCATTTGATAGGTTAACTAGCTCACTAGTTCTTGAATTTCCAGATTTTAGAATAGTAATTTCCTGCTATTTTTTAGCATGTGTGAACAAGGGTATTTTGGAGTAATTCCACTTGGAATGGAGACCTAAGACATCTTAATAAATAATAATAAAAAAATTCCATCCCATTTTCTTTTTATTTCCTTTGTAATTCGGTGAGTTATCTCTTCCAATAGCAAACTTGTAACTTCCTGTAGCAAACTTGTAACTTCCGATAGCAAATCTGTAACACCACTTTCCTTCATCAGTTTTGATCCCCATTGCAACTATGACTTAGTCTAGATGGATAATGACCCCCAAATATGATTTTATGATCAAGGGAAGCTCCTAAGCCACTCCAACCCTTCCTTTTACTCACTGCAAAATTAGAGTAGACTTAGCTTCTTTATCACAAGTATGATGCAAGTAGGTTACTAATTTACAAGAAAGTGTGAACTAGTTAGAAGATACATGAAATTATTATTGGTAGTTTGATGAATTATGCAAGATAAAAAAAAAAAAAAAAAAAACTTTCTTTCTACAAGTAAATTAGCCTTTTTCCTTTCATGAATCAATTAGTTATAATTTACAAGTTGAGCAAGTAGCGTTTCCATTTCTTGCAAATAGAATAACAATTCCATTTTTACAATTAGTTTAGGCTTTGATTTCAATACATTAACTCCATTGCATTCGATCAACAGGAGAAGGAAACATTGTATGCTACACATATATTGCTGATACCTCTTAAGTTTTTACAAACCCCCGTTGACAATTAAAGTTGGTAGACTTGGGATTTGCAACATTCTTTCTGCAATACTGAGGCTCATCAGTGTAAAACCTACAAGCAATTAGAAGATGTGAAAGTAGAGGTTCTAAATGATGTCAAAGGAACTAGGTTAGAGGATATAAGACTAACAATTATTTCTCTATAATTAGCTTTTGTTATCATTGTCTCTCGAAATACATATGCAAGGTTAGAGAAGAAAGGCATGTTTTTTTAGATCAAGATCGCAAAGTTTCAATCACAAGCTACTCAAATCAAAAACATAATTGAATTGGTGAGACATAGATATGTCATTGAGAAGACTCGAGATCAACACAACTTATAAGCAATACAAACCTAGAGAGTTTGAATCATCGTGAGGCTGAGAATACTAGGAGAAAGATCAAAGACCTATGCTCAAATTCAAAGGTCTTGTAACACATTTCAAAGATCCAAAAATCATAAGGTTCTATGTAATTTTGTGAAGGTGATCAAGTTACTAGTTAAACTAATCTTTTGTGGGCTAGAGGTAGTCCTAATAGGAAGCAAGAAAACTACTTTTAAGAAGGACCAAGATCAAACTTTATGGAGGCATTGTAGGCTCATTTGGAAGGTATGATCCAAATATGGGTCACCCTAAAGGACCACAATTATCTTAAGAAATTCTAAGATTTATACAAGTCCTGTCAAGTAGAAACCTCACACTCTATCGAGTTGTGAAACTTTGAAGGAATATCAATTTCACATCCATTTGGGAGTATTGAAATCCTTAAAGGGAAAAAATTACAAAAGAATTCAACACATATATCAAGGGACTATACCTATTGTTAAAGGTAGAAAAAGGATAAATTATATGTAAGTGTTGAGAAACTACAGAACTTTGACCTGAAGTCAAGAAGAGGATCGATCTATAACCTTGATTAGAGCTTCTTGACTTAGAACCTTGGAAGCTTATATTGTTGACACTTATATATGTTATAATTTTGTCACATGGACGCTCTTGCTGGTCGAGCACCCTGACATGCCTAGCACGTGATTCCCCCATGGGTGCCCGGGCACCCCACCTTCGTGCGTGCATGCCTAGGGTGCGGGCGTTCACCTGTTGTGCAAATTAGTGGACAAAAATAATTAGCTCATCAATGAAAACAAAGTATTATCATTTTTTATTTCGATGTTACATGATCAATATTCAATTATAAACCGATTTTAACACTTAAACATTAATTTACTTAATTTTCTAAAAGTCATTATGAGACCCCCTTGTGGGAACTCTGTTCATGGTAAGTCATGGGCTGATATTACTTCTTTTCTACAAGTGCCCATTTCCAAGTTGAGCCAACCCACCAACTCGTCACACCGGTGCTTCTATCGGATGGGCACCCTGGCATTCCTAGCATGTGACATCCCCATAGGTGTCGGGTGCCTTGGCATGCCCAATATGTGACACCCCCACAGGTGTCGGGTGCCCTGACGTGCTCAAAATGTGAATCCCCCATGAGCATCGGGTGCCCTGGTGTGCCCAACATGCGACACACCTATGGGCGTCAAGCGCTCTGTCGTGCCCAACACGTGACACTTCCTTGCGCGTCGGGTGCCCTGTTTTCTTGCGGGTGTGCCCAGGGTAAGGTCATTCGCCCTTCTGTGAAAATTAGTTAACACAAATAATTAGATCATCGATGAAACCAAAAAAATATCATTTTTTATTTCCTTACTGCATGATCAATATTCAACTATAAATTGGATTTTAACACCTAAACATTAATTTACTTAATTTTCTAAAAATATTTATGAGACCCCGTTATGGGAACTCTGTTCATGGGCACTCATGCGATGACATTACTTGTTTTATGTGGGAATCCCTTTCCAAGTCGACCGACCCACCAACTCGTCATAAGAGCACCCCTGCCAGGCAGGTGCTTTGGTGTTGCTAGCACAAGATGCCCCCATGGGTGCTAGGTGCCATGGCATGCCTAACATGCACTGCCCCCATGGTCAGGTTGTCTTCATTCACTCATCAATAAAACAAAATGTTATAATTTTTTAGTACCATGTTGCATAATCAATCAATTATAAACTAAATTTTAACACCCAAACATTACTTTAGGCAATTTTCTAAAAATATTTATGAGACCCCTTGGTGGGAAATTTGTTCATGGGAAGTCATAGGCCAACCTTACTTATTTTATGCATGCACCCCTTTCAAAGTTAGGTCAACCCACCAACTCATCACACGGACGCCCCTACTGGGTGGACGTCTTGGCGTGCCCCTCTCGTGACGCCCCAAAGAGCGCCAAAGTGCTCTGCCTTCATGCAGGTGCATCTAGGGCACGACCATTTGCCCTATTGCAAAAGTCAATGAACACAAATCATTAGCTCATCAATGAAAATGAAATATTATCATTTTTTAGTACATCCATGCTGCATAATCAATTAATTGTAAACCGAATTTTAACGCTTAAACATTAATTTAGTAATTCTTATAAAAATCATTATGATACACCCTGGTGGTAACTCAATTGATGGGAATACATGGGCTAACCTTAATTTTCATGTTTAACCTACCTCCATGTCACTTGGTTCACCCATCACCCAACTTGTTAGGTACATCTGCATAACAAACCATTAAAGTGAAAATTGGAAATTATGGTATAAATGTAAATGAACTTCTCCTCATTTCAATAATAATATATTATCTACTTAACAAGGCCGAATACATGAATGTGGAAGCTAATATGGACCCTCCCCCCTCTCTCATCACTCTCAATTCCCCATACCCAATCTATCTACTATAATATTTTTGGGAGAAACACCATAACATTCAAACATAAAACCTAGGAAAATAATAATTTAATGTGAATGAAAGAGAACAAACTAACTGAAAACATATAAATACATACCTCGTAATTTTCAACATTTTTATATCATTAATCTTCTTAATCATCCATCTCATCATCTATATTATGCAATTCAGAATTCATAAAAGAAGGATTCACCATATCAACATCAACATCATCATCATCATCTAGAAAATTCTCTTCTTGATTTAGTTCAACTTCTTCAAGTTCTTTGTTTGAAACAATGTAAATATCATATAGTTCATCAAAATTAATATTGTCTCAATTAACATATATTCATTGAGCTTCTTCGGCATCTTCGTCTAACACTGCATGAACCCCCTACTCCTCTACATCATCTTCTTCTTCAATTTCGCCTTCTTCTGCTACATTATACTTTATGGGCCTTCCTCTAGGATCATATCTAACAACATATGACCAACCTGCTTTACCTAAAACTTCTACATAAAATACCTATTCACATCAGCTTGGAAGAACATATTGCTCTGATCCTAACTCAATATTGTTTGTATCAACCATGGTAAATCCATTAAAATGCTCAATAATAGTTCTACCAAAGACACATTCATGGATTTGTGGCCTAGTCAATTTGAAATTAAACAAAACGATTTTGAAGGATTCAAAGTCACACTCAATTATATCATGTAGATACCCATATATCGATTCTTAGAGAGTTCTAGATGTTTGTCACCTCTAGAGGAAACATTGATAACTTGAAATATTGTAGTTATCCCACTGTCAAAAGTTTCCATATTTTCATCCAACCTTTTGATGCGAAACGTGTGGCCTTCGCACCACATTTGGTTGTGGTGTTTCAACTACAAGACATCAAACACATAAAAAATGCATTGTAAATTGATAATCATGCATATTTATACTTGGAAAATTTGAAACTTAAGGAAAAACACACCATATGTTGCATCAATATAATTGTAAAAAAGCTTAGTATGGGTGAATATGTTTTCCTGATAATCTTTTAAACCATATGCTAAATCGATTTCTCTCTGTGTAATATTGGTATCTCCACCATGTTGAGCTTCTTCGACCAATGAAGACACACCATACCATGATAACCTACCATTATTAACTTGCTTGCATCATTCAACCATACCTTAATCCAATATTTATTGTTCGAAATGTATAAATGTATTGCATTCCACTCTCGATCGATTGTATTAAAATAAAACTATTCGCATATATTATATTAGTTACCATGTTATATCTTCATAATAATGGATTATGCACATAGGATAAAAATTAAATAAGTATGATATACACAAAAAAGAAATAAATTAAAATGTGATATAAATATCCACTATCTAATTACATCTCACTTTGCTCATTATACCTTTCCCAAATAGGTGCTCCCCTTAAAAATCATCCACAAAGTTGACGTACCAAATGCAATCCAATGCATTAATACTTTTTCCTATTTCATCACTATATTGACAAATATAATCCATGGTTTGATATACCATATATCCATTTATCATACAACCTTTAGGACATGCTATTTGTCTAACCAAAGCCGTAAACGATTTCAAGTGCCTCTCAAACGATCCACATTGATCTTGTGTGTACAAATCCACACTTTTCAATCTCCTTGACTTTGTGTATGAGGTAGTGTTCTTGTGCATTAAAAATTTTTGGAGGTAGATACTTTTAAATTTCACACATTAGATGAGGAATTTCTTTTCTCCAATACTTTATATCTTCTTTATTGACTTCTTTATATGACAACGATTTACAAATGAAGAAAGAAAATCACAGGTTTCTGCAAAAAAAAATAATATAGTACATGATAACAAGAAAAAGACATGCAGTGAAAAATATGGGACACAACAAATTATTGAACAAATTTCACTTTGCACATAAATCTCCACTTACCTCATGTCTTTTTTGAGATCATAGATAACGTGTTTGACATTTTTGTCAAAGTTTCTAGGAGAGATAATGGTAGAATATGTTGTAACAAAATTAGTGATTCATCATTATTTTTTCCCAAATTGGTAGAAACAAAACACTAATTAACAGTATGTTTCACCAATATATAAAATATATATACAATACCAAAATAATTACCTTAATGAACATATGCCAATCATGAATTTTCACCCCACCTAATTCACCTTTCCTTGCTAGTATATTCTTTATGTTTGAAGAAAATCCAGTTGAAAATTTATTTTTTTCAATAACCTCTTTAACATGATTTCTTTTCTTTTTTGTCAATAACCATGGGAGGGTTCTTATATTTTTGGCGTCTCCATCACTATTTTATTGAATCACACTTTGAAATGCATGGTCAACCTCCTTAATGTCATTAAAATCTTGAAAAAAATTTCTTTATCTCTCCTTCCATCTAATATTCACCATAAGGTCTCTGTTACATTCTTCCCTATGTGCATTATATCAAACAAATGAACAATTTCTAGGTGCTCATATTAGAGGAGTCTATTGAATTTATTGGGATAACTTTCCATTCCTCGTGGAAGTGCTCTGTTATTGATTCCTTCATGACCTACAAGATAAATATATTATAACAATAATATAACCTGTCAATTAGTACATTGAATAAAATTCCATAAAAAGATAAAATATTCCAAACATATAATGTATATTGATACATAGACAATTCGATCCATACCTTGAAAGACTCTATTATATTGCAACTTCCATGCATGAGCTGTCATTCTCCATGGTCTTACTCCAATCGCTTCTTTCCCATTGAAAAGATATTTTTTACTACTTTGCTACCTATGGTTCTTAGAAAGGAAGTTCCTATACTCATCAAACACCTCCTTTCCTAAGCTTCTTGAAAGATGACATTTAATCTTAGGACCATAAAATGGAAAAGAAAAGTTATGCTTTGTTTGAAGACCTGTAAGACATGGATTACTTTTTATATTAATTATTTTAAGTATGTACAATGAAGGTCAAACTATTTAAAAATCACTCTTGAAATTAACTTCATAAAATTAGACATTATTAAAGTGTAGGGTAATGTTATAACATACTAAAAAAAAATTGTTAGCCTTGGGGCATCATGACTTGTCCATACAAGCATTTCATGGGATTCAAATTCCCTTTGTGCAACCACTGGTCTAGAGATATCATACATAGTGACATAGTTCCATAACTCCACTAACTCATCGATAAGAGGCTCGATATATACATTCATATCTTTGACCTAGTATTTACCTAATTGATTGAGCATATAATACATAATTAATACATATATGAGTAAATTAAAAATTTTATAAGACATAATTATAAGGCATAATTGAACATACATGAGTAAATTAATAAAAATATATAGGACATAATTATAAAACAAACAAGACAAATGAGATGTTATTGTGCTAAAAAACTTATTCTAAGCAAATTGATACATGGAACAATCATTGTCAACATTATGTTCTCCCTCTTTATTGATTTCCACGGAGGAATGTTATTGTTGATAAAAAAATGGTCCACATCGAGTAAGTAGATTTGGCCTCTCCAAGTGGGTTAACATTGTTAGCTGCTAATGAAAGCCTAAGATTACAGGTTTGTCTTTTAAACTCTGACTACTTTTCCTATATATTCCTAAATGAAGATCCATCTGCATTCATTCGAAGAAAACCATCTTCACTTCTATTCCTTGCATGGTAAGCCATAGGCTTTTCTATTCCTTTGCACCTAAAAATTTGTCGCAAATGTGGAATTAAGGGAATATAATGAAGATCCTTGTGGGACACCTTTTTTGTTACTTTATCTGTTTGATATCTACTCTCAGCACATTTTGGGCATTTGTATTTCAACTCATGTTCTTTATAATATAGAATATCATCATTAGGGCATGCATGCATAGCTTGATACTCCATTCCAATATATTTCATAATGGCTTCTAAATCTCAGGTTGTATGAGGTAAAACATTTAACGGTGGGACCATAAATTCACCTAATAATATACAATATATAAAAAAATAGTATTGGTTAATGTACTAAAAAATATTAATTGTACATATTGCATTCAAATGTTAGAAATGAATGAAATAATAAATATCAACGTACTAACATTAAAAAAATGGAAAAAATAATTTATTTATCATGTATATAGTACTAAATGTCACAAAATATATTACATTCCCTAGGAGTTGTGTCAAACATGTGTTTGACAAACCATTCACCACATTTAAGTTGACAAGCAACAATAGATAAGATAGAAGAGATGTTTTTGAACCTTCATAAAGAGGTTTTGATTCCATCTCAAGTACAACTAAATCAAAATCATTATAGATTTGAGGCTTCTGTTATCAACATTTTGTGTAGTGATGTCTTCCTGAGTCATCGCATTCATGTTTTATTGTATCGACGCTTTGAACCAACCTCCATGGTTCATCATCAGGAACTAACCTCTGTGGTTCATCATCAGGATCTTGATGATGAACCATGGAGGTTGGTTTGAAACATCGATACAATAAATCAAAATCACAATCATAATACTAGTTTTCATCATCATCCATTCCAACATTATTAAATGTCTCTTGGACCAATCTATTTTTCCCATCTTCTTCAACTATGTTATCAACATTATTATCTTCTTCCATACGATCATTAGCTTGATCCTTAACAATATTAAATGCTCCATATTCTTAAAGAGGTGCTTGTACTAGAACCACCTCTTCCTCATCAAGAAATGCCCTAGGGGGATGATACTATACAATTACAATCAATAAATTAATAGTAGTATATATATAAAATATCAAAACTTCTATATAACAACAGTTTACAAATATAACATGTAAGGAAAACCAAGGCAACAAAGAAAAAGAGAAATAAAACTTAGGTGAGACTTAGAAACGAAGACAACAAATCAATGATGATGCTTGTGTAATTTATCAAGATATTTAAGAATATGTTGAAAGATCTAAGAAAGATGTTACTTTTCCTGACATGTAGAAAGTGAGACACTTTCTGAGATACATAGTGACAACCATAATAAAAAACATATTGATATTATTTTACATTCATCATTGTAATGCCATATTCTTTATTAATGTTATATTTTGTATAATATACTTTAAAAAATTAATTTATAATGCTCCATAAAACCCCATAACTAACCTCAAAATCCTCTAGGTCCAAATTATCCCCCTAAACAATATACATTAATCCTGTAACACCTTAGCCCCATTCCCATAAGCCCTTAAACCCCTAAGCCATAAGCCCTTAATCCAGAACACCTAAACCTTAAACAATAACCCCTTATCCCTAAGCCCATAAATTAATTAACGCCTAATGGACCTAACCCCTTAAATGACCCTTAAAGAAAATAATCAAATAATATTTCTAGTGCACATCAAGATGACAACATAGTTCAAACACCTCTCAAAACAATATTATAAAATATATTTACAATAGAAAGATAATACAATTTACAATACAAATATTAATATTAATATGAATATATATATTAATTATGTATTAATAATATTTTATTAATATTTAATTTTTTCTTTTTGTTGGTCTAAGCACTTCATTTATATTATTAGCAAAATACATTTTAGAAAATCATTATCAATGGCTATGAGAGCCAAAGTATGCAAAAGATACATCCATTGAGCCTTTATTTCCACTAGGCTGAGGAGCCTTACATACCAAAATAGAGACAAAAAGGACCAAGCTGGTTCAAAGTAAATTTTCATGGAGGTGGTTGTGGAGGAGGCAAAGGAGGCACCACTAACAAGTCCTCTCTCTCATGCACATGAAAGTAAATATGCTCAACTCTTGCTTCTAGTGCATATAGGTGTTCGTTCGTTCGACAGTGGCTCTAACATATATTGGATAGATGGTGTAGGATTTCATTATGACTGAATTGGATATGTTCCATGTAGGCTATGAACTCATTCCGATCCTCATATCGATGCTCCCAGAGAATGTCCAATTTGGCTTGGATACCTCATAATTGATTTTCAATTGAGTCCATCGTAGCTAGAAAAACCACAAGACGAGGGGAGCAACTCAGATCCTGGGCAACCTCCCCTAACCATACCACACTCCCTGAATCTGTAGATGATGAACTATGATTATCTGCATGAAGGATCGCCTGCTGCTATTTCTCTCCACCTATGCAAGGGAGACCCTGTAGGGGCAACATGACAACATGTGAACAACAATATTTAACCTACAACATAAAACAATTCCCCAACTTCAAAAGTTTTCCAACCCCTCCACCACAGACAAAAAACTCCTGAATCGACTAACAAAGAGAGGGTGGGCAAAGAGGCCAAAGAAAAATCTAACATAATTCATTAACAACCGCCAACTTAATTCCTCTAGTGATACTCTCCCAAACAGAATAGCCAAAAATGGGATGAGTTTTCACATACAGAACCTCACGACTCAACCAGGCTTAGAGGAATTATGAAACTGGAGAGATAGTGCAAAGGTTAACTGATTCAAACTCAACCTGTAATGGGCTTGTATCAATTGATAATTTCAATAGGAACCCATGAAACACCCTAATGGAAGTAAGGGGTCAAGACCTCAAGGACCTAAGAAATATTTTCCCAAGGAACACCTCACGCACCCCTGTTCCCACAAACTAACAAGAACAGGGAAACTTACAAAAATAAGTGCAACCCACCCAAAAGAATACCTGACGATAAACCACACCCTCGAAACCAAGAGAGCAACTAGATACCACCAGGAGCATGTCACATTCAGAAGGAAAGACCTACAATCACTAGTACAAATTGACTAATTATTTACTAAAAAATGATTAAAATTTGCATATAAACGACTATTTTTTGGTTGGTGACCAATAGTAGCCAATTTACAGTATCTTATAACACGACCAATTTTTAGTCATTTTTAGCTTAGTCATTAATTGGTTGTCTCAAATTTGTTGTCTAGTAGTATATTTGGTTATTACTTTGGTTATTGATTTGGTCATTAATTTAGTCATTGATTTGGTCATTAATTGCCATAATTAATGACCAAATATACAACAAAATATATTACTAAATGATCACTCGAGAAAAATAATTAAGGACCAAAGAAATATGACTAAATTTTGGTCGTGTTATAAGATATTGTAAATTAGCTACTAATAGTCGTATATATGCAAAATTTAGTTGTCATTTGTAATCACATATTTATCATTTGCAATAGTCATTTATCATTTTTTGGTAATTTAATATTCATTATATAAATGCCCCCTTATTAGTTTATATTCATTTCATTTACTTTTATTAAGAACCATTATAAGAATCTAATTTAGTTGTATATTCATCTTATTTTTGTTCATCACTAATAAACATAAACTACTAATTTGGTAGATTTAGATTGATTTTATGTGTTCATTATTAATCAACATAAATTAATTAGTATGGTTTTGCAACTAAATTAAAAAAAATGTCATACAATGTACATGTTCATCCAATATGAAAACACAAAGTTATATATGTTAATTACAATACTAATTAATATCAAGTGAAACTATAAATAATTCCAACCACATAAATTATATTATATAAAATGGCAAGTATTAAAATATGAGTTTCCAACTTAATATTGGTTGGAGTACAATTTACAAATGAAATATTGTTTCGTCACTTCAAAACATTATTATTGTTTTGCCAAGGCATTGTAGGTGAATTCATCAAATTTGAAGACTTGACCATTAGTCTCTATGTGTGTGTCTTATGTAGGATATTGGATTTACGGGTACCAATAGACCATTTCTCTTCTCTCTCTCTTTAACTTTCATCCTCTCGCTCTTTCTTCAATTCCTACTTCTTACGATCAATACTGAGTTCCTTTTCTAGGGGATGCTTAAAAAAAAAGATATAATGCAGAGTGTTATCACTATAAAAAGATTTGACAACTTGTATGGTTTCAAAGTTGTAAGTCAGTCTTGGTCAAGTCATTTTTATTGTTTTGTTTAAGGAGTCTAAACATATGATAGAGTCTTGTTCCCATTGTTAAATAAGGTCAACAATCTTGTTTTAACTATCATTAGTCCCATATTGGTTCATAGGTGTCATGTGTCAAGACTGTTTTAAAGTTGGCATGTGCTACGAAATCAACTAGGAGTCTTCGTAGCGCAAACTCATAAAAATACACTATGTGTGCTACAAAAACGGGGATTCGCAACTAGGATATTTCGTAGTGCAAAACACAGAATTTGCACTCGCTGAACTATGAAATCGGGGATTCATGCCAGATCTTGTCTAGCTGTCTTTTCTATCAAAATTTGATAATGTTTCATCACCATGTGTCAGTCCTTGAACCATGCCTATCACATGTAGCTATTCATTCTCATCGTTAGATTCGTTAGATGTATTGTACGCATTCTTTCAAATTTAAAAAAAAATTAAGATGAGGTGAGTTATTCTTGGTTTTTCCCGTGTTCCTTTCATGCATAAGAAGACAATTGGCAAGCTTAAGGATGACACTCATCAGAACTTTTTGAAAGCTCAAGCGAGGCAATTCTCAGTTTCAAATTCAAGCGAGGCAGTGTTCAAACCAATACAGTGTAGGTTTATCTTCAGGTTTCCTTACAAGGATTTCATAGACATGTTTGAAGAAAGGAAAAATTACAGATCAGTCCAGTGTCTTAGAGCTGAGCCTAAAGGTTTGGATGTGCTCATGAGAAGCAAAGAGGTTAAACATGCATTCAAATAGGTGGGCTATTGGAGATTCTGTGAAAAACTTCAAGGTGGTCGTGTTCAAGTAACCAAAGGTTTTGCTTTCAATTTCGTTGGTTTGAATTCAAGAGTTGGAGTGCTAGAAATTCCAATATCTCCTGAGGTCATATCTACACTCACCGAGATACCAAGAGGACAGGAAAGATGGTTCAAGAACTTTAAATTCGAAATGGCACCCTACCAAGAATTTTTGAAGCCAGAATTCTAGGCTCAGACTTAACCAAATCAGTGCCCAGAAGCTATGTAAAGGATTCATATTCCAACCTGCTAACATGCATCCAAAGATATTTTACTTGTGAGGGGAGATACCATAAGGTGTACTCTTACTATTTTAAGCTCCTCTTACATTTCACTGGAAAAATATCTCTTGATTTACCTTTTTATCTGTTTAGTAGCTTAGGCAAAATGTTTGATAAGGTCCAATTGAAGAAAGAAGCTTGTGAAACCTCCTTATTCCATCATGGGTTGATCAAGTTGATTGTTTTACATGAGCTTCAGAATATTGGAAGAGAATGGTCTGATTTCTTGTTTATGACAGGCTTTAAAACTGAAACGGGACTTAGCCCTAAGTCTAAGGAGATTTCTTCACCAGTAGTAAGTCATCAGGAGGAAACAAGATCAAGAAGATTTGTGAAATTGAAAGCCAAAATGCAGGTGAAGGAGCCTATGGCACCACTAGTAGTTCAAGCCACACCCCAACAGTCACATAGGAAGAAGATTCAGATCATTGAGGTGGTACAAGAGCAGTCTGTTGATAAAACTTTCCAAAGAAGAGTAACAAGAAGTCAATTAGCCAACGAAAAGGGGAAGACTGTGATTGCTGATAAAATCCCAGCTTCAAAGGGAAGTTTGAATGATCTCCTCCGGGCCATCAACATAGAAGAGACTCCTCTGGTTCAAGCAGGGCTACTTGAAGCTAGCAAGAACAAAACCAAAAGAGCTAAATCTTCCAAAAAGCTTAAATTTGATGACCAAGTCTCATAGTTTTTGTTCAAGCTGAGAATACCTGTGACAAGGCATTCAATAAGGATACAAGAGGCACAGCCAGAAGCAAGTGAGATAGGGGAGGTAGCAGAATTACATGAAGAACATGTGGTTCCATCAGAAACATCATCACAACTGTACAAAGATGACAGAGGTATGGCACTTATCACTCAGCAGGAGGAATGTGGTTTTGAAGAGGTAAAAAAGAAATTAAAGCTTGCCAATCTTGAGATTTCCAAACTTAGACAAAAATCAAGGAAGCATGTAATTAAGGAAGCCAATTTCAATAGAATGGAAGCTCTGTGGGAAGATAAAAAAGCTTCAATACCTGAAGTACTTAGCTGTCATGCTCAATATTTCACTTGGACAGTCCCTGCAATAAAAGAGGCAAGATATATCAGAAGGGTCAATGAAAAATTAAGATTTGGAATCCGAATGACGAACAGACAGATTGAAGATTTGAAGATTCAACTGAATGAACCAAAAGAACAACCTCAACATTAATGAACCAGAAAGTAAGTGAAGCAATTTTGAGACAATTTTGATGTCAAGTTTACTTTTTGAAGATTGAAGGTTATTTTGGATAGATAATGTCAGATTATTTGTCTCATAGCATGTGGATAATCCATTGAAAAAATAAAAAAAATTGACAAAAATTGTGTTCTTGAATCGCACAGCAGTTTCATAGCGCGCTACGAAATTGCTAAAAATGACATATAATGCACAACAGTTTCGTAGCGTGCTACAAAATTGCTGAAGATGCCAGTTTTGTTTTTTGAATCAATTTTGAAATGAAAATTGGGAACCATTATGAAGAATTCTATTGTAGAAGATGCAAAAGGGCCACCTCAGAAGTTTTGAATACTAAGCCAAGGGAAATTCAAAGAATGAGTGACATTTAATATCTCCAAACTCTACGCTACGAAAACAATAGTCATTTCATAGCTCAGACAGTTGTCATGCTTCAACCAGCTTCTAAGGGGTTTTGTCTTAGCATGAGTATATGAGAAGGACCTTTGGAATAATTCAAGGCATCACATGTTATTAAAAGGGATAAAATGGTTAGAAGAATTCGAGGAACCACTTTGAAGACCAAAGCAGAAAAAACGGGGCAGTTTTCCTAGTATCCAGGGACAGTTAAAGGACAAACAATCAAAGGGCAGCATGAAGTTTAAAGTCATCACTCAAGCCAAAGATGAAGAGGGATAGATTTCAAAGAACGAGTTTGTTTTCATAGCTAATGTTGTTTCCAGCATAGATAAGGAGTTACACTCCTAGTCAAATTAGGTTCCTAAGACTGTTAGTTTAGAGTCAATTGTAATTAATAGTTTGTTTAAAGTTCAATAGATGTCAGGTCTAGAGAAATTCGAATTCCCCTCTTGCTGGAGGAAGGAATTCAAGCTTGTAAGTAAAATCTATATATGACAAGAATTGTAATGCACAAAGGGTTGGAAATTTTCCAGATAAAACACTCATATTATGTCATTGTAGAAGATTATGTTTTTATGAATACAGACTTTGGCTTTACTTCTCAGGATTCAGAAAGAGTTCAATGGTGACTTGTTTTATGTTTGTCCTCATTTCCTTATTTGTAGTAGTATGAATGTATGATACTTAGAACTCATTGGCAATGCTCTAACTTCCTTCATGCATTTGTAGACTGTGTTTCCTACATGTTTCTATGTGTTAACTGATATATTGAACTTTTGATGCCTTGACCAGCTGATATTGTTGTCATACTAAGCATTTTCTGACTACATAAGCCCAATGGATGCTTATTGACTATGTTTCAACCATTTACACTCCTTAATTTGTTTCATAGAGTTATCCATCTAATCCATTATCAAAATCTTTAACCTAGTGAGAGATCCCTCTCAGGTTGAGGAGGCTAAGCCTCAGCTAAAAGTTGGTTTGAAATAGTTACTCAAGGTCTACCTAATCAGCAGCTTGTCAAGGTTAGGTTTTGTGATAACACAAAGTATAAGACATGAACGTTGATGAACACGGGAATATAAACTAAAGTAGACTATAAATGATTTATATGATGTATACCTCAACATCAACAATTTTTTTAATGTCATTTCCCCCCATAAAAGCAAGAAAATCAAACAAGTTGTCATCAGTTGGGAAATAGTGGCCATTATGTGTCCAAATGACATGTATAAACAAAGAAAATAAAATGTCACAATAGAATAAATTTTGTACCTATTGTGTTCTCAGTGTACAACATTTGTTGATGAAATGTTATCTTCAAATAATGTAATAAATGCAAATAGACACTCACATTTATATCCCAATATTTTGAATTCCCATGCTTATGGTACATTGCAATTTTTATTTTGTCCAACATAATTAAACACAATAAAGCTGGCAATTTCTACTAAGAATGTCTCATGCTCCACTTTTGTAGTTGTATCATTTCCTCTAGTTCTGTTTGAGAAGTAGTGTCACTTCAACAATAAAAATTTGTCAGTATAAATTTAATGGGTGGAGCAAAATAGTGTTGACACGAGATTACAACAAGAAACTAAAAAATAATAAGGCAAGAATTTGTAAAATGTGTAACTAGGAATATAACTTCAATATAGTAATCTTCAGTTGTCAGCATACTATTCCAGGGGAAAAGGAATCCAATTCTAAGAAGCCAACAAATTATGTATGCCCCTTGTTTTCCCTATAATTGTTTGAGAAAGATTAGCACATGCAATTTCCATTTAGAATCTCTAAAATGATTCTATAAATATTCAAAGAAAACTTAATGTTACTCATTCATTTTTCTCTGATGTTGTTATCACCCAGGTTGTCCTTAAAGCTCCTTAAAGGATACGGCCGAGGTAACCACAAACCAATCTTTGGATTGCAGGTCCTAGCCTACCTACAATAAGAGAGGGCTCTCTCTTTATAATTTAGCTTTGTTTTGGGTTGATTTTAGGCTAGTTATGATTTTCTTGGGTTTTGTTTTGATTTTGGTGGGATGGAGGGTTCTTTCAAACAGAGTTGGGATGCATAGTGTGAGAGGTTCAAACCATTGGACATGGAGTCGTGGATTAGGCTTGCTGTTGCGTTTCTTGGTCACAAGAGGAATACAGAGCAGGATAGCTACACATAAAACAATATCAAACTGGAATAAGGATGGAATGAAGGTCAGTGAATGAAAGGAAACTAAGTAGCTCTCATTATGCTAACAGAGGGAAGGTGAATGAACATTATATAGGAGCAATCAAGGATTCCTAAACAACATTCATATATGAAAGAACTAGTGTAAATATGAGCAAATCAATATTCAACCAGAGATTCTGGGGACCATCCTCGGATAATTTCACAAATCAAGGTGGAAAGCTCCACTGGGAAGGAACCAGACCTTCAAAATTTTCTTTCTAAACCTTATATTCTTAGAAAATTCCCCAAAAAAACAAGCTAGAAGCTGGCTCCCAAAAATAATTCACGTTATACAAGGTCAAATCTAGACCCAAATCCCCCAGCAGCTTTTGAAAATTCCAATATAATCCCAAGGAACCTCAGGAAGCTAGAGCGAAGAGAGGATTTTGCTGATAATAGTCCTGAAGCAGTTCACCCACGCTGTGGCCCAACCCCTGTCAAAGTTTTATTTCGTTCAACCCCTAGTTCCCCTTGTTCTTCATCCACCTCTTAAAGCACTCCTTCCACACCTCCATTCACTGGACATACTACCACTACTACTCCTATTATCCCAGTTGTTCTAGCTGTTCTGTTTATCCCTGTTGTTCCACTTATCCCTGCCAACATGGCGAATAGATATGCACCTTTGCAATTACCTGCTAATCCTGGAGCTATGCCTCAGGATTACCAAACTAAAATCACATATTTTGATGGCACAAGTGCCTGCACAGCCCTTTAGCATACAAAGAAAATGCAAGATTACTTTGAAAGCTATGAGATTGATGATGATGGTGTGAGAATGAAGATTTTTGTCCAAATCTTATCAGGTGATGTCAGGACTTGGTTTAGAGCACTCCCAGCTAGTTCCATAGCAGGCCCAGAAGCCTTATACCAGTCATTTATCAACAGATGGGAGAAAAAAAAAGACCCCTTGCACATACTAGCTGAATATGATACAATCAAAAGAGGTCCACAAGAAACAGTCTTGGACTATTGTGCAAGGTTCAATAGCATTTATAATGCTATCCCAAAAAACTTAAGGCCCCCACCTGACCTTACCTTATATAAATTCCTTGATGGATTCGACCCAGATATGGCCTACCAATTAAAAGAAAGAGCCCCTAACAGCCTTGCGGACATGCAAAATGTGGCTGTCACTGTGGAGGCAAATTTAATTGCCAAAAGAAATAGAGCTAGAACTGAGAGAAGAACCACCTTCAAGGAAGAGCCCTCAGCCTTAGATCAAAAGCTAGATGCTATTATCAATGGCATGCACAGGCTGGGAGACAGAGTAGAGAGTGTTGAGAGGAAATCATCATGGGAAGGACAACAACCCAATACCATAAGGAACCCAAATTTCAGGAACACTCATAACTCAAACGCTGGTAGATCTAGCCCAGACCATGATATAAGGCCTCCTTTCCAAGAAAATTATACAGAAGCATCCACATCTAGTGATGCCATAGAGGACACTCACATGAACTTGATGGATTTGAAGGGTGAGCAACAAATTTTCCTAACCCAAGAAGACCAAGATGACCATGAGACAAATCAATTTCAGACTAACTCTGGTGAGACTTTTGACTTCAAACAAGGTTATGATTCAGCTGTTTATGAAGTCCACAAACAGTATAAGCTAAGGATAAGAACCATAGATGTGCCCGAAAAAGTTAAACCAAAGGAGGGCAAACAACCCAACCACATTAGAGGCAAGGCTATTATAACATAAACAGTTGATATAACTATCCCAAACCCACACCAAGTGACTGTAGAGGACACACCAGACATGCAGCCCTATAATGCTTAGCCTCTGGTACCTTCGTCCTCAAAGGAAAATGTAAATAGCACTCCTAAAAGCCTTCCCAAAATAGAAATACTGCAAGGCATCACTCACCATAACACTGATAATCAAGAGGAAAACGCAGAAAATACACTTGAAAAGGGGAAATATGCTATTGCCAACACAAAGACTCCATTGGAGAAACCATTCAACTTAGAAGCAGAAATAAGCAAACTTAAGATTTCTATCCCCTTATCTGAACTTGCAAAGCATGATGTGTATACGCAACAAATCCAAAGATCACTGCAAATGCCAGAGAATAGGTATGATGTGAATGTTTTAGATGATACACCTGAGTTGCTTTTTGGTCCAGAAGTTGATGGCAAATCAGCACATGGAGTTGTTCTACCCTTTTATGTCAGTCTGCACATACATGATAAAGTTTTACATAATGCAATGCTTGAATCAGGTGCCTCACACAACCTTATGCCCAAAGCTGTAATGGAGAAGCTAAACCTTGATGTAACAAGACCCTACAAAGATCTATTCTCCTTTGACTCAAGTCAAGTCAAATGTTTAGGCCACATCAAAGACTTGTGTGTCTCCTTAGTCCAATACCCAAACAAGACAATCCTCATGGATGTGGTGGTTGCTGACATTCCACCAAAGTATGGCATGCTGTTGTCAAGATCTTCGGGGGCAAAACTCCAAGGATCTCTCCAATTAGACCTCTCCTATGCCACTATTTCAGTCTTTGGGCAACCAAAGAGACTGTATAGAGAAACATTGATGAAGTATGTGGTAAGTAGTGAGGAAAAGCCCCAGAATTTCCCTATCTATTCAATCCATCCTGATATGGATTCTTTTATTTTGTTTAATGATGAAACAAGTCCTCCAACTGATGATAATCCTATGGCTTTAGTACAACAAGCGCACATCAATGAAGAATCGGTTGCACATACCCATGAGACTGTTACAACAACCAATGCAACCAGCACACAAGAAAAACCTCCCGAAACACAAGACTCGGGTCTGCCCAATCCTAAACTGACTGAAACTCTTAATACTAACCACAAGCAAGAAATCACATGATATTTAGAGTTTTATGGCTCTGTTAACAAGTTAGGAGCAGGGGCAGGAATATGGATTCACAATACACATAACAACCATGCAGAGGGTCATGCTTATAGATTGAATTTCAAATGCACCAACAACATGGCTGAGTATGAGGCACTCCTCTTAGGCCTTAAGCTGCTCAAAGCTTTGGGAGCTGCCAAAGTTTCCATTCTAGGTGACTCAGACCTAGTAATCCAACAAATGAAAGGCAACTTTGTTACCAATGATAGAAGGCTAAGAGCTTATAGGACTGCTGCCATTGCAATACTTGATACATTCACTGAATCCAAGCTTGCCAAGATTTCAAGAATTCATAACATTCATGCTCACAGCCTAGCCACTTTCGCTAGTACATGCAAGCTTTCTTTTGAGCCCAATCACCACTTTACTGCTGAGATAAAGCACAGGCCTGCTGTCCCTAACAATGTTAAAGATTGGCAAGTGTTTGAGGATGATGCTCAAATCAACAATTTTCTTACCTTACAGCATGAGTTTTCAGGTCTAAACATTGATATGGATGCCATGGATGATCCACTGCAAGAAATAAACCAAATCCAGCAAACTGTAACAGCTGAAACAACTAGAAAATTGCTACAGCCAACCATCTCTGATGAAGAAAACATAGAAGACCTGAAACAGATGCATTTGCAGGAAATAGCCAAAACAGAGGCTGAAATCATTGATCTAAAGGACAATTTTCTCCCAGTTGGCCTCACTCCACTAGAACACATGTTTGATGCAAATGATGTGCCCAAAAAGCCAAAAATGCAGCCTATAAACACTGCCATAGAAGAATACAACATTGGGACAGTAGAGAAGCCCAAAATGATCAAACTATCTCAATCTTTGCTGCCCGATCAAAAGCCCAAATATGTTGATTTGTTCAAAGAATTCCAAGATGTATTTGCTTGGAGTTATGAGGACTTGAAGTCCTATGACACCTCAATTATTCAACATACCATTCCCTTAAAGCCAAATCAAAAGCCCTTCAAACAGAAACTGAGGAGAATCAATCCTGTTCTTCTCCCTTTAATTGAGAAAGAAGTGAAAATAATGTTTGAAGCAGGTACCATAGCACCCATTAGATTTTCTGAATGGGTATCCAATCTTGTTCCCACAAGAAAGAAAACAGGTGAGATTAGGCTTTGTGTAGATTTGAGAAAACTAAACCAAGTCTCCCTTAAAGTCCACTACCCATTGCCCAAAATGGACCACATTCTACAAAGAGTACTAAGGTCATCTAGAATCTCTTTGCTAGATGGCTTTTAAGGTTTTAATCAAATACTGATTCACCCAGATGATCAAGACAAGACAACCTTTACAACACCTTGGGGAACATTTAAATATGTGAAAATGCCTTTCGGCCTAAAGAACGCAGGTGCCACCTTTCAAAGGGCCATGGACATTGCATTTGCCAAGGAAATCCATGATTTCTTGGTTTTCTATCTTGATGATCTTACCCCTTTCTCCAAATCTGATCAAGAGCACCTAAGACATTTGAGACAAGTGTTCCTAACATGTAGGAAATATGGCATTTCCTTGAACCCCAAGAAGTCTTTATTTGGCCTTGAAGAAGGCAAATTACTTGGACATATCATTTCAAAAGACGGGATTAGAATTGATCCGGAAAGGATACAGGCCATTCTCCAAATCCCATATCCAAGAAACATAAAAGAGCTGCAAGCATTCCTAGGAAAGATCAATTTCCTAAGGAGATTTATCCCAAATCTAGCCGAGCTGATAAGACTGTTGAGCAACATGTTAAAGAAGGATGCCAAGGTAAAATGGTCTCTTGAAACCAAGCAAGCATTTGAGAGTATCAAAGTTTCCTTAACTCAAGCCCCAGTCGTCACAAGTCCTCAATTTGATAGGGACTTTATCATATTTTCATTTGCATGTGATAATACCATCGCTGTTGTCCTATTGCAAAAGGATGACCAAGGGAATGAAAAGCCAATTGCTTTTTTCAGCCGAGCCTTAAGAGATGCACCCCTGAAGTACCAAATCATGGAGAAGCAGGCCTATGCCCTTGTTAAAGCAATCAAAGACTTCAGAATTTACATTTTATATTCACACGTGATTGCCTATGTCCCAAATGTTTTTGTAAAAGACATATTAACCCAAGAAGGATTAGAAGGCAAAAGAGGCAAGTGGATTGCTAACATTCTTGAGTATGACATAGAAATAAAACCAACCAAGCTAATAAAGGGGCAAGGTTTAGCCAAACTGGTGTCCGAAACAAACTTTCAAGCCTTAGACATCAACCAACTGGACAATGAACAGGAGCTGGCGACTCCACAGATTAGTGACACCTTTTTGCAATCCCAATGGTATGCTGATATTTGCTTTGTATTGTTAAACCTGTGTGCTCCCCCAGGATTGTCCAGGACCAAGAAGAGATTTTTAAGAATGAAGGCTTTGAAATTTTGTGTCTTAGATGGTGCTTTATTTTGGAAGAATCATGAAGGCATATTGCTTAATTGTTTGACCATGAATGAAACTAATAATTTCATGAAAGAATTCCATGCAGGGGACTGTGGAGTACATCTATATTGGAGGTCCACTGCTGATAAAATTTTAAGTGCTAGTTTCTATTGGCCCTCTTTGTTTGTAGATATAAAGAAGTTTGCCACCTCATGCCACAATTTCCAAATCTTTGAAGGCAAAAGAAAGTTGTTTCCCTTGCCTCTTAAGCCCATCTCAACCGAAAAGCCTTTTCAACAATGGGGTCTTGACTTCATTGGAGAAATCCATCCCTCTTCCTCAGGCCAGCATAAGTGGATTCTAACTACCACTGACTATTTCACCAAGTGGATTGAAGCCATTCCATGCAAGCATGCCAATGACACCACCATTATCCAATTCCTTGAGTGCAATATCCTGTCTAGATTTGGCTTCCCTGAGAAGATCATCACTGACAATGCCGCTGCTTTCAAATCCAAAAATATGATCAATTTTTGCCATAAATTTCACATTACCTTAGGCCACTCTACAACCTATTACCCTCAAGGTAATGGCTTAGCTGAGTCATCTAACAAGAGCCTGATCAGTATTATCAAGAAGATCTTAGAAGAAAACAAGAAGAACTGGCATAGAAAGCTCACAAATGCCCTATGGGCAGACAGATTTTCAACCAAGAAATCCATTGGGATGAGCCCTTATGAGCTAGTATATGGCATGGAGGCCAGTTTTCCTTCATCATTGGGCACTCCTATTATCAAGCTACTGCAAGAGATTCAAGCTGAGCCAAATGATATACAAAGGAGGATAAACCAAACAATCCATTTGTAGCAGACAAGAGAGCAGGTCTATGACAGAGCTCGAATTATGCAAGAAAAGCTCAAAAGGATGTTTGATAAGAGAACTAAGGCTGAGAATTTCTGTGTTGGCAACAAAGTTCTAAGGTGGGACTCACGAAGAGAAGACAAGGGAAAACATGCAAAATTCAATTTCCTTTGGAGAGGGCCATTTGTTATTTTTGCTGTTCAGGGAAATAACACATATTTCCTCAAATCTGTAGAGGGCAGCACTGCTGAAGAAGACCCTGTAAATGGCCGTATGCTGAAGCATTATCATGATCCCTTTTGTTGAACATAACGCAACTTTGTAGATATCTCTTTGTACATTGATATTTGTATATATCAGCACTTTTGTTTTTATTTTGTATAAACAGTCCGATTGTTAGAGGAGCAGCAACAAAGTTTGTGAAGACACAACCAATGCAAGTCCTCTATTTTTAATCTCTATCTCTGCAGTAATCTCAGCAAAACAACAAGAGCAGCGCTATCATATCACAGTGATTTATGTTAAAGAGAAGCTGTTTGCTGCTTGTAGTCTTCAAGTCAA
The DNA here is from genome assembly GCA_031772625.1 of Pinus tabuliformis. NCBI lineage: Eukaryota > Viridiplantae > Streptophyta > Pinopsida > Pinales > Pinaceae > Pinus > Pinus tabuliformis. The sequence goes on along the minus strand of CM062805.1, from coordinate 801,411,982 downwards.
CAGTATCAAAAAGAAAGGAGGATTTTCAGTTTACTTCAGCACCCTTTCAAAGACAAGAAAAGAAGAGCTCCAGTTTTATTCCCTCTTTGTGTTTATTTCACAAGGCAGTTCTCAAGCAAAAGTGTATGCAATATCAAGCACGCAGAAGAAAGCAGGCGATGCTTTATTTTTCACAGTGTTTTAGTTAAGGAGGAGAGCTGCATTTAGAAGTTAAAGTTCTAGTCATTCAACAGTTAGCACGGAAGAGATTTTCAATTAACAACAACTACAGAGGATCAAGGCATTCTGACCTGTTGTTCTTGGCTTGTCACAAGGAAAAGCCATCCCCAAGTGGAGCCACTGTTAGCTTCCTGCTGCAGCAGGTTAATCATCTTTCATGATCGACATTTTTTACATGCCAAATATGTTGTACTATGCATGCTGCAATGCTCCATATTTGCTACAGATGACCAGAGAGGTATCCATGAAGGTGTGCCAGTTTTAATGCTACTTCTTTGTTCTAGTTTTGATAAGTAATCCATTTTGATCAGTTTTCAGTTATGGGTAGGCTAAATAGCTTAATCTTGGCCTCCCTAGGTTTCAATTTCTTGTTGTAGAATATAGAGAATAAATATCTGTCCAAACAGCTTAATCTTGGTAGATTTGTAGATAGGTAGAGAAACAAGGGTGCTCAACAGCTTAATCTGAGCCCCTGGATGCAGTAAGTGTGGTTGTAGATAGGAGGACAGCAAGAAGAAAAGAACAAAAAGCTGGGTATGCTAGTTCAAGTGCACCCAAACCAAAAAGAAGAGAAAATGCTAGGTGAATAGGCCGGGTAGGTAGCTTTGTGGTTGCAGAATCATGGCTTGTGATCCATTTCATATTGTCAAGTGTTATATCTATCATATCACAAGTTGAAGGTGATTTTTCAGTTGGAGGACTTCAAGAAATGCATGTCTAACTTCCCCTTCTCCCTCTTTCCCAAATCACTCACTAACTTCCCCTAAAGAGGTCAAGATCTGCTTGATACCTCTTAGATTCATCATTCTCCATATCATCTGCCTTGGTGAATATCTGCTTCACTAAAGGAATGTTCACACTTCTTCTATCAGTCATTTTCCCCCATTGATAGCTTAAGACTTCATTCTCAGCGCTTTGTCTCATCATTATCACATTAACTATTAACTCTATTATGTAACTCCCTATCTCTTTTCCCTTCCCCTACTAAAACTATCTCTATAACTCCCCTATATACTTATCCCCTCCCCTTGGTTGAAAAATAACCATAAGTACACTTGGGAATTGCTAAGTTTACCTGAAACTGAGCAAGAGCCCTCACTTCCCCCCTCAAACCATCTTCCAAATGCATTATGACCCCTTCCTATGCATAAAATCCCTCCTTTTACCTATGCAAACCCTCCATTATCCATGTTTTAACCTTTTTTCAAGGCTCAAAACCCTCTCACCATGCTTCGGACCCCTTCCGATGCATTAACAACCTTCCTCCGATTTCATTTTACCTTCTTCAAAGGCAAAAAACCCTTCTGATGCTTTATAGCCCCCTTCTATACATATAAACCCTCCTCCGATGGATTCCCCCCCCCCCCCCCCCCCCCCCCCCCGACGCGATATCGCTGTCGGAGGTAATAACAGTGCTGGCCTATATATGTGTGCCCCCATTCCTTTTTGTCCCGATGCGATATTGCTATCGGAGGCTTCCTCCATCATATTTTCCCATATATCCCGCATATACTCTTTTTTATCGCAACTCCCCTTTTTTGTTTTTTCGTTTAAACTCAAGTTTTTTATAAAACTTAAGTCATAACGTAAAAACCCGCATTTTTCAACAATATCGCATCCCAGTGGTCTATCACTCCCGCTCAGATCAACGGCCCAGATCTTGTCGGCGATCTCCCATTTTGGCGATCGCAATTGTATAAAGTCCTGCCCCATGTCCCCGCCGATAGCGAAATGCCGATTTAATCGCGGCCGCCCATTCGGGCCCTCAGATCAACGGTCTTTATTAAGTCGCGGCCCCATATATAGCATTGCTTATTCTGGAGCCGAAGTATTAATAAAATGCAGCATATAAAATTATCGGGTCCGAGAGGAGGCCTTTGTACAGCGAAATGGGAAAGCTCCGATATTCCGGAGCCGAAAAGTTATAAAGGGCAGTTTTAAGGGATTTCGGGTCCGCAAACCAAATTCTTGTAAATCCGCCGATATGACATCGTCGATGGGCCGGACGCGATTCCAAATAAAAGGAAGGGCCTATAGCATATCGGGTCCGCGCGGTTTCGGCGATTTTTTATGTGCCACCCCCTAGTCCACCCCGATGCGATATTGCGATGAGATCTGGGCCATTGGATCGACCTGCGCTGGATCCAATGGCCAGGATTTAATGATTGCTACAGTGTCCACTTAAGCACCAAATTTTCACAATTTCGCAGTGTTTTGAGAGCATTTTCATATTATGATAAAATGGCCATTGTTCAAGGTTTGTGTGCAGCGCTCCCTCCCGCCACCACCAGTAAGGGAAATCATACATCCTTAAGCCATTTAGGATCGCTCCAAGCCTGGTTTTGCTCTAGGGGGCCAGTCTCGGCCTCGGCACAGTTGGCAACACTTTTTCCCCCTGTTTGCACCATTTTTCAAAAAGTTTAAGGTTAGTTTTGATTGGCCAGAGCGCCGATTGCACCCAAAGGCCACGGAGGACATTAGAAATAGTTATTTTTGCATTAAAAGGAAGAAGGGGGCGATGGGACAGTTTAAAGAGTATCAGCGGTGAGAAAAGGCCCAGATTCAGTGCCAAAGTGTATCGGGATGCGGAAAAGAGTATCAGTCCAGTTTTTCAGAGCAGATGAAAGCAAAGCAAGCCCAACAAAGTCAAAAAAGCATCATTCAGCCATTAAGGCTCACCAACACTTCTTTTGTTGCTTTAAAAGCCACCTAAAGGCATAGATGAAGGCTTTCAAGACAGAGTTATTGCAGAGACATTGTTCCCAGTCATATTTTTGGAGCAGCGCTGCTTCCTTAATTGCGCAGTTATGACACAGAGGGTAGCGCATGGCTCAAGGCACTCTTTCAGTCCATTTTTGAAGCTGCAGGACCCTGTGCAGCCCTAAAGAGCCATTTTGATGAGGCTGCTCCCTCATGTGCAGCTGTTTTAGATATTTTATTGCATTTATTTCCAGCACAACTTAGCATTAGAAGCAGTTATTGCATAGATCTCTTTGGCTCTGTTTTGATAGATATTTTGAGATATTTTCTCCTTTGACACCTGTTTAAGGGATGTTTGTAAATATTTTCTATTTAAACAACCCTCTGTATTTATGTAAAGGGTTGGTTGGTCGATAACTTCCTCTAGACTTTCATTGTATTTTCTGAGAGTCTCTATAATCAAAGATCGCTGGAATGTTTGGGAGATGAACTGACTATTGTGTTTTAATGACTGAAGAGTGACTATGGAATCCTAACGCTTCTACATAGCCCAATAAGTGTTTCTTATCTTTGTTTATAGTTTATATGTTTTATGCCATCATTGTTTCACTATCTAAACAGCAGAAAGAAAGAATAGTTCAGAGCTCACTTAGTTGTATTCTGTTCTCAATTTCTGTGATTTATCTATGTTTTCCTCTGAATTAGTCTTGAATATGAATACTGATTTTCTCATATTTACGCTAGTTCCTTCATATATGAATGTTGTTTAGGAATCCTTGACTGCTCCTATATAAATGTTCATTCACCTTCCCTCTGTTAGCATAATGAGAGCTACTTAGTTGCCTTTCATTCACTGACCTTCGTTCCATCTTTATTCCAGCTCGATATTGTTTTATGTGTAGCTATCCTGCTCTGTATTCCTCTTTTGACCAAGAAAACGCAACAACAAGCCTAATCCACGACTCCATGCCCAATGGTTTGAAATTCTCACACTATGCATCCCAACTCTGTTTGAAAGAGTCCTCCATCCCACCAAAATCAAAACAAAACCCAAGAAAATCATAACTAGCCTAAAATCAACCCAAAACAAAGCTAAATTGTATAGAGAGAGCCTTCTCTGATTGTAGGTAGGCTAGGACCTGCAGTCCAAAGATTGGTTTTTGGTTACCTCGGCCGTATCATTTAAGGAGCTTTAAGGACAACCTGAGTGATAATAGATGTTAACTTGTTTTTTAGCTCGAGAGTTATGTAATTCATTGTGTCCAAAATCATTTCTTATTGTCATGACTATTTTTATTTTAATGATTAGGAAACGGGCCTATATTTGATCAAAAAACATAATTTTCAGAATATATTCCATTTTTCTAATTAAAAGCTAAATTTCCTTCTAGTTTATGACGTTCAAACAAACTAAAATCATTTTCCTTTAACAAGTCACTATTGTAATATACTACTAAATAGACAACTACGCAATGAAGTTATTAATGAAAAAATACTAATAAATCACAAATACATGCAAGAAATAACACCATTATGTCTTAGGCATGCCAAGTCTTATCCTCTTGGTTGGAAATATTACTTCATGAAAACAACATATTTGACAAAGAGAACTTTTCTGAAACTAACCAACGCCAATGTATCCAACAAAATTAATGACATTTCTATTGACATGCCCTCAAAATGTGTGGAAATATCAAACAAGTGTAATGCACTTCCTTATACACACTCCTCTTTCTTCATGTGTCTTCGGAGGAAGCCCTGAAGTTCGATACTCTTGCAAGTACTGCTACAAAGTTCTAGCTCTAAAGGAACTCAAATTTCAAATAGATGAATGTATTGTATCTTGGTTCTAAATGATAGACAAAGTGATGGAATCATCAAATGATCCTAAGCTCAATTATATTTCTCTATGAAATAACATTAAGGAAATTGTTTCTATAATGCTTTAGGTCCAAGTCAACATGGAAAAAGAAACAAGGTTTGACTTAAAATCAGGTAAGACTTAAGAGTTAATTTAGGAAATTTGGTCAAAATAAATTAACTTGGAAAAAACTTTTATTTTTTAACTGTCAAGTTTTACTTGATTCTTGCCCAAGCCGAAGTCAAATCCTGAAATAGTTCTACTTGATTCAGAGTTAGACCCTAAATTTTGTCCAAGTTAAGGTTTGACTCCATCTAATTTGCTCAGGTTTAAATCCTAGCCAAGTTAGCTCAGATAAGGCAGGTATCTATGGCTACAAGTATCTTTACTATTTAAGGTAACAATGGCTCAAATGTGATATGAAAAATAAATACCATGTGATGAACCATTTCTTATTTTTTAGGATTGATACATTTCAGATGATGGAAATGTTATGTTGTCATGTAAGGATAGGGTTGACAAAGATATGGTGAAATGTTCAAAGGCTGCAGGCTATCACAAATAATGGTACTATAATTGAAGCCCAGTTGGCTTCCTATGAAGGTTTTTGATTATAATTATAAGACCATTTATTGCAAATGTGTTGGAAAAGGTATAAAAAGGTTTGCGTTAGGTTAATTTTTAGTTTAGATATTAACCCCAATGAACAATGTACTTTTAGGCATATAACAACACAAGTTTCCAAAATTACTATATAAAATTTAAGTGGATTGATGGTCATTACCTTGAGACCTTATTGCCGACATAAAAGAACAATGTATAAATGTGTACTAGAAAAAGTGATAATTTAATATAAAGCTTCCGATAAGTGTTGTTAACTGTCATTGGAATTATATTATCTTTGATTTGACTTTTACTGCGGATGCAACGGTTTTCCATCTTGAATAAACTCATTTTTGCATCAGATTTTATATGTACATTACAGCTTGGTAAAAGGTAAATGAATCTCAGGAAAAAATCATAGCATAAAGTATTGAAATAAAATTAATAAATCTGCAATTCAAAATATGCTACACTATGACTTATTGAACTGATTCATACATTTAATCATGGTATGGCTTATCTTGAATTTTTAATGAGGACTATAACCAGATTCTAAGAACATATATATTAGGATTTTTTTAGGAACATATATATTAGTATTTTTTTGGGTAACTTCTAGATTTGTACAACAAATGCAAGATGAATTTAAGTAAGGTTTTTGTATGAGTTTAAGATGGTGTATTTTCCTTTTATGTCCCTTGGGAAAATGGGGTTTAATAAAGTCTTGACAAGCTGTTTTATTGAAAGTATGAGGATGACTAAGGCTGCAAAATACAAGCCTAATTGTCCATATCCTTATTCAAAATGTCTAGAAATATATCAAGTGAGCTTGATATCATAGACAAACTCTAAGATTATTAGGTGTAGGTCTATAAAGAATTTATCATCTATGTGTACTACCATGCATAGAGAGATACATAAACAAATGTGATGAATCCTAAATAAATACAATGTGGTGAATCATCATGTGAAATGTATCAATCCACTCATCTCAGTTTTAGTTGATTTACAAAATTCATTTCCAAAATAGCCACTTGGGACTTCTGCTGAATCGACTGTTCATTAGCATGTATGGTATAGACGGAACGACAAGTGTCATTAGCGTATATGGTATAAGAGGTGATACAAAATTCCTTCGGTTATTAAGTGCATCCCGAGTTCCTTCCATAACTGCAAAACTAGAAATCTATAAGCTAGACTCTATTGGTGGTCCTTGAGGAGGAGTCACCCATGGCCCAAGGAAAGGTAAGTAAAGCATCCAAGGAGCAACACTTCCTAGTGTAGGGTAGTGTCTAAGTTTTACAGATTGATAGATATTCCTTATTACAACATTTGATGGGGTTCAAGATGCATACTCCTCTGAATGATGGACCACTGCACCCCTTCATACACTAGAGTACTCCACACTTGTGGTGACAATGTGAGTGGGTGAGGTGGACTCATAATTTCCCTGGGGGTATTATTGCTCCCACCCCTCCCTATGTTAAAAGCCCCAGTCATTCTAGTCAGCAATAAATGGCTCCTTGACAATGGCAAGTTTATTTACCTCATTCTTGAAACATGATTCCTTTCATCAATGGAATTAACTGATGCAAAAGGAGTTGTAATATTCACAAATTCAACAATTTTGCTAGATATTCTTGTTGGTGTGCTTGAGAAAGGGGTGTGAACATGTATGCCCAAGGTATTAGTGAACACCTTCCCATGAATATGATCTGCAACAATATTCCAAGCATTCTCCCACATACTTCTGCCTCCATATGATCCTGAGGATCCATTTGAGATGTTGACATACAATATTAGCACACAAGTAGACTATTCATACTAGATATTTAGAGAGATAAAAAAAAATGAAATGTTACATAAACAATGGTCATCCCGCATAAATAACAAACTCAATATAGAAAATTGTCACTCACCTCACCCTATATAAGAAAAAGTTGTTATCATCAGCGCCCCATTTGGTAATGACCCTTGATTGTCAAAAGACATCATGCATTGCTAGTTAGAATGTATATTCTAATTAAGCAAAAATGTGGGTTCTGAGACAGAATAAATACAATAGATATAACTCACATAAGAAACTCATAAATAAGAATATGTGCACACACTTGTTGTGAATCTATGAAAGGTTGTTAAAATAACAATGATGCTAGTACTACTGTTGCATTCAGATATGGTAATGTTGATATCTGCATGGTATATGACGGTGTAAATTGTGGGCCAATATTAAGAAGATATGTTTGAGAAGGCTATTGTTCCTATCTAGTCCCATTTTTTAGGAATGGATCTTTGACCTAACTGATGTACTATAGATTATGGTCATAGAATATTCCTTCACGAGCTTTGTTGAATATACACAGTATGAAAGTGTCTTTATAAGTCTGAATTGCAAATCAAGATGCCTCCTTTCCTTTTATTTATTTATTTAAAAAAGAACATAAAGTGAGAGGTGACAAGGAATGTTTCCTTTGTGTATCTTCAAGTTGACATCTTGATGAGGTGGATTATAGTGATAATAGTTATTGATCCCTTCCTAGCATTAATTCTCACAACGTTTAGACTATGTGACGAATGGAGACAAGTCCAAAGATGGCCTTGAGGGTGAAAGGATGGTTGTTGAACTTGTATTGGATGATGGGATAGGGCTATGGATGATGCATTATAATGGAAGGGTGGGGATTCTCTTTGTTTTAGCCTAGTTAACCAAAACCAGGCTAGCTCCCCATTGTTGGCATTATGATACATATGTTGTAATTGATGGTAACCCACTCATCTCAGATGATAAATTATAGCGCAGCAAAGTTCACGCACTTATATGCAGAGAAAAGTTTATTTCATGTAGAGAAAAGTTCACGCACTTTTATGCAAAGAAAAGTTTATTTCATGTAGAGAAAAGTTCACGCACTTTTATGCAGAGAAAAGTTTATTTCATGTAGAGAAAAGTTCACGAACTTTCATGTAGAGAAAAGTACCTTTCATGAAGAGAAAAGTTCACGCACTTATATGCAGAGAAAATTTTATTTCATGTACAGAAAAGTTCACGCACTTTTATGCAGAGAAAAGTTTATTTCATGTAGAGAAAATTTCATGCACTTTTATGCAGAGAAAAGTTTATTTCATGTAGATAAAAGTTCAAACACTTTCATGAAGAGAAAAGTCCCTTTCATGAAGAGAAAAGTTCACGCACTTTCATGGTTGGCTCATGGTATTAGTCCGACAGTTTTTGATCCTATGGTTTTGGTCCGTGGTATTGCATCCAAAAGTGTTGATCTCACGCACTTTCATGGTTGGTTCATGGTATTAGTCCTATAGTTTTTGATCCTATGGTTTTGGCTCGTGGTATTGCATCCAAAAGTGTTGATCTCACGCACTTTCATGGTTGGTTCATGGTACTAGTCCAACAGTTTTTTGATCCTATGGTTTTGGACCGTGGTATTGTGGAAGGCCTAAGACTATAAAAGAGGAAGGAGATCATTTGGCAAAGCATCATCGAATGAATTGAATATCTAATAAGTGCTAGATCTGAAATATTTGTGATTGGGTTATGGTGCAGATCTGGATCTGAATGAAGGAGGAACCTTAGCGCATAAAGAAGGATAAGTTCTTTTGATGGGTCATAATATTTATGCTTGAATAATAGTATCTTTGCATGATTTTGATCTGTTATATGAGGCGCATGCTTGATCTATAAATCTGACAATCTGGGTTAATTAGTGTCTGAATATTTGAAAGAAGGAATTATCCTTTATAGATCTGCACGCAGGTTTCAAGTTGTTGAAGTAGCGTATATCTTTAAATTATGATCTAGCTGCCTCTGTCTATTGCTGCAGTATTCTAGGTTCAGAATTTGGTGTGTGGTTATTGTTACTGTGTTCTGGGTACAGCTGTCAGAGAAGTGTTTACTTGATTCAGTGCTAATTAGGAAAAGGAGATTGTTTGATGCAGATATACTTGATGATTGATTGATGTTTATGGATCCGGTCTGAAAATTTATGAAACGTGGTCCCTGGAAGAAAGAGAAGGTTGTAGCCTTCAGTAGGCCATCACCTATGTACTAGTATCTTGGCTAGTACAAGAGCTAAGGGGGTTGTAGCTCCCTTCCAGGAGAAGCTGGAGAACGAGAGAGGGTTGTAGCTCTCTGCAGGTTGTAGCCTGCGTACTCGTAAAGGACTGCACTAGTACAAAATCATTGTAAAAGGAGTTTCTAATTGAAAGAAGATAGAGACATATTGCAGCAGGTGGTTTTCACCCACATTGGGTTTCCACCTTATATCTGGTGTTCTTTTGTGTGACTATTTGCTTTTCTTGTTCCTGCTCATTATTTTATGATACTGACATACAAAGTAATGATCAATATTTGAAGAATTATTCAAAGTATAAATAAGGAAGATAGATTGAAAAGAATTTGATAATACTGATTCACCCCCCCCCTCTCAGTATTATTTCCAACAATTGGTATCAGAGCCAGGTTCTTCTGAAGAAGCTTGATCGCTTGAAGGAAGATCTAACATCATGAGCAACTACGAGAGGGAAGCATCAATCAGGCCACCGATTTTTGATGGAACAAACTTCGTATATTGGAAGGTAAGAGTTACTACCTATCTTCAATCTTTGGGTACAGAAGTATGGGACATTATAGAAACAGGGTATATTTTTCCATCAGCTACTCCTACAGATTCAGCTGAGAAGAAGAAATATGAAACAAATGCAAAGGTGGTTAATACTCTTCTAGGATGTCTATCTCAATCTGAATTCATGAAGGTTATGCAATATAAATCAGCAAAAGAAATATGGGACAAGATTGTTTTGAGCTACGAAGGAGATGAACAGGTAAAACATGCAAAACTTCAAACCCTCAGGATTCAGTATGAGAATCTCAGAATGTATAATGATGAAAGTGTGGCTAACTATTTCCTTCGAGTAGATGAGATTGTTAATTGTATGAAAAACTTGGGTGAAGAAATAAAAGAGGTTGTTGTGGTTGAAAAAGTCCTAAGATCATTGTCCCCCAAGTTTGAATCTAAAGTGTCTGCAATAGAAGAAAAGGAAAATCTACGAACTATTACTATGTCTCAGCTACACGGAATTCTAACTGCTTATGAAATGAGAAAAGGAGGTCCATCAGACAGGAGAGAAGCTTCTTTTAAGGCTTTAGGCAAAGGAGACTAATATGAATCAAGTCACATGCCAGAAGAAGAAGAAGAATCAAATTTTGTCAGAAATCTTCAACGGGGTACTGGAAGGTTCAGAGGTAAGCTACCTTTTAAATGTTTTTCTTGTGGAAGAGTAGGTCATTATGCTGCCAAATGTCCTCATAAGGATAAGATTGACAAAGGAAAGGAACCTGCCAGATGGAACAAGAAACAGAATGCAAATAAGAAAAGCTACTACACTCATGAAGACAGTGATGGTCTATCAAATAGTGATGAAGATGAACGAGGTAATGACTATAAACTTTTAATGGAATTTGAAGATGATGATTACATGGATGATATAGATGTGGATAGTTTTTATGAAGAGATTTCTAGACTTAAGACTTGTATAGAAGAAAAGAATATGATCATTGATACTCTACAATTTCAAATTGATGAAAAAGAAAAATATCTTGAAAAGTTAGAAGGTGAAATTGTTGGCCTTAGAAAAGAAATTGAGAAAACAAAGGCTATTAATCTTAAGTTTGTCAAAGGATCTGAAACTCTGGATGAGATCATCAATGTACAACGTTGTCCGCTAAACAAGACAGGTCTGGGGTATAATGGAGAAACATCTGAAGCATCCACCTCAAAGAGTTATCTTGATGCAGCAAGAAGGAATGAGCAAAAGCACAATGGATATCACCAGGTAAAGCAGGGATGAATTACATCAAGAACGAACAAAGACTATCAGGTAAACCAGGGGCAATCTGTCTTAAGGATGAACAAAAGCTACAACCAGCCACAGGTAAAATCTTCTCAATTTTCTTCAAGAATGGATGAAAATAGAAATTACAATCATTTGGCCGGTAGATTTGATAATCGCAGAAGTTTCTTCAATGGGCAATGTTTCTCTTGCCATAACTTTGGTCACAAAGCAGCTCAATGTGTTGCATATAAAACAATCATGACTAGAGAAGCTCAAAAATAAAGAAGTATGATCGGGGTTACAAAAAGGACCTATAACAACTTTTTAGCTCTTGAAAATGAAGTTGAATGTTCTATTTGCAATAACTTTGGTCATGAAGATTCTGAATGCAGGAGCAGGTTTCAGCGGACAAAGGAACAAGCCTCAAGCACCAGAACATGGAGAATAAAGGAACCACAAACAGAAATATGTGGGATAGCCTTTTATGCAGAGGGACAGGAAAATCTATGGTACATCGACAGTGGATGTTCGAAGCATATGACAGGTGATAAAGAAAAACTTGAATCATATTCTGCTTTAGAAAAGGGAAAGAAAGTTTCTTTTGGAAATGATACTCTAGCAAATATAAAAGGAAAAGGCACAGCTCAATTAAAAGAAAAGGTCAAAGCTGGAAATGTTTTGTATGTTGATGGCTTGAAGCATAACCTTCTGAGTGTCAGTTAGATGTGCGATCAAGGAACCAAGGTAATATTTCGATCAAATGGATGTAGCATTCTTGATCTTGATACAGGGAAAACTGTGATCAAAGGTAGAAGAACTCCAAATAATCTATACATATTTGATGAAGGACAACAACAATGCTATTTGAGCAAGGATGATGAACATTGGTTATGGCACCGGAGGTTGGGGCATCTAAGCTTTTCACAAATAAGGAAGGCATGCAAATATCAGGCAGTTCGTGGTCTTCCAGATATCAAAATTCCAGACAACACTATATGCAAATCATGTCAGTTTGGTAAGCAAACCAGAACCAACTTCCTGGAGAAGGAAGGATCAGCCAGCAGGCCTCTTGAACTAGTCCATACAGATGTATGTGGTCCTTTCAGGACGAAGTCACCTCGAGGAGAAAAATACTTGATATTATTCATTGACGATTTCTCCAAGTTTGTTTGGTTAGGACTTTTGAAGCACAAAGACGAAGCATTCGAAAAATTCAAATCCTTCAAAGCCTTGGTTGAAAATGAATCAGGTTACAAAATTAAGTGCCTCAGGTCCGACAGAGGTGGGGAGTTTACCTCAAATGAATTTTTCGATTTCTGTGAAGAACATGGGATAAGAAGGGAATTCTCTATAGCTAGAACTCCTCAGCAAAATGGAGTGGTGGAAAGGATGAACAAAACAGTCCAACAAATGGCCCGTGCTATGCTTGATGAGTCTGGAACTCCCGCAACTTTCTGGGGTGAAGCTGCATATGCTACGGTTGTTATTCTCAATAAAACAAATGTCCGAGTGAACAACACTCAAACTCCTCATGAACTCTGGTATGGTGAGACTCCTTCAGTAAAACACTTCAAAATCTTTGGGAACAAATGCTATATTAAGAATACTGATGAGCAACTTGGCAAACTTGAACCTAGAGCAGATGAAGGCATTCTTCTTGGTTATTCTCCACACAAAAAAGCATATAAGTGCTACAATAAAAGACTTGGAAGAATTGTTGACAGCATTGATGTAGTGGTTGATGAAAAAGGATACATTCCTAGGCAAGTAAATCATGAAAATATCGAAGAAGATGAAGACTACCCTCAAAGACAGAATGATGAAGAAGAAGAACCTCAAGAAGCACCAGAGGAACAGATAAGGGTAGAAGAGAAGACTCCATCCAGGTATGTTCAGAAGAATCATCCAGAATCTCAGATTTTGGGGCAAAAAGAAGCAGGTGTACAAACAAGAAGAACAATTCCAGAAGCTTCAAGCTATTTGGCATTACTCTCATCCACTGAACCACAAAATGTAAAAGAGGCATGCAAAGATGAATGTTGGGTCAAATCAATGGATGAAGAACTTGAGCAAATCGAAAAGAACAACACTTGGGAGTTGGTTCCTAGACCAAAGGATAAGAATGTTATAGGGACAAAATGGGTCTTCAAAAATAAGTTGAATGAAAATGGGGAAGTAATTAGAAACAAGGCCAGACTTGTTTGTAAAGGGTATGCGCAGCAAGAAGGAATAGATTTTGAAGAAACTTTTGCTCCTGTTGCAAGACTTGAGGCATCCGAATGTTCCTTGCTCTCTCAAGCTTTCAAAAGTTCAAAGTATTTCAAATGGACGTGAAATCAGCCTTTCTGAATGGAGACTTAGAAGAAGAGGTATAGGTATACATTAAGCAACCAGATGGTTTCATTCTTGGAAATGATCCAAATCTTGTATGCAGATTGAAAAAGGCTCTCTATGGTCTTAAACAAGCTCCAAGGGCTTGGTACTATCGTTTGGACAAATATCTTCATCAACAAGGTTTTTCAAAAGGATGAGCAGATATAAATCTTTATATAAAAATTGAAAATGACAAATTGCTGATACTTTTTGTGTATGTAGATGACATTCTCTTTGGCAGCAATGAAGAATCTATGAGTCAAAGCTTTGCCTTGGTGATGCAGAAAGAATTCGAAATGTCCTTGCTTGGAGAATTGACATATTTTCTTGGCCTGCAAATCCAACAAAAGGAAGGAGGGATCTTCTTGTCTCAAACCAAGTATCTCAAGAAGATTTTGAATAAATATGGCATGGAAGATGCAAAACCAGTATGTACATCCATGGTCACAGGATGTAGCCTCAGTGAAAATGATGAATCAGCAGCAGTACATCAACCAACCTACAGATCTATGATTGGAAGTCTACTTTATTTGACAGGTACCCGACCAGACATCATGCATGCAGTGGGAATAGTTGGAAGATTTCAGTCAAATCCAAAGGAAACTCATCTTTAGGCAGTAAAGAGAATCTTCAAATATCTTCAAGGGACTCAAAATTATGGCTTATGGTATCCTAGAGATACAGATCTCACACTTCATGCTTATACTGATGCAGATTGGGCCGGAAGCATGGATGACAGGAAGAGCACAAGTGGTGGTGCATTCTTTATGGGTTCCAGATTAGTATCTTGGTTCAACAAGAAACATAGTTCGATTGCCTTGTCTACAACTGAAGCAGAATATGTTGCTGCTGCATCTTGCTGCACTCAACTCCTTTGGATGATGCAGAACTTGCAGGATTTTCAAATCACTTGTACACCACCCATCTCCATCTTATGTGAGAATACAAGTGCAATCATCATTTCAAAGAACCAAGTCATGCATTCAAAAACCATGCACATACCAATCAAGTATCACTTTCTCTGGGAACAAGTGCTTGAACAAAAGGTCAAGTTGGAGTATGTTCCTTCTAAGGAACAAGTTGCTGATATACTCACCAAACCATTGCCTAGGGAGACCTTTGAATACCTCAGGCAAAAGCTGGCGGTTGTTGATGCATCATCTTGTTGTTGAATCTCTTCTGATTGTTGGTTGTACGCAAGGTTCATCTGAAGTATATGCGTACATGTGCTGGGTTGCGGATTGGTCAAAGATCGAATGACACAGGTTCAGGGGGAGCATATCATGCATTGTTGGCATTATGGAGGAAGTACAGAAGGAGATCATGGATGCTGGTCTGAATATTGCTGCAATACGTCTCTATCTCTTTCATGGTCATTTATGGTGTTTGATGGATTATGGTTCTTCTTTGCAGATCTGGTTTATAGTCAGGGGGAGCATGTTCTTAGGGGGAGCATAACCCTTTGCCCTTGATGTCAAAGGGGGAGAGTGATTGGTTGTTGTTGCCATCAAGTCCAAAGGGGGAGATTGTTGGCATTATGATACATATGTTGTACTTGATGGCAACCCACTCATCTCAGATGATAAATTATAGCGCAACAAAGTTCACGCACTTATATGCAGAGAAAAGTTTATTTCATGTAGAGAAAAGTTCACGCACTTTTATGCAAAGAAAAGTTTATTTCATGTAGAGAAACGTTCACGCACTTTTATGCAGAGAAAAGTTTATTTCATGTAGAGAAAAGTTCACGCACTTTCATGCAGAGAAAAGTCCCTTTCATGAAGAGAAAAGTTCACGCACTTATATGCAGAGAAAAGTTTATTTCATGTAGAGAAAAGTTCACGCACTTTTATGCAGAGAAAAGTTTATTTCATGTAGAGAAAAGTTCACGCACTTTTATGCAGAGAAAAGTTTATTTCATGTAGAGAAAAGTTCACGCACTTTCATGAAGAGAAAAGTCCCTTTCATGAAGAGAAAAGTTCACGCACTTTCATGGTTGGCTCATGGTATTAGTCCGACAGTTTTTGATCCTATGGTTTTGGTTCGTGGTATTACATCCAAAAGTGTTGATCTCATGCACTTTCATGGTTGGTTCATGGTATTAGTCCTATAGTTTTTGATCCTATGGTTTTGGCTCGTGGTATTGCATCCAAAAGTGTTGATCTCACGCACTTTCATGGTTGGTTCATTGTATTAGTCCAACAGTTTTTTGATCCTATGGTTTTGGACCGTGGTATTGTGGAAGGCCTAAGACTATAAAAGAGGAAGGAGATCATTTGGCAAAGCATCATCGAATGAATTGAATATCTAATAAGTGCTAGATCTGAAATATTTGTGATTGGGTTATGGTGCAGATCTAGATCTGAATGAAGGAGGAACCTTAGCGCATAAAGAAGGATAAGTTCTTTTGATGGGTCATAATCTTTATTCTTGAATAATAGTATCTTTGCATGATTTTGATCTGTTATATCAGGCACATGCTTGATCTATAAACCTGATAATCTGGGTTAATTAGTGTCTGAATATTTGAAAGAAGGAATTATCCTTTATAGATCTGCACGCAGGTTTCAGGTTGTTGAAGTAGCGTATATCTTTAAATTATGATCTAGCTGCCTCTGTCTATTGCTGCAGTATTCTGGGTTCAGAATTTGGTGTGTGGTTACTGTTACTGTGTTCTGGGTATAGCTGTCAGAGAAGTGTTTACTTGATTCAGTGCTAATTGGGGAAAGGAGATTGTTTGATGCAGATATACTTGATGATTGATTGATGTTTATGGATCCAGTCTGAAAATTTATGAAACGTGGTCCCTGGAAGAAAGAGAAGGTTGCAGCCTTCAGTAGGCCAGCACCTACGTACTAGTATCTTGGCTAGTACAAGAGCTAAGGGGGTTGTAGCTCCCTTCCAGGAGAAGCTGGAGAACGAGAGAGGGTTGTAGCTCTCTGTAGGT
Organism: Pinus tabuliformis; assembly: GCA_031772625.1. Lineage (NCBI taxonomy): Eukaryota > Viridiplantae > Streptophyta > Pinopsida > Pinales > Pinaceae > Pinus > Pinus tabuliformis. The sequence goes on along the minus strand of CM062805.1, from coordinate 801,395,435 downwards.
TGTAGCCTGCGTACTGGTAAAGGACTGCACCAGTACAAAATCATTGTAAAAGGAGTTTCTAATTGAAAGAAGATAGAGACATATTGCAGCAGGTGGTTTTCACCCACATTGGGTTTCCACCTTATATCTGGTGTTCTTTTGTGTGACTATTTGCTTTTCTTATTCCTGCTCGTTATTTTATGATACTGACATACAAAGTAATGATCAATATCTGAAGAATTATTCAAAGTATAAATAAGGAAGATAGATTGAAAAGAATTTGAAAATACTGATTCACCCCCGCCCCCCCTCTCAGTATTATTTCCAACACCCATGTCTTCAAGCCATAAAGGACAATGTGTTTAATGATTGTTTCCAAGAGGTGTATCTCAGCCAAGATATCTCTAGGAAGTGGAGTCGAAATTACTCTCTTGAATCAGGCAAGTGAACCATTTGTCTTGTTAAGACTAAGCTAGAAAGCATGCCTCAAAGTCAATAAAGGCCCTATTGATTAAAACCCCATGTATAACTAAGTTTAATTGTGAATTGTCAAAGGTTCAAGATGATGGATAAGGCATAAATAAAAACAAGAGGATTATATTGTGGACAAAAAAAACAAGGAGATCAAGACATGGTATAGAAGACAACCATCACCATTATGCATCATAGATCAATATTAATCTAAGATATGTTAAGAACTGACTCGTAAGAGGTTCACATCTTGAATTTTTTGATTCCCTTCAATGTTAAATATATCTAGGGTCAGGATGAATCTATGGTAGTTTATGGACTATATAGTGAATTTTTAGATATATTCATCGTTGCAAACTTTGTTATAATATGAATCATGCTATTGAGGATGATTGATTTTTCTTCTGAATATGTATTATGAAATTTGAATGTGATATCTCTTCTCCATTTTATAAATTAAAATTTTTTAATACATTATTTATGTATGATGAATGTTGATAATTACAACTTTTAGTTATCCTTGTGATGTATTGAAAATAACTGGAATTTTTTTTCATCATAAAACCTCAAAAATATCATTTCCCATGCTGAATCCATTTCACATTTCATTTTTTGTTTCTCATTTCTGGTAATGTATTTCCGTATTTCTCAAGGTTTTTTGTTTCCTACTTGTTTTATATTGTTGATCTCTGAGCTCTTTGAAGTTACTTAATTGTTGGCTTAGAAACATGTGAGAGAACAAGGCCTTCAAATAATGGAAACTTTTTTAACCTGTTGATATGACTCCATCTCACTGAAGAGCTAGAGGTATGTTTTTAACATATTTTTTGAATGAAGCATCAAGGAGATAACATGTTCATGTTTTGATCATTCATATTTTTTCGTACTGAACTAAAGCAACCAGAAACAATTGTCTAGTTATTTTTATTGAACAAATATTATCATTTATGTGAATGATACTTATTTTATATATCTTCCTCTAGCCAAAGTTAAAATGTAGTAATGGGAGTAGTACTTGCATGAGTTTGACACTTGGATTAGGTAGAAAGTAACTTTGTGAACATATTATGCTTGGTTCCTAGTCGACATTATTTTCTAGAGTTTTTAATTAATGAATTTTGGGCAGTCTAGTTCTTGTAGTAATGCATATTATTCATTTATTTACTCAAAACTTGTATTTGATTATAGGGCCTAAGAAAAGTAATAATTCTCTCAAAAGAGGAGTTCCTAGAAATGAGTTTGATTTTCACAGCACTATAATTATTGGAGAACCACATGCTAATGTTGCTTTGAACGATGCTACAAGTTCCATTGGTGTTAGAGAAGAGTCCTTGAACCAAAATGATAAAAAAAGAAGAAAGAATACTACATTCACAGAATGAGAACAAGTCAGAAGTGATGAAATTGATACCTACCCTAAAGAAACAAGGAGTAAAATAATTAAACCAAAGTGTTACATGGGTCGATTAAAATAAAATGGAGCAAAGTGACCATAGTGAAGATCCCAAGAAAAGGAATTTAGATAATTTAAACAAGTCACCAATTGTTGCTTCACCTTCCTTGGAGAGCATGACCCAGAGTGCAACATTTGGCAATGATTATGAGAGTTTGGAATCTTTTAGAGCAGAATTCAATGAGGAAAATATTAAGACTTCCCGGATTGAAGTAGCAGAGGATTTTGCAAAGCCACTAATAGTAGCAGCAACATCAGTTACATCAAGAGAGGTTGATGCCAATGAAGCAGGTACAACGAGATTTTATTTTAACTATAATGATGCGATAATTACTTGTTTAGTCTATAGGGTAAATAAATGGTCAACCTACAACAAGATTTTCTTAGAAGCTTTCAAGATAGAAATTTACACCTAGACCTAGTTGATATTAACTAACGTGATTGCATCACCTAATAACAACTTTCACAACAGTAATTTTTGTAGTTCATGGTATTAGTGATCAAGATCCCCAAAAGACCCAAACTGATGTAGAAAAATTGGCTTTAATGAAACCTATATGGACAAGTTTACCTTCTACTGTACATGAAGAAGCTTACGATGCATGAGAGTGTTGGTATGATGATCCCCCAGATGGCTTCAACTTGGAGGTGAGTGCTAGATAGTTCCAACTAACAAGAAATATTATGATGGGGCATTGAATGTGTATTAATTTTTTATGTTGATTATCTGCAAATTTCTCAATTTGTGATGTTGATATTTGCAAATTTTTCCATTTGAAACTACATGGATGCCTTTAGACCAATCAAATACACGTTCATAAGTGGCTCACCTCTATGGTAGATATGATAGTGATGTTGATGATTTTTCAACAGTCAATGGAAGAGGGTATCCTCACAAGATTGTTTCTGGAGGTGGCTTGTAAACTAAGAGATGGAAATGCCTGTAGCAAGTTGCATTTTATGTGTATTGCATTTCACATAAAATTAGGATTAAAAAAAAAGATGCTTCAACCAAAAACAACAATGAAACCATACAATCTTTAAATGCTACATGTAAAATCTAGGAGGTCAAGGCTAAAGGGAATTTCCAAACCCTTTTTGCAAGGTAAAGGCAACATAATTTAAGATACCAAATGTGCAAAATTGTAACAATATGGTTTAGGAAAGAAACAAAGTTATTTGAAACCTAAGTCCAAGTCCTTATGGGGAAAAGAAAAATTATCCTCTACATGAAAAGGAGAGACCTCAAGAAATTCATAATCTAGAAGGCATGGTTTTTCATGATTAATCTCCATGCCTGTGGCAGGCATGCTTTGGGCCCTGAGAAGCCATGGATCTAGTTGTTTCATTTGCATTCTACTTATTTAAGTTTTGTGCACATGTGGTTGTATTTAGTGGGCCTCCTCTATGGTGGAACGTGTTGCAACCTGATTTTTCTCCATGACCGTAAGCAATTTCACCAAAATGTCTCTTCTCATAGGGGCATTGAATTTCTCTTTATTTTGGTGGGTAGTAGAGGTACCAAAATCCATCAATCACGAGAGGAAAGGAAGATGAAGTTTAACCCTCAACATTTTATATTGAGAGAGCACCTCATCTATTTAAAATGAGGGCCAAAACTTGCCCTGTCTAAAGAAATTGGAGTGTTTACCTTTTAGAAATAGTGAATATCATTCTCAAATTCCAATCATCATATGTTCTTAGAACATGTGAAGGACCCTGCACAAAAAGGCTTTGATATGTCATTTCGTAGATATATGACCTTATATAGAAACAATAGTGAAATGGATAAAGAAAAACTTGAATGTTCATAATGGTGAGCTATCAGACAATTTCGACACAATTTCTTTTTGGTGTTTTTTGGACCCAAGAGAGAGGTGTGGGTTCTTTAAAAGGGGTCCTTGAGTATGGAAAGAGCCATATTTCCTATGAACACTAGACTGTATGGCTCAACCCCTCTCAAAGGATATCTTTCATATTTAGAATTGGTAAGACTTCATGCTTTGCATTCCCAATTTTGGCATGCTTAAATATTGAACAAGTGAAGAATACCATGTGAACCTTTCTTATGGCCCGGGAAGATGCAACAAAAATCACTAACATAAATAATGACCAGACGATATATTCTAGATTATTCCTCGGAACAATCTCTAGACTGCAAGAACATGCCATTCAAGTGTATGGAGTCTATAAACTATTTAATGTATGGAAAACTTGCTTGTTTATGCACAATATTCCAAAAGTTAGCAAGCTCAAGATTTAGAGAAACCACATTCTAAAACCGTATTTCTAGCAAAGGAATGGTGTTCAAGAAACCATTAGCAAATTCCAAAATATCATTGGACTCCTATAAAATGGATAATCTAGAGGAATTGTGAAGTTGCATTCAATCTACTTCAAGCCCTGATCGACGACAAGCAAGAAGATAAGTCACGGGACTCATTAAGTGTATTTGAATGACAAACTCATATATAATAATGGTCAAAATATTCATAATTTTTTTTATAATAATCAAAGAACAGTCACATGAATGCAATAATCAATATATGCACCATAGTTCATATTAACATGAGGAACTAGTATGTGGTAAGAATCACTTGAATGTGAAATCTCTATAGATGAACTCACAACTTGCATTTCTTCATAATATCTAGGAGTCATTTTTGTAAACTGCGGTAAAACCTTCCAGAAGTAAACCATGCAACAAATTTACTCTGTAAATATTCCTTAAGTGGAATTATTATTTATGAAGCAAACTTTCCCCGTCATGGCCAAATGTAAATACTCACCTCCCTATATGCAACTTCAAACTTAGAAAGTTTAATATGTTTATTCAAAATTTGGGCTTCCACCTCACGGAGTTTCTCTTTTGCTTCAAAAAGGGTCCATTAAAAACAACTTCTATTGTATAACTTGCACTTTTAAATAAGTTATCACCTCGAAAAGGAAAAAATTACAACCGTTAACATAAAGTTACAACAAACTCTCTGACATTTACATGTATTAATAATGAGGGAACAATTATTTTTAACGGGTAGATATTAAAACTCCCCTAATTTATGTTTGATCTTTATTCTTAATACACAAGCACAAAAGTGGAAATCAGATTAGAATGGAGTACTGCATTTCAACAAATATAAATTTTCTAAATATAAACAAAAAAGACATGTGTGCTAGTGTTTATCTCAGGCAATTCACATCGCTAAAAACCATCAAGCTTCTTAAAAAATACAACATCCAGATCCTTGAAAATTGCCATCTGAAGTATAAAAGGTATGAAATTAGATAAGAATTCTTTTAAGAGCATAAAAAAATGCAAAAACATACACACAAGATGCAAATAGATTCTCTTAAGAAGGAAGACCTAGAAGAATAAAAGTCAAGTCAAAATAAGCATTGATAAAAATAATTTTCATGTCTTAATCTTACATGGAGCCTACTGCATGTCCTCTAGGACCATTTCCTCACTAATGACCTTCAAAGAGGATTTCAATATGTGAAAAGATGTAAAACTTTTGCACTGAAACTGGTCAAATTTGCTTCATAAATTGTGACACATTTTTATTTTTAAATGATACTTAGATTACTTCATGATACAAATAAATAGATCAAAGGGTCATCACATAAACAACATGGCTACTAGAAAAATCATGTCCAAGAAAAGCTAAAAAAAATGCATATGATCCTACATGCCAAGAGAAAGGAACTCAACATCATGAAAAAAAACACTATGTTTGACATTCACAAGCGAAGTCAAGTCCTGCTTAGAAGTTAGAACTCCTCAAATTTCACTCAGCTAAATGGGGAAGGATCGACCTAAACAATAAATTTACGTTAGTTTTTCCAAAAGTGCCAACAACCAACCCTACTGAGTACCACAAGGAAAAAAAACAACAACCATACTAAGAGCCACAAGGGTTTGCAACTATCCCTAACCATCCAAGTGCCTCCAAAAAAAAAATCAAGCAATGAAAAACATATACTTCCTAAAACCATGACCAAAACAATTTCACAGTCCAATATCTCCAAAATACATGTTCCACTATTTCATACTTGCCACACAAAACACAAGAAACATATGCAACACCAACTTTATAAAATCTATGCTTGAAATCTAACACTTGTTGGCACAAAAGCCACCCCAAAGCCTTGTTCTTAAAAGATCAATGTGATTTCCAAATGCAATACAAATGCACAACTAATTTGCAATGGATTTCTTCACCCTCCATTTTTTTTCTCAAGTAACAATGCCAAAGGTGTTCCTCACCATACCATGAAGATCCTTGATCCCATAAACATAGAAGGGCATCCAAATTCTCCATCTCCGGTCCCTCTAGAATAGTCCCCACCCATGACACTGCATTTTAGAAAGACCATCAATAAGGATCATGAGAACAATCTCTAGACTATAAGAACATTCCATTCAAGTGTAAGGAGTCTAGAAACTATTTAAAGTATGGGCAACTTGTTTTTTTATGCACAATAGTCCAAAAATCAACAAGCTCAAGCTTTACAGAAACCACATCGTAAAACCTTATTTTTGGCAAAGGCATAGTGTTCAAGAAACCATAAGCAGACATCAAAATATCATTGTACTCCTATAAAAAGGACAATATCGAGGCATTGTGGAGCTGACTTCAATCTATTTTAAGCCTTGAATGACACTAAGAAAGAATATAAGTCACATGACTCATTAAGGGTATTTGAATGACAGACTCTTATATAATAATTTTCAAAATATATATAATTTTTTTTATAATAATAAAAGAACAGTCCCAGGAATGCAATAAACAATATCTGCACCACAGTTCATATTAACATGACAAACTAGTATGTGATAAGAATCACTTGAATGTGAAATCTCTGCAGATGAACTCACAACTTGCATTTCTTTAGAATATATAACAGTCATTTATGTAAATTGAGCTAAAACCTACCAGAAGTAAACCATGTGACAAATTTACTATGTAAATATTCCTTAGGTGCAATGATTAGTTATGAAACAAACTTGCCCCCTCACAGCCAAATGTAAATACTTACCTCCCTATTTTCAACTTCAAACTTAGAAATCTTAATATGTTTAGTCAAAATTTGGGTTTCCACCTCATGGAGTTTCTCTTTTGCTTCAGAAAAGGGTCCAACACAAAAAATTTCTATTGTATAACTTGTAATTTTAAAGAATTTATCACCTTGAAAAGGAAAAAAGTACAGCCATTAACATAAAATTACAACCAAACTCTCTAATCTTTAAATGTATTAACAATGAGGGAACAATTATTTTTAACAGGTAGATATTAAAACTCCCCTAATTTATGTTTTCTCTTTATTCTTAATATAGAAGTGGAAAAGTGGAAATCAGATTAGAATGGGTTACTACATTTCAACAAATATAAAGTTTCTGACGATAAACAACAAAGATATGTGTGCCAACCTTTATCTCGGTCAATTCACATGGCTAAAAACCATCAAGATTCTTAAAAAATGCAACATTTGGATCCTTGAAAGTTTCCATCTAAAGTATAAAAGGTACGAAATTAGATAAGAATTTGTTTAAGAGCATAAAAAAATGCAAAAACATACACAAGATACAAATAGATTCTCTTAAGAAGGAAGAGCTAGAAAAATAAAATTCAATTCAAAATAAGCTCTAATAAAAATAATTGTCATGTCTTAATCTTACATGGAGCCTACTGCATGTCCTCTGGGACCATTTCCTCACTAATGGCCTTCAGAGAGGGTTTCAATATTTCTAAAGCTGTAAAATTTTTGCACTAGCACTAGTCAAATTTGCTTCATAAATTGTGACCCATTTTTCCTTTTAAATGCTACTTATATTAATTCATGATACAATAAATAGATCATAGGGTCATCACACAAACAAGAGGGCTACTAGAAAATCCTATCCATAAAAAGCTAAAAAAATGCATATGATCCTACATGCCAAGAGAAAGGAACTCAACATCATGAAAAAACACACTAAATTTAACATTCACAAGAAAATCCAACTTGTTCTTAGAAGTTAGAACTCCTCAAAGTTCACTCAGCTAGATGGGGAAGGATCCACCTAAACAGTAACTTTACATCAATTTTTCCAAAAAGAGCCAACAACCAAACCTACTAAGTACCACAAGGAAAACAAACAACAACCATACTAAGAGCCACAAGGATTTTTAACTATCCCTAACTATGCAAGTTCCTCCCAAAAAAAAAAATCAAGAAACAACAAACATATACTTCCTGAAACTATGACCAAAGAAATTTCACAGTCCAACATCTCCAAAATACATATTCCACTATTTCACACTTGCCACATAGAACACAAGCAACATCTATAACACCAAATTTATAAACTCTAAACTTGAAATCTAACCTTTGTTCACCAAGGGATAATGAGGTACAAATCAGCCATAATTCCAAATCCCAATCATCTTGGGAACCCTGCAATTTCCAAGAAAGAAAATGGAACAACCCACCAAGCTTCTCATACCATCTTTAACACGAAAAAAATTGCAATCTTAAAGGCTTGAAATTTCGATTATGCCACGCAACTGAAAATAACATTCAATATTGTTATTTCATTAAGCTTCTAGAATCAAATGCCAAACTAAGACTTGCCGAGAATCATCCCCTCCACCATGCATGCCACCTATTTCCCTAAAAGTTCCTCCCTTTGTTCTCGTGTCAATGGAACCCCAAACCCCCTTGGTAATGAGAAAACATCCCATGCAAGAAAGAATCACAAGTGGAAAAGGTCAGTATTTTACTCATTGTTCCAGGGAATGGAATTTTTTACCAACATGGTCACAAGGTGGATTTTCATCCATAAAAGCTAAGGAGAATCATTCAGTGTTGGCTCATTGACCCAAGAGGAAAGAAATTGTTAGTATGCATCTCTTATTTCACGAGTGTGTTGAAAGGGGTGAAGCATTACAGTTTCACATTTGACACCAAAATTATACAAGTTTCTCTTTAGAAACCTCAAATTGAGCAGCCCAATTCCAATAATGAAACTACAATAAATAAAATAATTTATTAAAGGGTTGTGCGAGGAGAGTTGAGCATGTGGAGGGAGACTAAGAAAAAGAATTTATGAGCTACATAGGGAATGCAGAAAGATCCAACACAGGCTATGAGCATGAGTACATAAAAAGTTAGTCTTATGATACCCAAACTAAGGAAACAAGAAAGAAAGAGTTACGATTTAGGACAAGGAGAGAGATTGTATACAAAGGTTACTCACGCATTGACAAAGAAACAAATGTAGAGCAACAAACATGACAAGATGATAGTCCCATAGAGAAGAGAATATGAAAGTGAGAAAATCCAGCAGAGAATGAACCAAAGTTTGGAGTTACCACTAGATCTGATACAAATGATGGACGTTGGACAAAGGAATAACTCCAAACTTTATTGATTTTCCATTAATGCAAACATTCATACATATAATTGTTGATTTTTATAGTATAACATAAACTAGAGAAATTTTCTTCATAGATTACAACTTGAAATGATACATTATTATTATTAACTTCATATAGAATTTACCATCATTGAGCAATTATACATAAGAAAATTTCAACCATTAAAAATATAGCAACAATAGAGATCATAGTAAAACAATGAGGCAAGAGACACAAAAATTTTGGTCAATGAGCAAGGAAAAACTCCAAAAGGGAAAAGCCATCAAGCTTTCTTTATGAGATAATATTATGTTCATCAATTCATCTACTCAAAACAAGACATCAAGATAGCATTTAACCATAACCCAATCTCCCATAAATGCTAAGACACCAAGAAATCCTCTTTCCTCTTCTGATTTTTGGACTTCTCCTCCTTCTTCCTTTGCTAGAACAGAGATAATTCTTGATGTGAATTGATTCACAAATGAGGAGATCTCACTTATAAATATTATCCAAAGTAGGGTCAAATAATTTTTCCCAAGGGGTCAAGCCGACTTGTTATATGAGGGCCGACCTTTCCAATTTTGGGTCATTAATTTAAATTCAAAATTTTCCCTTTCTTTTTATTTATGAAAATACAAACCAAAACTCTATTTTTCAACAATAATTAACTTTGGATTTGTCTTCCAAGGTCTAATGTCTCTTCCTATTCTAACTCTTCATATTTCTCCTATAAATTACAAATCATCACAATCACTAAGGGTTATGTGTAACAAAAAGTATGTAAAGTTTTCCTAAGGGTGGCCTCCTAAAATCGGGAGAGATTTTCAATTTCCAGCTATTGATCCACATCACATCTTAAAATTTTACATTCTCTATGTGAATGTCATGTTTTTTCTCTCATATCTTATGAATGTAATGCTTGTTAATTTCAGTTCAACAATTTGTCTCAAAAATCTGCAACTATACATGCACAACTTTCTGGTCATGGTATCCATGATTCCATATGCCATAAATGGAGCAATGAAATTTATTTAAATTTTACTTGAAATCTATATACATATCCAATGTATTGCAGCTTAGTCTTCGAACAAAGTCATTTGATATTCCTACATTTGGAAATCTATTGTTGTAAAGTGCTACAACTTGCTAGTGTTTAGATTTTGCTGATGGATCTTCCCATGTCATCAAATCTATATTATTGGAATTCTACAAGAAATATATCTGATATACTACTCAACAATAGACCAATCATGTTTTTCAGTGTCAGTCGATGCTCCATAGCTTTCTACACAAACAACGCTTTAAGTGTTCATTTCATGGAAAATGTAACTCAAAGGTTCCTTGAAACTTCAGTCACTGTAATCCACACTCTTAAACCTTTTAGACCATATCCACACAAGTAGAGAAAATCAACTTTTCTCTTTTCCCAACATTTTTCTATTGTAACTAGTAAGGGTTTGAACTTTGAATATTAAAAGCTGCTTAAGAGACCTCGGAGCAACTAGCTATTGTCATTAAAGTGATTGAAAAGTGATCTTCACAGAGAATATGAAGAGCATTATGTGATCCAAAGATGAAAATGAAGGAGTTAAAGTTCCAACCTTATGCGTAAATCCCTCCTCTTTTACAAATATTTCAATACTATTTGATCCTATGAATCATCCCATGTGGGCCCACAAGATGTAACATATTTCTTCTACTAAATGATGTTTAAAAAAATTTCTTTGGTCCTTGAGGCATGAAACATACTCTTCTCAATTTGTAAAATCAATGGTATTGGTGTCCTAAAATTTGTGATTTTCTAAGTAGCAAACATTATTATCCCTACATTTGTAATCTGGAATGCATACTTGCATAAGAATTTAATCACACTTGATGTATGCCTTCCACCTTCCTACCAATGAAAATAACCAGAATATTCTTATCCACAACATTTTTAATTGCATTTAGCACATGTTCTTGTTGCCTTCATATGGATACAAATAAGCCAAAAATTATTTCAATGCAACATTGTTGACAAAACTATTTTTCCTTGTGTTGTTAGCTACCATGCTTGTATCACTTTCGAAGACCCAAATGTCACATGGATAGACCAGCAGGTCTCCATTTCAAAAACCATTCATAATAAAACTTAAATAAGTAATATATTGAATCTTATAAACAAGGTACCTAAAATAAAATAAAAACTGAACGAAATTGCCAGGCAAAGGAAACAATAGTCTCATTCCAATATACAATAATTATATGAAATTGCATTAATGTACAAATGACCAAAATGGGTCAATGGGACTCAAAAGTACAATAGGTAATAATATCAAAGACTCCCTGGAGCATCTTATCCCTAAAATGAGACAGGGGTCACAAATGACATAAAAATCAAATGAAAGTGGGGCTGAATTGAGAATGGGTAAAGTTTCATAAAAAAAAGTAGAGTACACCTTTGGGAATGATAAATTTCAAATGTTAATCAAATCCTGCACTCAAAATTTAAACCCTAAGACCTAAAAATCTTAAAAGTTAAACACCAATAAAAAAATAAATTTTGAATGTCGTAACCACCCACACATCACACTGAAATGATGAACAACAACTACAAAAATTTGAATTCTAAATCCTTCATCTGTCTTTTATTAATTAGAAAGAACACAAATGCTCATCTCAAAACAGAATAAATGCAATCACCCACCATACCTTCTTTCATAGATCAAGAAGAAAGGATCGCAAATTTAGAAACCCTAAATTTAGAGGTGAACCCAAAACCTAAATTTAATCTGGTATAGTGCACCCAAAATAGCTAGAGGTTGTTGAGATAGAAGTGCCTGAAAAATGGAGTAATCACCACATAAAATAATGTGCATCCTCCTTGGTATAAGTGCCCTCATAGAACATAAAAAAAGGTGAAATAGAAACTATTCTAATTCTAGAAAAAGAACACAACTATTTACATAAAACCACTTCTCTGAAAATATAAAAGTAAGTCTCGAAAAATATATATTGGCTAATCCTAAAAAGAGCCTCAATTTTTAATTATGTCCACTTCATCACATAGAGGCAACATAAGTGCGACATGTCAATGGAGACACAACTACCAAGAAACAGGGAAAAATCTAACACTCCCTCTTTACAAGGAAGGTGTTCTCCATCAAGCCTAAGGTCCCCTTGGCATCTCAAACTTCCCCCTTTCCAAGGGTTTATCAAAATATCTATAACTTGAAAATTTAAAGGAACACCAAGTTCACCAAATTTGAAGCATGGAATTCGAATTTAGTTGAATCTTAAAAACCCATATAAAATTCGCAAAAATCGAGATAAATTCAACACCGTATTCAACAATGGCATTAGGTCTTGAACAAGGAAGAGGTATTTAACAAGAAATAAAGGAGGTTCATGTTAGGTCCCTATAATACTAGCGATTTGCCCACTGCTATTGTCATTGTATCCTTTATTATTGTTGTTGTGCCCCTATTGTCCCCATCTTGTTATTAGTGTGCCCGTAGAAGCCCACTATTGTTATTGTTGTGCCCTTATATTATTATTGTTATGTCGTCTTTGATTATATTATGACCCCTTAGACTCCTATATATAGAAAGGATGTTTTGTCATTTATATATGTTACACAATATCTTTTCACACCTCCTATACTTCCCTATGACATACCCTGCAATGCATGAAACATGACCATTATGTAGTGTACTCATTCATATATGCAAATCAGATCCTTCCTAAGACATTGATTGGAAAATTGCTTGAGCTTCCCCTAAAGGAAATATATCTTAAACCCTAATTTCATAATCATCGCTCCTTTGAGACTAAAAACTGTGATGGTCACCTGTTGTATTACACTCAACCCATGATGGCATCAATCTATTTACTTGTATACCCGTGATGATCCCAAAAATATGATTTTCCCAAAGAGGATGAGAAGCTTCGTGATCTAGAATCTTCCAGAGCGGTGAGCTGGAGGTTGTTCGGTGTAGATGAGGTCGAGTTCTCCCAACTTGGCCTCTTAGTCTTATACCTATAAGCTACCTCCTTGAGATGAGGGCCTACTTCTATCTTTGGGAAGATCCTAACTCCCTTTCCCAACCTATATATTCATCCTCTCCCATTCCCAAATGGTTTGTCTATGTCTATTTGTACCCTTATGCTAAGTTTGTGCCTATATCCTACTTATTTTTCTTGGAGAAGGAGTGCTTGGAGTGCTTAGCTTGGACTTGGACATTCATTCAAGGGGAGCCTATCAACATCAAGGTTTGGTTGTATGCTTCCCATTCTTTTCTATTAATATACGACTGCTAGTTCATTTTCCATTGATGTGTATTCTTATGTATCATCTATCTTAACATTCCTTGATCAGTTAAGTAGGTTTCTTTTGAATATGCTATTGGTATTTGCATGCCTCGTTGTGTCTTAATATCTTGTGCAGGTGCATAAACATTGTGAGCAATAGGAATGAGCTTGTGATGCAAGTGATTCAAGATCTTCAACAAAGGATGACTTGCTAGCATCAAAACGAGGTAGCCCATCTTCTTCGTCTCTCTTTTCAATTGTAACATAGGAAAGTGTCTAGTAGATTGTCATGTAGGTTGCTAGTTCCACTCATTGGACTAGAGGGATCTTCTCTATTTGCAGAGAGGATTTACCTAGAAAAAAATGGTGACTCCACTGGGGATGCTATGATCCTTTCAATTCAATCCTTCATCCTACTCTTATGTTGAGTTTGACCAAACATTTGTTTTCAGGCTTGTTTGTTTGTCTATAACTTTTTCCACTTACTAGTGATTGCTTGAATGTTCTTAGTTTTTTATGATCTTGAAGATATTTTGGTTTTATCTCATCTTTCTTTACCATCGTAGTTTTCTGCCTAACAGTCACGATTACATCATAGATGTTTTAATTATAGTCGCAGTTATCACTGTTTTTCCTATGACACGTGTGATGATCCCAAAGATTAAAGAAAATTAGGCTTTTTCTTCTTGATTTGAGTTTTTTGACTTCTAGAAGTGGTTTTTCAGTGTGATTATAGTGTCATTGTCTTGGTTGACATGTTTTTCTGAATGCAATTTCCTCTTGTTTTGGTTTTAGTGTTTTTGAATCTTTATTTGCTTTATATGGTTCCTAGGGTTTCTAGGTCACCCTTCATTAAATTATTGATATGTTCTTTAGAGATCAGTTACCTTTTTTCAAAGAGTCTTTTTGCATCTAGACATCTTCTACAAGTCACTTTTGGTTCTTTGGTATAAAGTTGTTTTCATTAGTGTCGAATCAAGTATATGCTTTGAAAGTCACTTTAGTTCAATTAACAAGCAATAGATTACAAAATTGTTTGTTTTTTATTGAATTGAAAGAAAGTGCTTGTTGTTATCCTTGTGTTTCAGAAAGTGAAAGTGTATATCATTGAAGTATTTTCGAAACAATTCTTGAATTCAAATAAAAAAGTGAAAGAGATTTTCACAATTAGTGAATTGTTTGCATTTTCTTTTGCTCTTTTGCACAAGTTTTCATTGATTGCATTAAGTGAAAGGAATATCATTATTGCATCTTTAGTGAAATGAAAAATATTTTCATTTCTATGGCATTACATTTGTTAGAATAATGAAATATTAGATTTAATTTTTACTTATTTCATTAAAAAAAATTGTATTGATGCTTTTTAGATTATTTGATGCATTAATTAGATGTTTCTCTTCCTTTGTTAGAATAGCCTTCATCGAATGAAAAGTTTCATTTTCATCATTTAGTTGCATTCTAGGAATAGATGACATCAATGAGCCCTCAAAACTGAAACTTAATTCAAAAATAAACTTAAAATTTACCTCAATTAATCTAAGGAGCATTCGAAACATTAATGCTCATACTTAGTGGTCTAGGATAGAGACGTGTTCTGGCATCTATAAGACTTAGTAGTTGTTGTTCGCAATACTCTTGCATTAGACAACACTAGCACGGACTTGTGATCTCAGTACCATTGAGTATATAAAGGGAGATCCTCATAGGTTGCAAACCTTTATCCATAGGAAGCCAAGTCTACCACCCTGTAAACTTGATACACCGAAAACAACATTCGGGGAGATTGCCTGCACGTACTTAAAGTCCTTAGTAAATTTATTTTCTAAGGTGTATATTGCAGTTCACGGTTACTTGGTAATATATTTTTCCTAGAGTAACCTGAGTAGCCATTTCGATCTTTTGTGACTCCTTAAACATGAAAAGATCATCGAGCACTTGTCCTTTCAAGCTCACTAAACCAACGAAAGCAACTAGAGTCACCTTTTCATCCTTTTCTCGACTCTTAAAACATGAAAAGGCAAAGTTTTTGTTTCAAATTCTAAAAATAACTGCTCACGATAACATGTCAAACCCATGAAGTTGCTTCTTAGCCCAATATTGAGTAAATACTTGTAAATTTTATTTTTAATCAGTCCTCAATGAATCTCCTCTCCCTTTTCTACTCTTGAGAGAAATTCATCGTGGCTGAACCAGTGAGTTCACCCCAAAGGTCCCCTTCATTGTCTGATACTGAAGGGTTTTCACAAGGAGTTTATTTGGAACTTCCTTAGTCACTTGAAGCTCAAGGTTTTGAAATTGGGATTGTCCTGAGAATTCAAACCCTTTATTCTCTTCCACCACCTTCGGATTCCTTGTCACCTCAAGAATCTAACCTAGAAACCTCGAGAGTCCATAGAGGTTTGTCTTGTATTCACCGAATCCACTATTTGATCCTGTTGTGATATCTACTCAGCATCCTTACAGTCCTTATGGTTGGCCTGGTGTTCCTTTGGAGTTATCTCCTCGTACATCTCGGATTCCTCCTCGCCAATTATTTCCACCCATGGATTTAGAAGGTGAGGTCCCAACCTCTTCTCTGGGTCATTCGGAAGTTTTCGCTACTCATACTCCTTATGTCGATGATGAAAAAGGGTATGAATTTCCTCCAGAAGGTTTTCCTTTTACAGGAAGAATCCCATATCACACACTTCCTGAAACAAGTGGGCCTTTGTTTCAACCTGGTTATACGACCTTAGCCTAGTTAGTTTGAGGAACTCCTAGTTCTTCATCTTTGTATCAAAATCCCATTTGGTCTTCAAATGTCAGGCCTACTATTGGTCCATTCATTTCAATCACGATCTCCCAAATTTCTATACAAATTGTTGTTACATCAGTTCCTGTTCAACCTATGATCCCATCACAGCCTGTACCATTGTTTCAACCATCTATTCCAGTACAACCGACTATTTTAGGTCAGGATTCAGTCAATTCTTCCACCCCTCTACCAAGTGCATAGAATGTGTCACCGCTTGGGGGGTGGGAATCCAAACATTCCTCTTATGTTAGGTGAAACCCATGTGAGTGGATTACAATCTCACATGGTTGGGGTTAATCAACCTTATTATGGTAGTATTCCTAACCCTATTGGTCCATCCGGGTCGCATAATGTCCAATATCAATAGCCTTATACAACTCAGATTCCCCTCTAACTAGCTTACGTCCCATATGGTTCGTAAGCCCTGGTCAATCCATATTACATTCCACAAGTAGGTGCCTATGTCTAGACTGGTAAATCCACTATTCCTAGTGGATATGGTCAAATTCAATTTGAAAATTACCAATGCCCACACGATATATCACAAGGAACTGTCCAACAACGTTTGTAGCAGTAAGGGAATCCATTACAGTATCAAGGGAAACTGTTACAACAACAGGGGAAACCTTTGTAGTAGTATCAATAGCCTTTGCAAAAAAAACCACAGTTTGTTCAACAGCCTACTCAACCTTTGTATCTGCAAGGCCAACCTTTCTAGTATCAAGCTCAACCTTTACAACAGCAAAGTCAACCTTTGTAGCATCATCGTCAACCTCTGCAGTAGCAAGCTCAATATGTATATCAACAAGGTTATTCCTGGCAAACACAAGGTCATCCCCTACAATAGTAGGGTCAATCTCTTCAGGTCTAGGGTC
This sequence comes from Pinus tabuliformis, assembly GCA_031772625.1. Lineage (NCBI taxonomy): Eukaryota > Viridiplantae > Streptophyta > Pinopsida > Pinales > Pinaceae > Pinus > Pinus tabuliformis. The sequence continues at coordinate 801,378,170 of CM062805.1, read as the reverse complement.
AACAGGTCCAACATCCTTACAACCCATATGCCACATATAATGCTTATCAATGGCCTGTGGTAGGTCAATATCAAACCTAGCATAGACAAAATCTGCCTTATGGTCAAGGTACCTTTTAGTGGGGGAAAAATCAAGTTCCCTATGTTCAAAATCCTTCGTTGTGGGAGTAGAATCCTTATGAGCAAGGTTGGAACCCACAGTTTGGGCCTCCTCAAAGGCCCCACATGCCATTGAATCTGCAATTACCATTTTTGGCTACGTTGGAATTACCTGAAGTCTCGAGGCTCACAAATGATCATATTCATCATTCACCTTACTCGCCTCTGGTTCCAACTAAAATTCCAAGTGATTGACCTAAATTCAAAGGAAAAAATAAAGAGGACCCGCAAGCCCATGTGATGACTTATCACTTATGTTTCTCTTCAAATTCTTATGTTAATGATTATATCCATATTTGCCTCTTTCAGAGAACCTTAATAGGTGCTGCCAAAAAATGGTATGTCAAGTTAGCTCAAGGTACCTATGCTGACTTTAAATCTTTAGAAATGTCTTTCCTCACCCACTTTTAGTTTCCAATTCATTATGAAACTGGAACTCATTTTCTAACATCTATTAAGCAAGATACATTGACACAAATTTCTGAGCATATCCATGAATGGATATGTAGACGTCACCTAATCAAATTCAAGATTCCTTATGATTTGTTGACCAAATCATTCACAAAATAATTCATAAACAAGATTGCTAAGGATATAATGATGGGCGTCTGTGTTACCCAGGATGAAGCTATTGCTCGTGCCCAGTATCTAGACTTAGTCTATTTCCAATCTGACACATTATATGAGATGTTCCCTGATGCTCCAGACCATCTTCAGATTCAAAAAATTCAAAGTCTCTTGATAACCACCTATTGATGGTATAATTGGATTAGTTTCCCAGACCTCTACTAAGACTTCTTCGAAGAAAACATCTATTTCAGATACTGGTTCCAACCATCCTTCGATAAATTTGTCAAATCCTGGTAAAACCTCTGATGTTCATTATGTTCAGTCTACCATAGTAGATAAAGCCTCAAAAGGTAAGAAAAAGGGTAAAGATAAAGATAAAACTGATACCCTGAAACAGGATCCATCCAAATCATCTGTTGATGATGCTTCCAAACGAAATCCAAAATATCCTTGTGATCTAAAAATGGGGCTCTTAGGTTTCTTGTCTAAATTGCAAGAACCTCTCCCACTTCCAAAGATTTAAATTTTCCCAAGTCATAATGATTAACCAATGTGAAAATGACAAATGCTTAGGAATATTGGTTTATGCTTGTACTTTTTTTCAGCTGGTTATTACCTTAAGATCTGTTGTTTGTGCTGATATGGGAAGGTACTTAAACTGATATATAAATGCATATAACAGTAGTTAAAGCAACAATAAAAACAAACACATAAGACAAAAATATAATATGGAGTTCACCCTGATATCGTGGGTTACGTCTCCTTGAGCTCTAATCAACTTGATTAGGCTCTCTAGGATTATGGAAATAGTTCTTTGACAAGTGATTCACTTAACTCCAATGTTTTATATAGGAACATTGGGCTTAGAACACCATATTATCCCTTGGCTCTTGGAGCTCTTTGTCTTTCTAGCTCTGGCTCTTGGCTTTGGCTCTAGCTCTTGCTATAGTTGTGGCTCTTACTCTAGCTCTGGCTCTGTGGTTCGAGCTCTGGTTCTATCTCTCAGCTCTCACTTCTAGCACTCGCTCTGGATCTTGGCTCTGGCTTTTCTAAGCTTTTTATCTTGGCCTTTGTATGCCTCTGTGAATATCTTGACCTCCAAGCGACTCCAACAACAATATGCTTTTGTCAATTGAGCTCTCTGGCTCTGCCCCCAATCTCTGGTGGCTATGCCTATGACAATGAGCTCGACTCTGGTTTCTCTACTTCTAGGTCTGCTTACTGCTTCCTCCTTTTCTCTTTTGTCTTCTCTCTGTACTTGGCTTAAGGCCAATTTGTCTCACAAACGTTCGCTTCCTCTCCTGGCTCTTCGGATTGCCTGAATTTGTCTGCTGGAATTCCCTACTCTGCATCATCATAACTGTAACGCTGCACAGAGAGGTGGCCACATGTCTTCTTACGAGCTGAGCCAGTGCTTCCTCAAACATTTTGTTACTACGGTTACTCGGTGAAATGATCCATCCGCCAACTCAGTAGTCTAATTGGACTTCAACCTTTATGTGTCGAAGCTTATTTTCTCCGTTAAATCTTGTTTCCCATCGGGCGCAATCTCCACCGTCAGATCTGGAGCCTCCAGATCCTACGACATTGACTCATTTCGTGCAGTTGACTTGCTCGACCATTAGCGCGTGATGAGTGGCATTTTTCTGTCTCATCCACTGGACACATGTTGTATGCTAAATGGAATCGCTCGTTTTCAGCCAAATCCGCTTACAGCCCAAGGGTGCTCCGATATACTGCCGATTTTGGAGTGCGGGACCCGCTTTTCGCCTTAGCACTTTCCCTATGATTTCCTGGCTTCTCATGTGACTGAGCACTTTGGGGCTTTTTATTCTTGAGGGGTTTTGCCCAATGATGCGTAATTAGAGCTTTTGTGCTAATCGTGCATCAAAAACGACCTCAGTTTTTTGATCTAGATTTTCGAAGTGCTAGTTTGCGCCACTGCATGGCCTCCATGGGCCTCGGTCAGCGTTCTTTGACCGAATGTCCTTGTTTCTCTATGCTAGCTGCAAATCATCATTGTTTAGAAGTTATTTCTGATAGGCTTCTACATCCACAAGACTTTAAACTTCAGTGTGAGTTTTTACAGAATTCGGGTAGATTTAAGAGAGTTTAAGGATCCAATTTCGGATCACGCCTTCCCACTAAAAGAACTTTTGGTGCACAAAAGACTGATATATTGATCTAATTAATAAATGATATTAACAACACCCTCTTCTTCTATCCTCCCTACACTTGCCCTTGCCTAGTGCCTCTAAGCCAAAATCTCTGACCACTTCCCTTCTTGGACGGGTTGGTCGTCTTGGGAAGAACTATTTTTCCTCCTTGAATTCATACAAAAATCTTGCTGTGAAGTTTTCAGAAGGTAGTTTGAACTTCTTTTCCTTGATCCTTGATCCAAGGTGGCTCAAACAAATGTGAAGTACATCTGCTCCATAAGACTTTCATTTGTACTTCTTTGAAAAACTGCCAACAACAATAGTCATACTGACAACAACTTCACGGGCTAACTCCTGCTTCAACAAAGAAACAGATTTCACATCTTATGAACCCTTCCATTTCTTGTATCTGCATACAAATTATTAGCTAGATAACAAGCCAATAAAACATGCCTTTACAACAAATGACCCTTTAAGTCAAGCATGTAGGAAAAATACCTTTAGGACCCATTTCCAAAAGATGAAACACTTCATTGTTATCTCCATTTTGGAGACCAATGTTAACTTCTCCCAAGCCAACATCACATGCATCTCATGCTCATGCATGCATTCCATCTATCAACTTTCACTTAAGTACTCTGTACTTTTGAACCTGAAATGAACGTATTGTTGCAGCAATAAAGTGAGTTTCCCTACTCAACTTCTTTCTATTTACCATTCGGTAAGATCCCGCAACTTGCATTTATTACACAAGAAATGCAATAGATGCATCAATAGACATGTAGTCTTAATTGGATAAGAATTCTAACCATTTCTTACCAATCCATTTCAAAGGTCCCTCCTCTGTTTGTACATCAGCATCAATATGTGAATCATCCTGAACCACATCAATCATGGAATATTCATTTCCATCCTTGCCATTTTCTTTTTCCACCTTCTCCTTCAACTTTGGTGGAAGCAGTGCTGGATTCAAACTCCAACACCTTTCAAAAACATTCCCTTGCTTATGGCAGTAAGTGCAACAAATGTGCATCTTTTTGTCAGCATGATTTGCCTTGTCCTGTGGACCTTTAGCTGCTTGCTTCTTTCCTTTCAGAAGTTTCCTATATGTGTCCATCCTCTTCCAACATCTTGAAACATAATGGTTATCCAAACCATGAAAGGAACATGCAATTCTTTTTCCATGCTTTACAAAATAAAAAGGAATGTTTTAAGAATCAGATTTATACCTTCCTCTTTCACCTTTAATGCCTTCATGAGGAGGTGAGACAAATGAAGAAGTAGCTCCCTTTGGAACACTATCACTTTCTTCAAGGCTACCAGAGTTTCCACAACTCTCTGGTTCAAGTATCTGAACACCTGCATCATGCGAATGATGTTCCAAGCTATTGCATTCCTCCTGAATACAATCCTCACACTTCTGAGGTAGAGGACCTGCAATGAAACTCCTTTTCGGAATTGTTTCAATGGACTTCATGGCAGCTTTGGAACTCTCTCCATAAAACTATCCATAGCCAATACCTAAATACTTAGGCCTTTCCTCAACCATTATTGGCTCAAAAATACCTTGTGCATGTTTTCCCAATCCTTTTCCTTCATATCCCATCTTGGACATTAGCTTGGAACCTATGCCTCTGGTATGTTTTTCAAAAGAACCAATATAAGCATTCTTAGAAGAATTTGAAGACAAACAAGATGGTTTACCTCTTCTTCAAGCTGATACTTGGGCAAGGCTTATTTTGCAACAAAGAGTTGCGACTCCAACTCATGCATTGTTTTTAGGTTCATACTTGGAATATGAAGTTGCCTCTCCATTTCCTGCAATTTGCCAAAAAGCATCTGCTTCTCTTCCTCCATGGAATTCAACTGCTCTCTAAGTATGCTGCTCTTCCTTCCATCCTCATACATTTCTCTCACCATATCCATCATGGTGGACAAGTCTTGCTTCATGTCTCCATCAAAGGAACATGTGAAGAAAGAATATTTTGAGGACTCACTTGTAGAAGTTGTCATTTTTCAAAATGCACAAAAGAACTTCAACAAGATTAATAAAGAGGTTATTCAGTAACCTCTTGCAACAACCTTTTGTGCTTCAAGGATTTCCCTGAGGTCCTTTGGGATAGAAGAATTCCTTCAGCTCTTCTTCCTTCTTGTCCTTCCTGGACTGAGCTATCAATAGCTTTCCCTTCACCTCTACAAACTCAAGCAATAGTTAGTCTGCAATCAAGCATACAATCAATGAGGCAATCAATCCTTGACTGTCCAAACACCTTTCAGACAAGCAGTCTTTGTCCTTTCAATCAAGCATTCTGACATAACCTTCTTTGAAGGTGGGGTTAATAAATCTTAAGCTCTGATACCACCTGATTTGAAAATGGGGATCTTAATTTTCTTGTCTAGCTTGCAAGAACCTATCCCACTTACAAAGCTTTAAATTTTCCCAAGTCTTAATGATTAACCAATGCGGAAATTAGAAATGCTTAGGAACATTGGTGTATGCTAGTACTTGTTTTCAGCTGGTTATTACCTTAAGATCTGTTGTTTGTGCTAATATGGGAAGGTACTTAAACTGATATATAAATGCATATAACTGTAGTTAAATCAACAGTAAAAACAAACACATAAGACAAAAATATAATATGGAGCTCACCCTCATATCTTGAGCTACGTCTCCTTGAGCTCTAATAAACTTGATTAGGCTCTCTGGGATTATGGCAATAGTTCTTTTACAAGTGATACACTTAACTCCAATGTTTTATATAGGAATATTGGGCTTAGAACACCATATTATACCTTAGCTCTTGGAGCTCTTCAGCTTTCTAGCTCTAGCTCATGGCTCCGGCTCTGGCTCTTTCTCTAGTTGTGGCTCTGACTATAGCTCTGGCTCTATGGCTCAGGCCTGGTTCTGGCTCTCAGATCTCGCTTCTGGCACTCGCTCTAGCTTTTGGATATAGATTTTCTAAGCTTTTTCTCTCGGCCTTTCTATGCCTCTGTGAGTCGCTCGACCTCCAAGCAACTCCAACAACAATATGTTGTTGTCAATTGAGCTCTCTAGCTTTGTGGCTCTTCCCCCAACCTCTAGTGGCTCTACCTATGATAGTGAGCTCGGCTCTAGTTTCTCTACCTCTATATTTTCTTACTTCTTCCTCCTCCTCTCTTCTCTCTTCTCTCTGTTCATGGCTTAAGGCCAATCTATCTCATGACTGTTCGCTTCCTCTCCCAGCTCTTCGGATCGCCTGCCTTTGTCCACTGGAATTCCCTGCTCTGCATCATCATCACTACATAGAGAGGTGGCCATGTGTCTTCTTACAAGCTGAGCCAACTCTTCCTCAAACGGTTCGTTACTTCAGTTACTTGGTGAAATGATTCATCCGCCAACTCAATGGTCCAATCGGACTTCAACCTTTATGTTCCAAAGCTTATTTTCTTCTTCGAATCCAGTTTCCTATCGGGCACAATCTCCACCGTCAGATCTGGAGCCCCCAGATCCTACGACATTCACTCATTTCGCACAGTTGATTTGCTCGACCATTAGCATGCGATGAACGGCGGTTTTCTCTCTCATCCACCGGACATGCATCACGCACTAAATGGAATTGCTCATTTTCAGCCAAATATGCTTACCGCCCAAGGGTGCCTCCGATATACTACCGGTTTTGGAGTGCGAGACCCATCTTTCCCCTTAGTGCTTTCCCTACGGTTTCCTGGCTTCTCACGTGACCAAGCGCTTCAGGGTTTTTCCTTCTTGAGTAGTTTTTCCCAGCAATGCACGATTAGCGCGCATCAGAAACGACCTCTGTTTTCTAATTTGGATTTCCCAAGTGCTATTCTGCGCCACTGTGCGGTCTCCATGGGCCTTGGTCAGCGTTCTTTGACCAAAGGTCCTTGTTTCTCCGTGTTGGCTACAAATCATCGTTTTTTAGAGGTTATTTCTGATAGGCTTCTACATCCACAAGACTTTAAACTTTAGTGTGAGTTTTTTACAAAGTTTGGGTAGCTTTAAGAGAGTTTAAGGGTCTAATTTCAGATAAATTTGCCTCATTTGCAAGGAAGACCATTATACCAAGGATTGTCCCCGACATGCTGAAGTTAACCGTTTATTGAAAGGGACTCTGGCTATTTTTAAAGAACCATTTCCATCTCAGCAGATGCAGTTGGTAGACCAACCAAAATCCTCTGCCTCCTCTAATTCCCAAGTTTTCATGTTGCAAGGTTCACCCCCTATTTCCATCACAACTTGAAGAAAGGACTATCAAACCCCACAAAAGCAAATGGCGATGAAAGAAGTCACTGATATACCTTCTACCTCCACTCCATATAGTTTTGGTCTCCTCCATATTGAGCATCTTAACAATTAATCCTTAATCCAACCACATCCTAAAGGCGTGCTTCAGAAATCATCTTATAATCCAAATTATATAGTTGCACAACATTATAATATTGTTGAAGGTTTAGCTCAAGTGCCTTCGGCAATGTTTACTTTTGAATTTTTCCAAACAAGTCCTATTAGTGCCTAGATTTACCTCAGGCTGAAAAGGTAGGATCCAGGGCCAACATCAAACCACACTCAACCTGGTAGCTAGCCCTACTAGGTCAGGAGAGGGCTCTCTCTGGGTCAATCTCAGCAAATAATGATCTATGGGGCTTGAGATGAATGAAATATCTTCTGATTTTAGGCTAGGTATATGTGCGAAAGAGTTTATTTGATAAAATAGTGTTTTGTTGGATCAAAGGGAAAGGCACATTTTGGGGTTGTGGGGATTGAGGCTCAGTTCTGCAGAGATCTAAATGGGGTAAGGTAGGCAATCGTGTTGGCACTTAAATTTGAGTGAGATGGAAGGAATAGACAGGTGAGGTTTTGAAGAGGGTAAGAGCAATCATGGATCGTCCCTAAACAACTGAAAACATCAAATAACTAAAGCAAACTTCAAGTAGAGCATTGCACTTTCAATGAATTCTACTTACATTCTTGTTTGTTTAGTTCAGAAGAAATAAGATAGATAATGGCATGCAATCACATAAACAAATTCACAATCACAAAGAGAAGCACTGTACCAAGACAAATTTCCATATGAATCCCAAAGAGTGCTGCAAATCCTGGTCTCAATTCCTTAGCCAAAATGAAAATATCAGTGTACAATGAAGCTCAATGCTTTGTCAAGAGTCCAACCATGCTAATGACTGAAAAAACATAATATATAGGCAAACAACAACTCATCCTAGCCTCTAGGGGTCAATCTCATGAGTTTAGGAGCTGTTCCAACTAATTCTAAACTAAGAACTACAAAGTAGGCAGTGGAACAGCTTGCCTCTATAAACTAGGGAACTGATTCATTCAGTTGCAAACAACCTTTAAACTGATGAATCTACCTCTAAAAGTAAAAATTTAACATATTTACGTCATGATCCATCAATTTTCATCAAATTACATCACAAATTTTCCATTGGGAAAGTGAAAAAGTCAAACTAGACAAAGCTGGGCGAAAGACGGAGCAAAACTTGGTCAAACTGGCAATTTTTCCTCTATGCGCCGCACCTGATTCTCTATGTGTCGTGCCTGTTTGGACCCAATTTTACAGGCCTTCGTGATGTCCAAATTATCTCTAGGTGTGCTTGTTGGAAATATCTACCCATCTACTTTCCAACCCAAGTGGAATTTTTCAATTTTGCCTCCAGTTGCCCCTCCAAATGTCCATTCTCCCAACACTTCTTCATGTGTGTCAAAATAGGGGCAGTGAGGTCATTTTTTTGAGTGTTTTTGACCTTTTTGAGGGCTCAAAACCTGCCCAAATTTCTTGGACATAGGTAGGAAAGCATAATTTGTCATGCCAAATCCAAAAATGTTAATTTTTTGTGATTTGGAGGCTCCTAGCAAAAGCAAGCGCCACATGGCGCGGCGCATAGAGTAGAAAAACCTCTTTTTTGTGCCAAAAATTTGCAAAATGAAGAAAATGCTCCAAATTTCTTGAAATTTGGGCTGAGTCTTCTCTATCAAGTGTTGTGATGGCCCAAGAAAGCCTTAGCTAAGATCTAAAGTCCTTCATCCTCTTTTTGCCTCCTTGATGCTCTCCTCAACTTTGCTTTCAAATTCTTGATTCTCGCTTGGCACACCAAGTTCCGGGACAAGTAATGATATGACAAGTCTCTAAGCATATTATTTTCATTGATTTCCTTCTCCAGCTTCCTCTCCAAGTGGATATTGAATCTTTCGAGCCATGACTCCCTATCGGCATTGATCTCTTGCTCCAATGAAGTGAACTCCACCCTCCTCCTTCGGGCAGCTTGGCAGTTTTGCCAAATGTTTTGCAACTCCATAACCACCTGCTGATCCTTAAGCTAATTATTCCTCTACTCCAAATATTGTATAGTCCATTGGGCTCTATCCAAGTTGGTAGACAAGGCATCAATCTCTGCCTGCTGCTCCTTAATGATCTCTCTAAGATTTGCGCTTTGTGGGCCCATATCGGTATCATCACCCTCAATGAGGATGAAATCAGTCTCCCACTCACCTGATGGTCCTTCCTCCTGTAGTGGCCTCTTGCCTCAGTCTTGAACCTGCTATGCTGATGATGGAAGCGAGGCCCCTTCCACCCCAGGTGGAGATAACACTCGGTTTGTTGCTGCAAACAACCGTCTAGTGCCCCTCTGAGAGGTGATGAACACCGGCACACTAGCGGTCTCATGGCCCTCATGCTGATAAGAAGGTCCACCTGTCTCATGCCTAGCCTCTAAAGGTCCCTGTTGAGCTTTGAAAAACTCACGAGAGATGAATTCATCCCAATTGATGCCCTGTAATCCAAGCTGATGAACGACCACAATTTTGATGAGAGAAAAATGATAAATACTGTTGAACTGCTGCTGAGGGGTCTTGTGCTGCACAAGAGTGGCCATCTTCTCTATGTTTTGGAATATGAAGTAAGGAATGTTCATCATGCGTACCAGGGTAAAATGCATCAACAGCCTGATGTGATAAGCATATAAGTGGGAGAACCAGCCCTCACAACTGAAATACTTCATGATGAGTTTCATTAAAGGAGCATATTCATCCTTGAGGTACGGAAATGGAAATACTCTCTTGAGCTGTCTCAAAAAAATTGGTTTGGTGTATGGTTCATAATGCTGCCGGTCAATTTTCTGCCTCTTGTTCCATTGCTCTCCAATGTTGGGTATGCCGGTTGCTAGTGAAATGGATTCTGGTGTTAATGTGAAAGTGACACCAGCAAGAGTGGCTTGATCACCATGTAAATACAGCACAAACAAACAAGCCAATTCATGATGAAACTGAATATTAGCAACCTTCTCACAAAACTCATAACATCGCTGATGCTGGAAACAAAAGATAGAAAGAGGGCAAGCCTGTAACTCAGCAAGAGTGGTTGGTTCTTCTCTGATATGTTTTCCACCTCTATGAAGCCTCCTGGGTGCATGTCCCTCTGTGGGTGAGTCACTTTGGGTCTCCTCTTCATAATCATATGAAGGATTAGATGCCATGGCTGCTGGTAGATAAACTGCCTTAGAGAAGTAGGTGTTGATATGTCAAACTGTCTTGGATTTTTTTTGGTGATGTGCTTGACCTCTGCCACCAAGGGGAAACAGTGAAATGAGGGACTATAAGGGGAGGGAAAATAGTGGGAATTTAGGGACAGTTGGGATAGATTTAGTTACTGAATATGGGATATTTTGGGAGTTTTTGTATAGGATTAGGGTTTGAGGTTTTACATTTGAGAATTTGGGAAAGGGAATTTGGGATAGGGGATTAGTGAATTTAGGGGGTAAGGTAACTTAGGGAATAAGGGAATCAATGGAAAAATGGATAAGGGAGTAAACTTGGTGGCAAAACAGTCATCAAAACCCTAGGCAGCAATTTTTTTTGAGGAGTTTCAAATGGTAGGGTTTGATTGTTTTTTAAACACTCACCATGTAACACACACCATAACATAAACACCAAACTCGAATAATCAACAGAGGTGGAGCTCTACCTACTTGGAACAAGATAAATTCATGTGTTTTTGGTGATTGGAGGACATTCTGGCAATTTTCAGGCCCTCTGGTTGTATGCACCATGCATCCAACCCAATGCGCCACACCTTCTGTATGCACCGCGCCCTTGTTATTTTACACTGCACAATGAGGCCCAATGCGCCGCGCCGGTCGATTTTCACCAAAACTTGTCACTTACTCGGACTTCAAACACTTGGAGGAATGATTTATACATGAGCTTTTCAAATTTAATTTTGCCAAACCCACTTTCACAATGTTTTGCAAATGACTTTATTTCAAACTCTGTTTTTGGACTTTTTCACTTCTTTTAAGTTTTGTGATGAACTAGATGACCTGAGCTTTTCTTGTTTTGCAGGTGTTGGAGCTTCTGGGCTAAGGAAAGAAACCAGGATTATAGATGAAGAAATTTACATTGAGGAAAACAAAATTTTCATGATTTTGTACAATAAAGCTAAATACTCTGTTTTTTCCTCAAAACAAAGTTTTGATGAAAAACACATTTGTGAACACTTGGCGATGAAATTTATTGATGTTGCAACCTCCTCATGGCCTACTAGTAATTATTGGACATTTTGACACATTTTTTGATGAAACCCTAATGAAACCCTAGACCTAAGTGACCATGAAACCCTAAAGACAACCTTTGCAATTTTCAAGATAAAAAGAAGACTGTGTATGGTTTTTAATGAACAAACATGAGCCAGCAGGTAGGTAACATGAGGGAAACTAGAGGAATGCCACTACTATCAGATGATCTATGCGCCTAATGGAATGCAGATGACTGGGCAAGACACCTAATATGAATTGCAACAAGAGGATTTGATCTCTGACGGAGGGGTGAAAATATCGACTCTAACATTGGCTCCAATGGGGATGGTAGCTCCTTGGAGGTGCCAAGAACTACAAATATCTGGGAAAGTAGGCAGTGCCTTCATCCATTGGGCTATGGAGTCAATAAATTCGACACAACAAAACTAAACTCTTGACTAAAAGACTCAATTTCAGGACTGAACGTGACTCAAATTGACTCATTTTAAAGACTGAAATTCACTGAAAGACCTGACTCTAACAAACCAAACCAAGAATGAAATCAAACCTCAATTTTATAGCCTTCACCTCAAGCCCCAATCTGAAGAATGAAAACAACACACTCTTGCAATAGAATTTAAACAAATTGGTATATACAATGATGAATAGGACAACAGAAAACATATCACACAATATACCATTTGAGGAGCCGACCATTGACCGGCCCACCAGGATAGTCTTTGCCATTCAGCTCTTGCAAAAGGAAAGAATTCTGGCCCCGATGTGCAGCAATCTTATACGGTCCTTTCCAAAGATTTTCAAATTTGTTGTGCTTACCCTTTTCTTCATTCCTTGCATCCCATTTCAGTACTATGTCTCCGATTTCAAATCTATCCACCTTTTTTTCTAGTCACATATCCTCTTAATTCTTTCCTGTGGCTTGGAACTGTGTTGAAATACCTCCTCTCTGGTTTGCTGCAAATGTATCATTTGATTGATTCTCCGTTGCAAACTATCATCCTCGCTTCCAGTTTCTTGCAAAAATTTTACCACCGGGACTGCCAAAGAGGTCGGGAAGATTGTGTCCACACCGTACACAAGCTCAAAAGGAGACATGCCGATAGATTTCTTTTGACTTACCATGTCTGCCCAAAGTGCATTGACCAGCTTTTTGTGCCAACTCTTCTTGTTAGTGTCTAGTAGCTTTTTGATGATGTTGATAAGAGATTTGTTTGATGATTCCACCAAACCATTGCCTTATGGGTAATAGGCAGTCGAATGCCCCAAAGTGATTTGATACTTAAGACAAAAGTAAATCATTATTTTCGATTTAAAGGCCGCTGCATTGTCAGTGATCAACATATTTGGACATCAAAAAGGAGACAAATTGTTGTTTTCAAGGAATGAGATAATTACCGAATCGGTGGCCTGCCTTGTAGGAATTGCCTCAATCCATTTGGTGAAATAATCCGTCGCTGTGAGGATCCACCTATGTTGTGCTGAAGCAGAAGGATGAATCTCACCAATAAAATCCAAGCCCCATAGCTGAAATGGAGCACTTACTTCAATGGGTTTGAGTGGTAAAGGCTGCAACTTCCTCTTACCTTGAAAAATTTGACATTCGTGACAACTGGCCACTATTTTGTACACATCAGCAAATAGACTTGGCCAATAATACCCCGCTGTTGTGGGGAAAAGTATCCGACTCGGAATGACCCTATCCCTACTCTAAGGGTGATAGTTCCTTAGCAACAACTGAAAGTAAAGCTTTGATATTTTTCCTTTATGAAAGTACAGAGAAGGAAGAAAAGATTGACCAACCGATGTCTTTCGCTTTTGTCGATCCTGTCTTCTCTCTTTGCCTCTTGTTCCCAGCTCCTTGCTCCCTTTGCCGGCCCATCTACACAAAGATCCTGCAAAAAGAAGAGAGGGAAACTACAAGAAACATGTACTCATAACTGATGCATGGATTAGAATGGATCAAATATACAGATAAAAACAATACATCATTGCAATACAAGTATATAGGAGAACATCAAAAACTTTATTGATAGAAGATAAAGGTTCTGAGAAGGTTACAACCATAAATGGCTCCAATCCAGCAGCACCTCCCCAGCAGCAAGAAATCTCCTCTTCTCCTCTATAAAAGCAATCACCCGATAGCTCTAACTGTAGACCAACAGCACTTCCTTGCTTTGCACAAAATTCCAGCCTCCCTAGACCTCATAGAAGAGCTCTATATATAGGGTAGAAGGAGAAAGGATGAGTCAGCTTGAGACTGACATAAAGCTGCCTTGTGTCCTCTCTCTCTTCAGTTAAACTTCAGTTCTTGAGTCCACTTGGAGATCCTTGCTTCCACATGGAGATCAAGTACCTCTTACTCATCATAGGCCGAATTCCTTGAACCAAGTGTCAGTTTGGAAGCTTCTTGGGCAGTTGACACCTTGCAGAATGACTGTGCCACTTGGCCAATCTCGCCCAGCGCAGGTAGCCTTCATTGGTTTTGACTTTCAGCGCAGGTACAAGGAGGAGCAGTTGACATTCAGCGCAGATGCTCAGTGGAGCAGCTGACATGATCCAAAAATAGCCTGTTTTTGAGTGTTTTCAGGTGGAGAACTGATAGGAAGTGCTGTGGTTTGCTGACCTTGTTCCTCTAGGGGTAAGAACAACATGTTTAGGGACTGAGGATCCCTGTAATTATCGACATTTCATGCTCCATGCTGCGAGGCACAAAAATGTCTATAACAGTTGCCCCCTAAAGTATGAGGCTGTTTATCGGGTGAAATGCTTTATCCAGAGGGTCCGAAGTTCATTCAAGTGCTGAGAGGTGCCCTGTAATACAATACAATACAATACATTATTTTTCATTCTGTTTTCATGATCTAGCTGAGGTGGGCATTCCCATGCTCAGCTTTATAAATACATTTTGGTACATAGAACAGACGATCGCCTGATGGTAGACTGATAATTTTCTGCTGAAATTATCATCCTTTGAATAGGATGATCATCTGCTGCAATGATGTACATGACAAATGCTTTTATATTTCCTGAATATGTATCGCAGCCCGGATGGATGAAACTAGATCCGGGGTCTTCAAACTCGTTCGATCTTCACTCTAAGTACAAGTCGATCCATGTGAGAATTTCGCTGAAGTCGAACATGGAAAGACATCGCTTGATTACCGGTCAATGATGAAAACCGTTAACAAGCGCGAGAGGAATCACCGATAATGATAATGACCCTCAAGGTACTGCAGTACAATTCACGTGGCGTGAATAAAGGACTTGGCGTCGAACGCCACGCAAAATCTTCTGGTCGAAGGTCATTGATGTATACCTGTCGCCGGAAGTGAGAAACTTGCCATTGAGGCATGCAAGCTTCAAAGTACTGATGGGGTTGTTCCTAGATCAACTTCTTGGATAATGAGCTGAAGTCGACAAGAAGCGATCCGTCAAAGGAGGGCCTTAATGAATCCCACATCAATGACACGGAACGGAGCTAATGATTTTAGTGGAGGTGAAAACAAACTGTGACATATGATTCAGGGTGGCGATCATGAATGGATGAAGGATAATGTATGGCAGTGGATGGGACATGGTTGGCACTTTCAGAATGACCTCTCTTGAACATATAACGACACTGATGCGATGGATCGGTAGCATTACCCCAAAATGTGGATGGTTTGGCGAAGACCATGGTGATGAGACCGGTGAATGAAACAACCCAACCCGATGTGGTACGGAAGAAAAGTGTCATGTTCAAGAGCGACTTGCTACCATTAAGCTTTGATGTTCTCCCAATTTTTCCCCAGTCATTTCTGACCAGTACCTCTTTATTTTTGTCAAGCTTGAGGAGGATAACATATGCTTGTTCTATAACCTGCCCTTCGGGCAAGCCCATCGCTATGATTTAACGAGCTTAGCGATAGCGAAACTCGTTCTCTTCTAAAGACAAGTTTGTCGCTATTTAATCATTTTAACGAGTCTAACGACAAGGAAAACTCGGTCCTTTTCATTTTTAGAGAGTCTGAAAAGGTACAGAAAGTTAACTCCATAATTCCTTTTTCGTCATCTAATCCCTTAAGTCCGAAAAAGTATAAAACAATACAGAAGGGATGGGTGTTCGGTACTTTTAACGAGCCGAACAAGACAAGCGCTCGATCTTTTTGTGTAATAATCCCTCAGGTCCAAAAAGATTAAAGTCTAAATGAGGGATAGCTCTTCCGGTCCTTTTAACGAGTTGGAAGGCCAAAACTCGGCAAACTTTTCATATTTTACGAGTCAGAAAAGAGCTCAAAGATGACTCGTCTTTTGAGGAACGAGTGATAAACAGGGATAGCAACTGATTCCAGGTACAAGTTGGAATTTTCCAATCACGGCAGTGTCACAAGGATGGCTAGGTGAAATCACTCTTCGCAGATGTTCCTCAAAATGGGTAAACACACAAATGGAAGTGAATGATCGGCCAAATGACGGTGGAGGTGACGGTGCACAAACACGACCAAGGCTTTTATGGCTGATGAATTTACGATCTCAAAAGGGTATTTACCGGTTCATTTTTTTTTGAATGAGCTTGAACTCTAAAGGAAAGCCTGCTCATAAACTTATGTTTATTTTTTAACGAGCATGAAATATGCGCTAAAACTGCTCGGATCTTGCGTTTATTTTTTAACGAGCATGAACTATGTGCTAAAACTGCTCGATATACCAGTCATAAGATAAGAATGCCTCCTCTAAGGATCCATTTTTTATAGAGCTTGCGCCTTACCACAGCTATGCTCCAACTCATCCTTCCTTTATGTAAGTTCGGAAAACGGTTAATCTTAAAACCAGATAAATAACCGCCCCTAGCTTGCATTCCAGAAGGTTTGCATGCCCCCAGGTATAGGGTAGGATTTCGAGGCTGCCCCTCCTCTCCCCCACCTCTGCTTTTCTTTGGGTGTTCACAGCTACTTGTCATCTTGCCAATCTAATGTTAACGATACTAGTCTTCTCGTTATTTTAAGGGGTCTTACGCGGTACTCAGTCTTCCCGTCGGCCCAACTTTTAACAAACAGCTATTTGTGACAAGAGAAGAACACTACTCAAAGACAAAACATTGGTATTATTGAGGGAGGCTTGCCTCTTTCTTATTATCCGAAGAGGGTTCTATTTGCTGCCACAAATCAATCTCTTTCTTCGGCGATGTCTATCATTAGGTTACTCAAAGATGGTTACCCTATGTCACAACAATAGAATCTCTTTCTTTGGAGGCTGCCCCTACTTATCCTTCAAAACATTTGTTTTAATGGGTGAGGCTTGCTTTTCCCCAAAGATGGTTACTGCTTGTCGCAATAAGGGAATTCCTACTTGGGCATTGCCCACCTCTTTAGACAAAGGTGAATGACTCTTTTGCCAAACACATAACTTTAACAAAAGAATACTATTCCAGAACAACCCCTCTTCCATCCACGGACGGGGTACGGACTAGTCATATTCTTCTGCGGAAATTCTACCTTATACCCAGGGTTTCTTCTGCCCGAAGCAGACCAGGGTGCATGCCCCCTGGGTTCCAGTCTTTCTTTCCGAATCACTCACACTCATCGGGAAGGAGGACTGGGGGTGGAGGCATATCTTGAGTGAACAGACCATTTAGGATTGGTATTTGACTATTTGCGATGCGAGATCCCGGAAATGAAAGTTGGTCTACGAGCTTGACCATCCTTCCTTCGTGTGGAAAACACATTACTCTAAAGAGTGAGGAGACTATCACTCCCATGCAATAAATATAGTCACGTCCAAGGAGTAGGTTATAATCCAAGGGTCCTTGGATGACCATCACGTTCAAATTAATGGTCTTCCCTTTCAATGTGACAGGCACATTGGGGAGGATTCCTAATGGTCGACTGGTTCCTTTATCAAAACCTGAGAGATTTCTTAACTCAGGTAAAAGCGCCGGGGAACCCAGTGCTTTCCAAGCAACAGAGGAAAGGATACTCACAGACGCCCCTTCATCAATGATAGTACCAGCCATAATCATTCTATAGATCTGGACAATGATTCTGAATGGTATACTGGTTGGTAACCGGGGTCTGCCTAGTTGATTCCAATCAAAGGATACAACCAGGTTGCTTGGTGGTGGGACCGAATATACGGCCGGATATGACCCTGATGATGTTCCTTCCTGCGATAAAGGAATGGGTGCATTGCCCTGACGCTCATCAGAGTCGGTGTTGATGAAAAGAACCTGGATGGTGTCATCCTTATTCTCTTCAGTGAGGGTGTCGCATGAAGATGACTCTTCGGCGACGGTGTCATTTGAAGATGAAACTTCTGAAGGTAGAACCGGGTCAACTGCCGTATCGACCTTTGGACTTTCGTCCGGTCTGGATTCAGTAGGTTCATTTTCAGTGACTGACGCTTCAGCCGACCACTTGAGCGGGCCAGCTGTATTTTCAACCAACGAAGGACTTGGCACGAGTTTTTTGTATCCAGGAGGAAGTTTTACCGGTGAAACCGGATGATCTCTTCGCTTCGTCTAAGAAGGGACAATGGTGGATGGCATGACTGCCTTCACACAACTTACAGGGGAATCTTACTCCCTCTTTTTGTCTTGATCCTTCACTTTCGCTGGTTGACGGAAAGCAATCAACCTGATTGTCAGAGGTTGATGCCCCCGAATTGTGCAGACGAGGGGACCAGTCCCTTAGTATCCGGGGAATACAGGGACAATCTCTGTGGAAATGGTCTCCTCTACATATGACACATGGCGATTTAGGCCCGGTCTGTGCAGTGGGTGGGTTTTTGTTAGATGTCTTTTGCTTGCCCCCAGTCGTCTTAGGCTCCTTCTTCTTCTTTTCTTTCTTCTTCTTTTCCTTCTTCTCCTTGGGAGGCTAACTTTTGCCGGCTCTACCTTGCGAAGATGAAGGATTGGAGGAAGAGTTATCAGAAGTAGAAGGCTGGTGGGCAGCTCTAGACTGATCTAACAGTTGACTCGATTGATCAGGAACCATGGTGGCCTGAACTACATTGGTCGACAACAGCCAAACTAGCAGGCCTATTATCAGTCCTGGAAGCGACAATGTGGCCATATGGGGCGTACCAACTTCTCCCCAAGAGGAGAAAGGACTAGGACTTCCATCTTGTGGACTTCCTTGGTTGGGGCGTTCCATGTTCTCAACTTACAGATCAACGCGGGAATAAGAGGTGATTATGTTCCATTTAAAATGAATTTTATAACGACGCTTTATTAGACACAACTTTGCTTTTTCATGTTTTAAGAGTCGAGAAAAAGCTAAAGATGACTCTAGTCGCCTTCGATGTATTAACGAGCCCGAAGTGACAAATGCTCGGTTGGACTTTTTCAGTTATAGAGTTTGAAAAAGGCCAAAAGAAACTGCTCTGGAGATCTAGGCAGAGGGTGTGCCAAACCTTTCGCGAAACCACAGAATACGTTTTACGGTACGGGTGGTCGATCTTCGTGAATGCTGTGTTCACTGCGTCGCGATCAGTAGGGCGGCCGACATGGCTTCCTAAGGATAAAGGCTTTATTCCTATAGGGGTCTCCCAATATACTCGACGGTACGTGGGAGCACAAGTCCGTATTGATACTTATCGCTTCACCGTGGAGGAATCACCCAACCACTCAACGCTAAGATATCACGTTTAACGACGCCGGAACACGTCTCTAGCTTAGACCTCTATGTGTTTGCGTTATGTTTCAATGCGTTGTTATGTAAATTCAATTCATTTTAATGTTGATCTTGCTTAGCAGTTTGCCTTTAAGGATCACCACGAGATGTATATATACAACTTCCTAAATGCAATCTAAGATGAGAAGAAAAACTTTTCAATCTTTCAACTTTGAAAACCTTAATCTACTGAGGGAAAAGAAAGACATCAACTTTTCACACAGATCATGGAACACACACTAAATGCACTTTTTCCTAAATCAACATGCAAACTGTCAATAATGCACATGCACAATGCAGATATTTCTTTTCTTTATCCTTAATGTTGATGTAAGACAAAAAGGAAACTGTTGTATAACTTTGAATCTAATTTCAAGCGAAAGTAAACAAGCCTGTCCAAAATCAAAAGACACCTTAAGATCGACTTGTTTAGACACTGGAAATGTATAGATTCAAACCACAAAATGAAAAACAAACAAACTCAAACAGCCATGAACAGTAATAAAACTAGCTCTTAAGATCACAAAGACACTTTTACAGTTCAGGATCTAAGAGGCCACAGCTATACTGGTTTGCTTTTCACAATGGGAAACTGTAACTGAAACAAGAAATACTGAAAGAACAATTACAGTTTCATCACACAACTGAGGCGGAATAATGTCAAGGAAAGTTGGTTTACAGCAAGTACAAATGACAAGCAATCAGCAGCAAAAAACAGTGAAAACAGGGCCAAGACTCAGTAGGAAACCTCAGCAAGACACTGGCTAACTGGTCCAGCGCAGGCTCTGATCTGTCAAACTAACTTTCAGTGCAGTTCCCGAAGGGAGTACCTGCGCTGAAATGCAGACTGCCTTTGGGCAGCCTGCACTGAGACACGAGAGTTGCGTTTACAAGGGTTTCCGGGTCATAAAAAGCTCAAAAATTCGCTGTTTTTGCTGAAATAAAAAGCTATAGGTCAAGTACAAGCTAAGGGATGATCAAGAGGATGAAAAGCTATCACAAAGAGCACAAGAGTCCTCGTGGATCAGCTCTTCAAATCATAAATTTGCTCAGAAACTGAGCCAGAGCAGCTGCCCTCTACTTTGCAATTGAAGGACTCAATTGCAGTTCGATTTGGTGCTCTCCTTGTTTATGAGATGAATAGCAAGAAACACAATAAACCAACAAGATACTAGTTTCCCCAGCGGAGTCGCCAGTTTGTTGTGGGGAAAAGTATCCGACTCGGAATGACCCTATCCCTACTCTAAGGGTGATAGTTCCTTAGCAACAACTGAAAGTAAAGCTTTGATATTTTTCCTTTATGAAAGTACAGAGAAGGAAGAAAAGATTGACCAACCGATGTCTTTCGCTTTTGTCGATCCTGTCTTCTCTCTTTGCCTCTTGTTCCCAGCTCCTTGCTCCCTTTGCCGGCCCAGCTACACAAATATCCTGCAAAAACAAGAGAGGGAAACTACAAGAAACATGTACTCATAACTGATGCATGGATTAGAATGGATCAAATATACAGATAAAAACAATACATCATTGCAATACAAGTATATAGGAGAACATCAAAAGCTTTATTGATAGAAGATAAAGGTTCTGAGAAGGTTACAACCATAAATGGCTCCAATCCAGCAACACCTCCCCAGCAGCAAGAAATCTCCTCTTCTCCTCTATAAAAGCAATCACCCGATAGCTCTAACTGTAGACCAACAGCACTTCCTTGCTTTGCACAAAATTCCAGCCTCCCTAGACCTCATAGAAGAGCTCTATATATAGGGTAGAAGGAGAAAGGATGAGTCAGCTTGAGACTGACATAAAGCTGCCTTGTGTCCTCTCTCTCTTCAGTTAAACTTCAGTTCTTGAGTCCACTTGGAGATCCTTGCTTCCACATGGAGATCAAGTACCTCTTACTCATCATAGGGCGAATTCCTTGAACCAAGTGTCAGTTTGGAAGCTTCCTGGGCAGTTGACACCTTGTAGAATGACTGTGCCACTTGGCCAATCTCGCCCAGCGCAGGTAGCCTTCATTGGTTTTGACTTTCAGCGCAGGTACAAGGAGGAGCAGTTGACATTCAGCGCAGATGCTCAGTGGAGCAGCTGACATGATCCAAAAATAGCCTGTTTTTGAGTGTTTTCAGGTGGAGAACTGATAGGAAGTGCTGTGGTTTGCTGACCTTGTTCCTCTAGGGGTAAGAAAAACATGTTTAGGGACTGAGGATCCTTGTAATTATCGACATTTCATGCTCCATGCTGCGAGGCACAAAAATGTCTATAACACCCACTCTCAAGATTTTATTGGCTGTTTTCTTCCATAAAAGATGACCTCCGCAATCTCCTTTATGAAAATCTTCCATCACTTGTTTCGCCTCATCTTCTACTAAACAATTCAACAGAACACCACCAGGATATTTCCAATAAAGTGCACCATTCATGATACAAAATCTTGCAGCTTTCAATTTTAGTGTTCTACTTTTGTTCTTGACCATTCCCGGAGGTGATGAAAGATTTTGAAGTACATAAACAATGTCTGAATACCAAGGAGAAAGGAGGAAAATTTCTGATACCTAAGTGGACAGATTTTTTTCATCTTCCTCGGACATAGCAGCAATTAGATTAATGTCCAAGGCATGCAGATTTGACTCAACCATTAGTTTTTCCAGCCCCTATCCTTTAATGAGCTTCGTCGGTTTGATTTCCACATCATATTCTAGCAAGGCAGCGATCCATTTGCCTCTCCTTCCCTGCAGATCTGTTTTCACTAGGACATCCTTAACAACAGCATTAGGAACATAAGTGAGGATGTGAGGATAAAAAATATAAACTTGAAAATATTTCAATGCTTTTACCAATACAAGGGCTTGTTTTTCAATAATATTATACTTCAATGCCACATCCCTTATGGTTCTGCTGAAAAATGCAATTGGTTTCTTGAGCTGGTCTCTTTTTTGCATCAAGACTGCTACCATAGTATGATCCAAGGCAAAGGAAAACAAAATAAAGTCCTAAGTATAGTCTGGGCTGATCAAAACTGGAGCTGAAGAAAGAGCTAATTTCACCAAATTAAAATACTTAACTGCTTCCTTGGTCCACCTTACTGCACTATCCGTTTTTAGCATGTTTGTGATTTCCCTTAAGTGTTCTGCAAGATTGGGCACAAAGCGACGTAAGAAATTGATCTTACCATTGAAGGATTGGATTTCCTTTTTACTTCGTGGGAAATCAATCTTCTGAATGACCTCCACCCAAGCTGGATTGATGCAGATATCTTCCTTGAGATAATATGCCCGAGAAGCTTGCCTTCATCCATGGCAAACAAGCTTTTTTTTGGATTGAGCGAGATGCCATACTTCCAACACTGCTGAAAAACGATCTTCAAATGATAGAGGTGCTCTTCATCTGTATTAGAGAAAACTGTTAAGTCATCAAGATAAACAAATAGAAAAACATCTTTTTCATTGGCAAATGCTATATCCATTTCCCGCTGAAAGGTTGCACCGGCATTTTCCAATCCAAACGGCATCTTTGCATAATGAAAAGTTCACCACGGAGTGGTGAACAATGTTTTGTCATGATCATCCTCATGGACCAGAATTTGGTTATAACCCGAATAACCATCGAGTAGTGAAATCCGTGATGCTCCAACTACTCACTGAAGTATGTGATCCATCTTGGGCAATGGATAGTTGTCTTTCAAGGAAACTTTGTTCAGATTTCTAAAATCAATGCATAACCGGATCTCACATGTTTTCTTACAGACGAGTACCAAGTTTGAAAATTGTATGGGGATTATAATACCAGCTTTAAACAACCTATTCACCTCCTTCTCGATTGAGGGCAGTAGCTTTGGATTTATTCTTCTTAGCTTTTGGCGAAAAGGCTTTTGATTTGGCTTGATCGGGATCACATGTTGAATTATGCTTGTGTCATATGCCTTCAAATTTGAATAATCCCAAGTGAATACATCAGTAAAAGAGGATAAAAAGTTGATATACTTTGCTTTTACCTGTGGGGGCAATGATTTTGATAATTTCACCATGTTGGGATTTTCAGCTGATCCGATGTTCACGTCCTCAACTCCTTTTTCGGTTGGCAACAAGGTCGGTTTTCTAGCCACATCATCCTGATCGAAGAGCTCCTCTAAAGGTATTAGACCTTTAGGAATGATGTTGTCTTTGAGCTGCAAAACTTTCATCTGATTGACTTCCATATTCTCATCACCATCATCATACTCCATATCAATAGAAATGTCCTTGAATTGACCTTTATTTTGCAGAAATTCATTGATCTCATCATCATCTTGGAACACTTGCCAATACCGTTGATTGGCGGGGACAGCCAGGCGATGCTTCACGTGAATCTCAAAATTTTTGTTTGAATTCATTGGAATTTTCAAATTGCTTGCTGCTGTTGCAAGTGAATCTGCAATGACATTCTGAGCATGGGGCACACAAGTTATAGTGTAATCAGAAAATACCTTTAAGATATCCAACACTGCATTGTGGTAGGCCCACATTTGAGGATGCTTAGCTTGGTATTCACCTTTCACCTACTTGATAACTAACTCGGAGTCGCCATATACTGAAATCCTTTTAGAATTCAATTTTCTAAGAACTTTCAAACTAGCAATCAAAGCTTCATATTCAGCCTCATTGTTTGAATAGTCAAAAGCTAGTTTATAAGAACAGACCCTTGCATTGCTTGGCACTTTGTTTGGGGCGAAAACTAGGCTGCGTATCCAAATACCAATTCCAGCACCTTCCCTTCCTACAATGCCATCAAAGTCCATACTCCATAGACCTTTTTCATCCTATTCCAAATGCTGAAATTCTTTTTCTTTTCCTTGTTGTCCATCACTATATTGTTGCTGTCGGACTGCTGATTGCTCAGCGATACCATCAAGTCTTTACCATTATTGTCTCAAGAATTCTCTAAAATTTTCAGTAATCTCAGGAATGTCTTCTACCTCCACTAGTTGACTATTTACATCATTAAAACTATCTGAATACAAAACAAATGACTCTAGATTAGTATGTACATAGCTGATCAGATGATTTACCTGTTTCTCCTTGCTAGTGATCATGTAATTCATTTTCTGTTCCCGGTATAGTTTTCTCATCTTACCAAACACGGGACTTGTAGCATAGGAGAAATCAAGTTGCATTGTCCCTTTAATCTTTTCTCCCAAAGATCTAGAAAGAAGCATGCCAAATCTAGGAGGTATATCCACCACCACCACATCCATCAAAACATTTTTAGCCGGAATCTGATCCGAACTGACCATGAAATCCTTGATAAGCCCAATGCACCTTACTCTACCGAAATCGAAAGAGTAAAGGTCATGGTATTTCCTAGTGATGTCCAATCCCAATTTCTCCATGATGGCTTTCGGCATGAGATTACGAGAGGCTCCAAAATCAAACATAGCATTATGTAAAAAAAAGTCATGCACCCTGAGACTGATATAGAAAGGGGCAACATCACTATCTTGGGACTGAGCTTCCAAAGCTGGCCCAAAGATCAGCTCGAGACTGTCATCCTCCACATTTACCATGTCTGATGATGGATCTAAACTCAAAATTTTAGACACCTAACTTTTATAATTGTTGTTTTTCATCAACTCGGTCAAAGGAATGGATATTTTCAACTTAGAAATTTCATTTTCTAAGTTAAAAACTGAAACTTTTTCTACATCTTTTGCTAGAACATATTTCTTTTCCATTTTCTCCTTTGACACATTTGGCTGATTTGGTCTTTCACTTGCTGATGTCGTTTTGCTAGTGCTAAGATCAGTTGTCTCTTTTCCCTTTTTCTGCACATTAGTAGGATCATTCTTTGACACTGCTGCCTCCTTCCTTTTCTGAATTGGATTTACAGGCACATCTCTATTTCGAAGTGAATATTGCAGCTGATGAGATGAAAAAGCATTCATGTATCCTCTTTGGTAATCATCGAACTCTTCCTCAAGAACTGTCTCATTTGCCAAAATAAAATTCTCATCCCCTCGCTCAGCTGGATTCTCAGAGTACTCCTCATCTTCAGTGATGTAAATTGGCATGTCATCGGACATAAAGAAATGATTTTCTTCTCCAATCACATTCTCCTCCTCTTCTGATTTCGGACCAAGTACAACATTCTGTTGTAGAGGTGTCTGCACTTGCTGTTGCGCTGCTTGATCTTGGGCTCGTTGCTCTCTTTGTTTAGTCCGGTATTGAGGCTGTTGCTGGCCATGGAAGTTAGGATTTCTAATTTTTGGTTCAGACTTGTCAAGTTTTAGTCTATCAAGCATCTGTTCCGCCTTTCGAATCACTTGATCTGACGAGGAAGACTCCTCTTTTATTGTGACTTTCTTTTTATCTCTTGCTCTAGCTCTCTTGGCCAACAGATTTGCTTCAACGCTGACCGCAATCTTCTACATGTCTTCCAAAGTAGCTGGATCTCTTTCTCTTAATTGGTAAGCCATATCAATGTCAAAACCATCCGGAAACTTAATCAAGGCTAGCCCCATGGGTGGCTTTATATGATCAGGGATGGCATTGTAAACTGAATTGAATCTAATACAGTAATCTTGAACAGACTCACTAGCATTCCAATTGATGTGCTCATATTCAGAAAGGATCTGAAGATGATTTTTCTTCACTTCCTAGCGGTCTAAGAATTGTCTCTGTAGATTGGCCAATGTAGTGATGCTTGCAGCCAGCAAGGCCCTGAACCATTTCCTTACTTCACCACCAAATTTTTGTACAAAGAGTCTCATGGTTACATTTTCTTCATCAATCTCATGGAGATCGAAGAAATCCGTCATTCTTTCCACATGTTGCTGAGCTGTGACACCATGAGGAGTGCCATCAAACAAAGGAATTTTGTTTTGATAATCGGCGGGCATATCATCCAAATTTTGAGGCAGTGCAAGAGGTGCAAAACGAGCAGCCATTGCTCTTGGTGGATTTGCAATTGGTCTAGGTGATGTTGGGGGAGGAGGTGGAGCTTATGTATGAGGGGTATAAGGAGGTGTATGCGGAGGTGAAGAAATCTTGGATATTTTAGGAGTAGAAGGAATAGATGGAGGTGATACTACTGTAGATTTTTTATCAGAAACAATAGGCTGCACAGGAATAGTAGGAATGGAAGGAGGTTCGGTGGGAATTCTTAAACTAGATGCAATTGCAGATGACCCAAGGGTTGAAGAAGCAATCTCTAAGAAATCAATAATATTAGAAGCCACAATTGTAGTTTGGAGCTGGTTCAAAATATAATCATCAACAGATTTATTGGCCCTTACAGTTTCAAGTTTTCTAACAAACTCAAGATTTAAGGCAGTTGAAGCAATAGCACTTTTAGATTTGGTTTCAAAAAAAGACAACTCAAACTGCTCATCAAATTCAAGATCCTCAAGATACTCAAAACCAATAGGACATGATTGAGCTTTGAACACGGGAACAATAAAAACTTCCTTGGCGAACGATTCTTGGAATAAGATTAGGATTTTCGTAAACGGGAGGGGGATCAGGATCCAGATTTTCTCTGGTATGTCTTCTGGAAGCCAGTGTGCTATTATTTCCAAGAAATCAAATGGACATTAACAACTTGTTTAGCCTATCAAATCCTAAACTTATCATCCAAAAGCTTATAATTCTCAGATGTACTGGGGTGATCTACAAGTTAGATACTCTGTTTATAAGACTAGACTGGAGATTGACTCAAGTAGCGTTTATCTACTTGCGCTAATGCAAAGCAAAAGCGTTTCGAAGGCTACCTGGCTAATCTTCAGGCTCCATCTGTAGTTTATAAAATGAAGAATAACAACAAACAAATAATTTATTCCCTAGTATGGTCACCACTATGTTAGAGATTAGATTTACCTCAAGTTGAAAATGTAGGATCCAGGGCCAACATCAAACCACGCTCAGCCTGGTAGCTAGCCCTACCAGGTCAGGAGAGGGCTCTCTCTGGGTTAATCTCAGCAAATAATGATCTATGGGGCTTGAGATGACTGAAATATGTTCTGATTTTAGGCTAGGTATATGTGCGAAAGAGTTGATTTGATAAAATAGTGTTTTTTTGGATCAAACGGAAAGGCACATTTTGGGGTTGCGGGGATTGAGGCTTAGTTCTGCAGAGATCTCAATGGGGCAAGGTAGGCAATCGTTTTGGCACTTAAATTTGAGTGAGATGGAAGGAATAGGTAGGTGAGGTGTTGAAAAGGGCAAGAGCAATCATGGATCCTCCCCAAATAGCTGAAAACATCAAATAACTAAAGCAAACTTCAAGTAGAGCATTGCACTTCCAATGAATTCTACTTACACTCTTAATTTTTTAGTTCAGAAGAAATAAGATAGATAATGGCATGAAATCACATAAAAAAATTCACAATTACAAAGAGAAGCATGGTACCAAGACAAATTGCCACATGAATCCCAAAGAGTGCTGCAAATCCTGGTCTCAATTCCTTAGCCAAAATGAAAATATCAGTGTACAATGAAGCTCAATGCTTTCTCAAGAGTCCAACCATGCTAATGACTGGAAAAACATAAGATATAGGCAAACAACAACTCATCCTAGCCTCTAGGGGTTTAGCACATGATTTTAGGAGCTATTCCAACTAATTCTAAACTGAGAACTACAAATTAGGCAGTGGAACAGCTTGCCTCTATAAACTAGGGAACTGATTCATTCAGTTGGAAACAACCTTTAAAATGATGAATCTACCTCTACAAGTGAAAATTTAACATATTTACATCATGATCCATCAATTTTCACCAAATTACATCACAAATTTTCCATTAGGAAAGTGATAAAGTCAAACTAGACAAAGCTAGGCGAAAAACAGAGCAAAATTTGGTCACACTGGTAATTTTTCCTCTATGTGGCGCGCTTGATTCTCTATGCATTGCGCTTGTTTGGACACACTTTTGGAGGCCTTACACATGTCCAAATGAGCTCCAGGTATTTTTGTTGTAAATATCTGCCTATCGACTTTCCAACACAAGTGGAATTTTTCAATTTTGCCTCCATTTGGCCCTCCAAATGTCCATTTTCCCAACAATGCTTCTTGTGTGTCAAAATAGGGGCAGTGAGATCATTTTTTGAGTGTTTTTGACCTTTTTAAGGGCTCAAAACCTGCCCAAATTTCTTGGCCATAGGTAGGAAAGCATAATTTTTCATGCCAAATCCAAAAATTCTTAGTTTTTGTGATTTGGAGGCTCCTAGAAAAAGCGAGTGCCACGTGGCGCGGTGCATAGGGCAGAAAAACCTGTTTTTGTGCCAAAATTTTGCAAAATGAAAAAATTGCTCCACATTTCTTGAAATTTGGGTTGATTCTTCTATATCAAGTGCTGTGATGGTCCAAGGAAGCCTCAGCCAAGTTCTAAAGTCCTTCATCCTATTTTTGCCTCCTTGATGCTCTCTTCAACTTTTCTTTCAAATTCCTGATTCTCGCTTGGCACACCAAGTTTCAGGACAAGTAATGATATGACAAGTTTCTAAGCATATTCTTCTCATTGATTTCCTTCTCCAGCTTCCTCTCCAAGTGGATATTGACTCTTTCGAGCCATGACTCCCTATCAGCATTGATCTCTTGCTCCAATGAAGTGAACTCCACCCTCCTCCTTCGGGCAGCTTGCCAGTTTTGTCGAATGTTTTGCAACTCCATAACCACCTGCTGATCCTCAAGCTGCTTATCCCTTTGCTCCAAATACTGTATATTCCATTGGGCTCTATCCAAGTTGGTAGACAAGGCATCAATGTCTGCCTGCTGCTCCTTAATGATCTCTCTAAGATTTGCGCTTTGCGGGCCCATATCAGTATCACCACCCTCAATGAGGATGAATTTAGTCTCCCGCTCACCTGATGGTCCTTCCTCCTGTAGTGGCTTCTTGCTTCAGTCCTAAACCTGCTATGCTAATGATGGAAGCAAGGCCCCTTCCACCCCGAGTGGAGATAACACTCGCTTTGCTGCTGCAAACAACTATCTAGTGCCCCTCTGATAGGTGATGAACACCAGCACACTAGCGGTCTCATGGCCCTCATGCTGATAAGAAGGTCCACCTGTCTCATGCCCAACCTCTAAAGATCCTTGTTGAGCTCTAAAAAGCTCACGAGAGATGAATTCATCCCACGTGATGCCCTATAATCTAAGCTGATGAACGACCACAATTTTGATGAGAGAAAAATGATAAATATTGTTGAATAGCTGCTGAGGGGTCTTGTGTTGCACAAGAGTGGTCATCTTATCTATGTTTCGTCATATGAAGTAAGGAATGTTCATCATGTGTACCTGGGTAAAATGCATCAGCAGCCTGATGTGATAAGCATATAAGCGGGAGAACCAGCCCTCACAGCTGAAATACTTCATGATGATTTTCATTAAAGGAGCATATTCATGCTTGAGGTACCAAAAAGGAAACACTCTCTTGGGCTGTCTCAAAAAACTAGGTTTGATCTATGGTTCATAATGCTGCCGGTCAATTTTCTGCCTCTTGTTCCATTGCTCTCCAATGTTGGGTATGCCGGTTGCTAGTGAAATGGATTCTGGTGTTAATGTGAAACTGACACTAGCAAGAGTGGCTTGATCACCATGTAAATGCAGCACAACCAAACGAACCAACTCATGATGAAACTGAATATTAGCAACCTTCTCACAAAACTCATAACATGACTGATGCTGGAAACAAAAGATGGCAAGAGGGCAGCCATGTAACTCAGCAAGAGTGGTTGGTTCTTCTCTGATATGTTTGCCACCTCTATGAGGTCTTCTCTTCATAATCATATGAAGGATCAAATGCCATGGATGCTGGTAGATAAACTACCTTGGAGAAGTAGGTGTCGATATGTCAAACTGTCTTGGACTGTTTTTGGTGATGTGCTTGACCTCTGCCACCAAGGGAAAACAGTGAAATGAGGGACTATAAGGGGAGGGAAAAATAGTGGGAATTTAGGGACTATTGGGATAGATTTAGTTAGGGAATATGGGATATTTTGGGAGTTTTTGTATAGGATTAGGGTTTGAGGTTTTACATTTGAGAATTTGGAAAAGGGAATTTGGGATAGGGGATTAGTGAATTTAGGGGGTAGGGGAACTTAGGGAATAAGGGAATCAATGGAAAAAAGGGATAAGGGAGTAAACTTGGTGGCAAAACAGTCATCAAAACCCTAGGCAACAATTTTTTTTGAGGAATTTCAAATGGTAGGGTTTGATTTTTTTTTAAACACTCACAATGTAACACACACCATAACATAAACACCAAACTTGGATAATCAACAGAGGTGGAGCTCTACCTACTTGGAACAAGATAAATTCGTGTGTTTTTGGTGATTGGAGGACGTTCTGTCAATTTTCGGGCCCTCTGGCTGTATGCACCACACATCCATCCCAATGCGTTGCGCCTTTCGTATGCATTGCGCCCTTGTTATTTTACACTACATAATGAGGCCCAATGCGCCATGCCTAGTGAGTGTGCCGCGCCTTCTGCCCAGTGTGCCTCGCCGATCGATTTTCACCCAAACTTGTCACTTAGGCATCCAAATCGTTTTGCCTTGCTTCTCTTTGCTCTTGGAGTACAAATGGACTTCAAACACTTGGAGAAATGATTTATACATGAGCTTTTCAAATTTAATTTTTCCAAACCCACTTTCATAATGTTTTGCAAATGACTTTATTCAAACTTTGTTTTTGGACTTTTTCACTTCTTTTAAGTTTTGTGATGAACTAGATGAACTGTGCTTTGCTTGTTTTGCAAGTGTTGTAAGGAAAGAAAGCAGGATTACAGATGAAGAAATTTACAATGAGGAAAACAAAGTTTTCATGATTTTGTACAATAAAGCTAAATACTCTGTTTTTTCCTCAAAACTCTGTCATTTGCAAACACTTGGTGAAGAAATTTATTGATGTTGCAACCTCCTCATGCCCTACTGGTAATTATTGGACATTTTGACACATTTTTTGACAAAACCCTAATGAAACCCTATACCTAAGTGACCATGAAACCCTAAAGACAACCTTTGCAATTTTCAAGATAAAAAGAAAACTGTGTATGTTTTTTAATGAACAAACATGAGCCAACAGGTAGATAACATGAGGGAAACTGGAGGAATGCCACTACTGTCAGATGATCTATGCGCCTAATGGAATGCATATGACTGGGCGGGACACATAATATGAAATGCAACAAGAGGATTTGATCTCTGACAGAGGGGTGAAAATACTGACTCTAACACGTCCAACACACCAGAAATGATTCTTGTCTGCTATAGGCCCCATTGATCCTGCCGATTGGGGTTTAATTACCTTTGATCTTGAAAACCACGTTCCTCATCTTCCTCATCACATTTCTTTTCTGATTCAAGTTATCATTAAAGGAAATTTGATCCATCAGACTGTTATTGATGAAGGTGGTTCCACTTGCATCATGTATGTTTCGTGTTGGAAGGCCATTAGATCTCCTCCTCTCAATCAATCCCCGAACACTTTGGAGTCCTTTTATGGTAGAGTCTCTTGTCCATATGGTATTCTCCCAAATTTTCCTATCATATTGGAAGGAAAGATCGTTGATCTAGAAATGGAAGTTGTAGACATGAATCTCAATTACAACCTTCTTCCTAGGTGAAGTTTGACCCACACTATGTTCTGTGTGGTTTCTTATTTGTTCTGGGTGATTTTTTGTTCCTCACGAAGGAAAAGTTGTCACCGTTAACCAATTGTATTTTTTCTCTTCCAATACATCGAACGTAAATGTCCCATATGTGGGAAATACCGAAATTCCTTATGGGAGTGTGGGGGGCGGTCTTTTTAAAGATTCTACTTTAATGGGTACTTTTTATCTCCCACCACTGAATATCACTTTGATCAATATGATCTCTATTTATATAGATCCTTGGATTATTCCTACTCCAGATCAAATTGATTCATTTGGTTATTTTATGTCGTTAAGTCTATTAGGACAAGCTTATCAATGAATTGTCTTGGCTTCAATGATTGCTTCAGAAAGTCATGTTCTTTTCAGTATGAACCTGGATACTTATTTGCCATCTCCTTGGATTAGTTCATGGGATTCTTCAGATCCTTTTAACGAGACATTCCCCACTGACGAGAGTATCGTTGAGGTTATGTCTCTGGACAAAACTCCTTGGAATGATCTCCGTCATCGTTCTTCATTTATTTCCAGCCTTAGTGAGATGCCTTCATGTCTTGAAGCGTTCGTTTCTCATAGACCAAAGAATCCACTTCAAACACCTAATTTGGTGCACAAAGTCCTATCTGAGGGTAATATGGGAAATATTACTGCAACCATGCCTCTTGATATTTCCATTAAACCTGGAATTGTTGAGAACGTTCATATTGGGGTTTCCTGTTCTCCCACTGAGATCAGGGTTTACAATGAACTTTTCTAAGAATTTTGAGATGTCTTCATGTGGCTATATGAGGAAATGCCTAGTATTGATCCAACAATTGTGGTGCATGAAATACCTACCTATCCTGGTGCAAAGTCTATTCACCAACAGCTTCGTCCTATGCATCCTCAGAAGGATGCTGCTATTAAGGAAGAAGTTGAGAAACTTTTAAAAGCAAGATTTATTTATCCAATCCCATTGACAAATTGGGTGTCTAACATTGTCCCTGTTGCTAAAAGGCAGGGCACTATGCGCATCTATGTTGATTATTACGACATCAATTGCGCATGTCCAAAATACAACTATCCCACTCTATTTATCAATCAAATCATCGACGAGTGTGCTGGGAGTGAGATTTTCTCATTTAGGGATTGATTTTTTGGTTACAACTAGATCAACATATCAGCTGATGATCAACATAAGATGGCCTTTATCTATCCATGGGGCACTTTTGCTTGTAAGAAGCTTCCTTTCGGTTTAAAAAATGTTAGCACTACCTTCCAGAGAGTAATGTACTATGCGTTTCATGATATTCGACACATTGTTCAACCTTACCTTGATGACTTACGAGCCCATTCTACTAAGCGTCATGACCATCCGGACCACTTAAGGTCCATCTTTCAGCGATGTCAACACTGTAACATCCATATCAATCCGCACAAGTGTGTTTTTTGCATTGAATCTGGTCGACTCTTGGGGTTTGTTGTGTCCCGCGAAGGTATCCGAATCAATCCTTAAAAGTTGAGGTTATTGTAAACTTACCTCCCACCCCCCCTCGCCCTCACTACCTCATTACTTCAATTGCAAATTTTGGAAGGAAAGGCTAACTTTCTTCGTCGGGTCATTCCTAACTACATTGAATGCGCAAAGGATTTTACTTGCTTGCTTAAAAAGGGGATCCCTTCCATTTGGGATGAAGATGCCCAGAAATCCTTATATGATTTGAAAAACATGCTTATCAGTTCTCCTTTACTGCATCCCCCTGATTATCGACACAATTATTTCCTATACTTGGCTCCAACTGACAATGTCATTTCTATGGTTTGGTTCAAGATGATGACGATGGCAACGAATATGTGGTTTATTATTTAAGTTGAAATCTCCTTGGCATTGAGTCTCGATATGCCCATGTCAAGAAACTTGTATTGGTAGCAGTCCATGTTGTCCATAGGTTTCATCATTATATCCTTTTACGAAAAACCACGGTGATTTCCAATTGCAACCCCATGACCTATATTTTGACTCGTCAATTACTTGGGGGAAAAGACTCCAAATGGATTGTTATCCTGCAGGAGTTTTATTTGGAGTTTAAGATCACTAAATCAAATAAATCACTTATTTTCGGGGAGCTGATATGTGCCCTCCTGTATGGAAGCACTTCTACTGATTTTATTGAGTAGATTCCTTATGAAACTTTGTTTCTCATCAACATCCTTGACCCGTGGTATGGAGATATTATTGTTTCTCTTCAAACCCAAACCTTCTGATTTGAGTTGTCTCGATCCTTCTAACACCACATCTGGCATCAGTCCCAATCCTATCGAATTCTTAATGATACATTGTACCAATTCGGTGTTGACTTTGTTCTTCACAAATGTCTAACACTTGAGGAGGCTGAACGGGTCTTGAATGACTGCCACTCTGGGGCATGTGCTAGTCATATGTCAGGCTATTCCATTGCTTAGAAAATCCTCCGCGCCGGTTATTTTTTGCCTGCCATTTTTAAATGTTGTATTATGGTTGTTCATAAATTCCATGAATGTCATATTTTTAACCGCAAGCAGCGCACCCCACTAGCACCCTTACACCTAGTAGTTACCGTTGGCGCATTCACTAAATGGGGCATAGACTTTATGACATGTAACCATAATTTGGCTAGGGAGCATGGATATATTATCGTCGCCGTCAACTACTTCAGTAAATGGGCTGAGGTGATGCCCACTTATAATGTTGATGGTATCACTACTGTTGAGTTCCTCTTCAACCACGCCATAGAGCGTTTTGGCATTCCTCAAGCCATTTTAACCGACCATGGATCAAATTTTTGTTAGTACATGATGGCAGGTTTGACTGCTCAGTTGGGCCTTCATCATGATAGCTCAACTCCTTACTATCCACAGGCCAATGGCAAAGTCAAATCAATTAGTAAAGTTCTGATTACTGTGCTTCAATGTACCATTGGGAAGCACAAAAAGGACTGGCATCTAATGATTTTATCAGGTCTCTAGGATTACAGAACTTCTGCTATGATGGCCACTAGATTCACTCCATTCCAGCTGGTTTATGGTTTAGAGGCAACTTTCCCAATTGAATGTGAAATCACTTCACTCAAATTAGTTGCCGAACTTCTTCCTAATACCTTGGCTAAAGAGGAGCGATTACTCTATATTGAGAGGCTTGACAAGAATTGTTGATCTAGGTGGATATTGGTGGCCACCCGCCTATTCCAATTGGACCCCCACCATTGTTTCTTTCAGTTTTTCAGTTTCCTTATTTGTAGCACAATTTACTATTTTTGGCAGTTTTTCGAGTCCTGAACTTCTGGAGCTGTTTTGAGGCCCTAAACGATGTTTTTTTGGAAAACTAAGAGGAATGTGGGATGTTGTCCTATGTTGATGACTCAAAATTTGTAGACCTCAAATATATATTTCTAACAAGGTTTTGTGTGTATTAAACGAAGATTGTATGCCAAAGTTACGACCCTGGGAAGTTGATGTACCAATTTAACCAAACAGGGCCCACAGTTTGGCCTTCATCTCCTAGGGTTAGGTTTTTGGATGTTTAGGGTTTTACATTGTTTCTCAATAATAAATAGGCCTTTGAGCCTCATTGTAACACAATTCAGAGGCATGTAGCTACCACATCTCTTCTCAGAGATAAGCTACAATCGCCCGAGCTAGTCTTATGTCCATTTTGTTTGTAAGCATATTTCAGTGTTTGATATTAATGAAATGAAGTACTATTTCTATTGAATCTTTGTATTTATGGTTATATTTGTATTTTTTTGCATTCTTGTTTAAATCTGGATTAGTGGTATCAGAGTGGTCTGCTCTTTCTCCATTTTTCTTTGCATGTCCCCAACGAGGTAGGGATATAAGGAGCTAGGGCTCGATCTGGTTGAACCTTTCCAAGATCAACCTCGGAAACCCTGATGACCACCCATGGGGGAAGAAAAGAAAGATGAGGGGGTAGGAGATCCTATCAAAATATTTCTTGAGAAGGACCTCGAGAAAAAAAGGAACGCAATGATGGATAACTTTACTTAGAGCCTTCAACGGTTACCATCAGCAGTGCATCCACATCCAGCAGCCACTCTAGAGGCTCCACTCCTTTTAAGGTACAAGTAAATTTTGACATTACCATATTTGAGGGCCAAATAGATGCAGATGCCGTAGATAAATGGTTAAATATTATAGAAGGATATTTTTTTGTTCATGATTTTTCCAGTCGAGAAAATATTACTTTTTCTCTTCTCAAAGCTACCCCCCACGTTAAGGACTAGTGGGAAACCTACTGTGAGCAGAAGGATGAAAGTATGAACCCACTTTTTTCAGTTGCGCCCACTTGGAACTCATTTCAGGATGCCATCAAGGAGCAGTACTACCCTATCAGGAGCTATGAAGATAAATACATAAAGTGGACAATGCTGCAATAGGGAAGGGACCAAGATGTGTCAGAGTTTGCCAATGTTTCTCGTACCCTTCACACGAAGTTGGGTATCAAGGATTATGAGAAAAATTTGGTTCTCAAGTACTACAACTGCCTACATAGGTACATCCAGGATGAGATGGAGTTCCTGGACATCTCCTCGCTCGGCACGACATACCGATATGTCGTCAAGATCGAGCAAAAGTTTAGATAGAAGAAGAAAGACTTTGGATCTTCGAATCCAAAACAAGGGAAAGGTGCCCCCAAACTGTAGAACAATGCACAAAGCCAAGGTGGGGTAGCCCAGGACAACCCATTAAAGATGAAAGCAGAGAACAACACTGCAAAGCCAAAGAAGGGCACATGAAAGTAGTGTGAGTACCATAAGAGCTCCACTCAAAACACAAGAGAGTGTCGGCCCAAGCAGTCACTAGTGGCCGAGCTAAAGGCTTCGGAATCAGACGGATGTTCCAACTCAGAGTCAAAACCCAACAAGGGGACTGACAAAGGGAAGCATATTATCGATGCAGAGCCTAATTCCACTGTTGCCACCACCAAGATCCCAAAGGAGGAACTTGAAGATCCAGAGGAGGAGGAGCACCTCGTCCACTCCTAGATGTGGGTAAAGGGTTCCCCACTACAATCCATTGTCGACAGCAGGAGCAAAAAGAACATCATTTCGGTAGAGTTTGCGAAGTAGCTGGGCTTACCGACTAGAACACACCCACAAATGTACACCATTGGGTGGCTTCACTAAGGACGAGATCTTCACGTGAGCCAGCAGTGCCGCCTTCCATACAACATCAAGCCCTTCATGGATGAGGTATTATGTGACGTTTCTCCCCTTGATGTTTGTGATGTATTATTAGGCCAACCATACTTATGGAAGTGACATGCTATGTATGAGTCAAGGCCTCATGCTATTATTGTTACTTTTGGAAATAAGTTATACAAGATACCGGAGGTAGCACCGTCTACCGCCATCTCTTTGGTTACTGCAAAACAATGCAGTAAGCTCATTTCCAAAACTGGGAATTTTTTTTTTTTCTGGTGATATTCCCTTATGGAAAGACGAAGATGGTGGCCATGACCTCCAAACAGGACCCCTTCACATGACAAAAACATATGGATAAGGTCATGGAGGAGTACAAGGACATCTTCACCTCCCTTGCAAGGGTGCCTCTGCACTGTCAAGTCAAGCACTCCATCGATTTGGCCCCAGGTGCGCCGCTGCCCAATGGACCAATCTATCAGTGCTCCATTTTGGAGAATGATGAAATAAAGAGGTAGATTTAGGAGCTACTGCAAAAATTTCACATCAGGTTGAGTTCATCACCCTATGGGAGCTTGATTGTGTTGGTATAGAAGAAGGATGGGACTTGGAGACTCTATATTGACTATTGGTCGCTGAACAAGATCACTATCCATAATAATACGTACCCGATCGCACAGATCGATGAACTTCTAGACCAACTCAAGGGGGGAAATATTTCAGCAAGATCAACCTGAAGTACAGAGATCACAAGGTACCAATTGAACACTTCGATGTGTGGAACACTGCCTTCAAAGCCAAGGAGGGCCTTTTCGAATGGTTGGTTATGCCTTTCAGGTTGACGAATGCTCCTTCAACCTTCATGAGGTTGATGGATGACATCTTGTGGCCATTCACGAACTCCTTTGTAGTGGTATACTTGGATGACATCCTCATCTTTAGCCAGAGTTGGGAAGAGCACCTCCACCACATCTGACAGGTTCTCCAAACATAGCGACAACACAAGTTATGCCCCAATTTGGAGAAATGAACTTTTGGCATGACCCAAGTTCAGTATCTCAGATACATTATTGATGAATGGGTGGTGCATGTGGATCCAGCCAAGATCCAAGTCATTCAAGATTGGCCAACTCCAACCACACCGATAGAGCTCTGCAACTTTCTAGGTATTACCAATTTCTACCACAAGTTCGTGTTGGGATTCTCTCATATCACTTGGCCTTTGAGTCAACTCACCAAGGGAAGAGTGAAAGAAAAATTCTTTTGGTCTAAATCTGAATAGAGGGCATTCACAGAGTTGAAACATCACCTCTGCTATGCACTAGTTATCACATTACAAGACTTGCAACAACCATTTAAAATTGAGATAGATGCCTCTGACTATGCTATTGGGGCAGCCTTTACTCAATAGGGGCATCTAGTGGCATATCACAGTGAGACACTTTCAGACACAATCCATAAGTATCCCACTTATGACAAAGAGATGTAATCCATTGTGCATGCCTATCGACAATGGAAGCATTATATTTTGGGGAAGGAAATGATCGTCCACACAGACCATCGATCCCTGTAGTTCATGTAGACACAAGGGAAGTTTCAGAATGATTGCCATCGAAAGTGGTCCACATACCTGCAATAGTTCCATGTGAATTTTTAGTGCCTAAATCTACCTCAGGCTGCAAAGGTAGGATCCAGGGCCAACATCAAACCACGCTCAGCCTGGTAGCTAGCCCT
This sequence comes from Pinus tabuliformis, assembly GCA_031772625.1. NCBI lineage: Eukaryota > Viridiplantae > Streptophyta > Pinopsida > Pinales > Pinaceae > Pinus > Pinus tabuliformis. Next base: position 801,339,559 of record CM062805.1, on the reverse strand, counting down.
ACCAGGTCAGGAGAGGGCTCTCTCCGAGTCAATCTCAGCAAATTATGATCAATGAGGGCATGAAATGACTGATAGAAATGCTTATCTTAGGCTAGGTATATGTGCAAGAGAGTTTGATTGGATAAAATGATGTTTTGTTGGCTCAAATGGAAAGGCAAATTTTGGGTGTGGGGATTGAGGCTCAGTCCTGCAGAGATCTCAATGGGGCAAGGTAGGCAATTTTTTTTGGCACTTAAAATTGAATGAGATTGAAGGAATAGATAGGTGAGGTGTTGAAGAGGGTAAGAGAAATCATGGATCCTCCCCAAACAGTTGAAAACATAAAGAAACTAAAGCAAACTTCGAGTGGAGCACTGCAATTTCAATGGATTCTACTTACACTCTTGTTTTTTAGTTAAGAAGAAACAAGATAGAGAATGGCATACATGACATATAAGCAAATTAAAAATGACAAAGAAAAGCATTGTACCAAGACAAATTGCCACATGAATCCCAAAGAGTGCTGCAAACCCTGGTCTCAATTCCTTAGCCAAAATGCTGAAATGAATGTACAATGAAGCTCAATGCTTTCTCAAGAGTCCAACCATGCTAATGACTGAAAAACAACATAATATAGACAACCATAGCTCATCCTTGCCTCTAGGGGATGAGAACACATGTTTAGGAGCTGTTTCAACTAATTCTAAACTGAGAACTAGAAACTAGGCAACAGAACAACAGGCCTCTAGAAACAAGGGAACTAATTCATTCAGTTTCAAACAACTTCTAAACTGGCGAATCTACCTCTACAAGTGAAAATTTAAAATATTTACATCATTATCCATCAATGTACATCAAATTACATCATAAATTTGCCACTAGGAAAGTGAAAAAGTCAAACTAGCCAAAGCTGGGCGAAAAATAGAGCAAAACTTGGTCAAACTGGCAATTTTTCCTCTATGTGCCGCGCCTGATTCTCTATGTGTGGCGCCTGTTTGGACCCACTTTTGGAGGCCTTCCCGATGTCCAAATGAGCTCTAGGTGTTCTTGTTGGAAAGGTTTGCCTATCTACTTTCCAACCCAAGTGGAATTTTTCAATTTGGCCTCCGTTCCCCTCCCCCCCCCTCCCCCCCCCCCCCCCCCCCCCCCACCAAAAAGTCAGTTCTCCCAGCATTGCTTCCTGTGTGTCAAAATAGGGGCAGTGAGGTCATTTTTTGAGTGTTTTTGGCCTTTTTGAGGGCTCAAAACCTGACCAAATATCTTGGCCATTGGTAGGAAAGCATATTTTTTCATGCCAAATCTAAAAAAGCTGAGTTTTTGTGCTTTGGAGGCTCCTAGCAAAAGTGAGCACCACGTGGCGCAGTGCATAGGGTAGAAAAACCTGTTTTTTGTGCCAAAATTTTCAAAAATGCAAAAAGTGCTCCAAAGTTTTTGAAATTTGGGTTGAGTCTCCTCTATCAAACATGGTGTTGGGCCAAGGAAGCCTCGGCCAATATCTGAAGTCCTTCATCCTCTTTTTGCCTCCTTGATTGTCTCTTCAACTTTGCCTTTAAACTCCTGATTCTCGCTTGGCACACCAAGTTCCTTGACAAGTAATGATATGACAGGTTTCTAAGCATATTCTTCTCATTGATGGCGTTCTCTAGCTTCCTCTCCAAGTGGATATTGGCTCTTTCAAGACATGACTCCCTATCGGCATTAATCTCCTACTCAAGTGAAGTGAACTCCATCCCTCTCCTTTGGGTAGCTTGGCGATTCTCCCGAATGTTTTGCAACTTCATAATCACCTGCTAGTCCTCAAGCTACTTATTCCTTTGCTCCAGGTACTGTATTGTCCATTAGGCTCTATCCAAGTTGATAGACAAGGTATCAATGTCCGCCTGCTGCTCCTGAATGATTTCTCTAAGATTTGTGCTTTCCGGGCCCATATCAGTATCATCACCCTCAATGAGAATGAAATCAGTCTCCCACTCACCTGATGGTCCTTCCTCCTGTAGTGGCCTCTTGCCTCGGTCCTGAACTTATTGTGCTAATGACGGAAGCAAGGTCCCTTCCACCCTGGGTGGAGATAACACTCGCTTTGTTGTTGCAAACAACTGTCTAGTGCCCTTCTGATAGGTGATGAACACCGGCATGCTAGCGGTTTGTGTCTCATGGCCCTCATGCTGATAAGAAGGTCCACCTGTCTCATGTAAAGCCTTTGAAGGTCCCTATGGAGCTCTGAAAAACTCACGAGAGATGAAGTCCTCCCAAGTGATGCCCTGTAAGCGAAACTGATGAATGACCACAATTTTAATGAGAGAAAAATGGTAAATACTATTGAACTGCTGCTGAGGAGTCTTGTGCTGCACTAGGGTGGTCATCTTCTCTATGTTTCAGCACATGAAGTAAGGTATGTTCATCATCCTTACCCTGGTAAAATGCATCAGCAGCCTGATATGATAAGCATACAAACATGAAAACCAACCCTCACAGCTAAAATACCTCATGATCAATTTCATCAAAGGAGCATAAGCATCTTTGAGATACAGGAAAGGAAATACTCTGCTAAGTTGCCTCATATAGCCAGGTTTGATGTATGGTTCATAATGTTGCCAATGAATTTTCTACCTCTTGTTCCATTGCTCTCTAATGTTGGGAATACCAGTTGCTAGTGAAATGGATTTTGGTGTTAATGTGAAAGTGACACCAGCTAGAGTGGCTTGATCACCATGTAAATGCAGCACAAACAAATGAGCCAACTCATGATGAAACTGAATGCTAGCAACCTTCTCAAAAAATTCATAACATGACTGATGTTGGAAACAAGAGATGGCAAGAGGACAGACCTGTAATTCAGCAAGAGTGGTTGGTTCTTCTCTAATATGTTTGCCACGTCTATGAGGCCTCCTGGGTGCATGTCCCTCTGTAGGTGAGTCACTGTGGGTATCCTCTTCATAATCATATGAAGGATCAGATGCCATGTCTGCTGGTGGATAAACTGTCTTGGAGCTGCCTTGATGAGAAGTAGGTGATTTTGATGTTTTTAACTTTTGCTACCAAAGGAAACAGTGAACCAAGGGACTGTAGGGGGAGGGAAAAATAGTGAAGGATTTAGGGACTGGTGGGATAGGGTTTAGTTAGGGAAATATGGAATGCTTTGGGAGTTTTTGTACAAAACTAGGGTTTCGGAATTTGCATGTGGGATTTTGGGAAATGGGATTAATGAAGTTAAGGGTGTGTGGATTTAGGGGATAGGGAAATCAAGGAAATAATGGAGTAAGGGATTGGTAAGGTAAGAGGATAACTTGGTATCAAAATAGTCAATACAAAACCCTAAGCAATAATTTTCTTTGAGAAGTTTCAAATGATAGGGTTTGGTTTCCTTTAAACACTCACCATACAACAAACACCATCAAACAACCATCAAATTTGGATGAAAAGCAGCGACAGAGGGTCAACCTACTTGTACCAAGACAAATCCACGTGTTTTGGGCAATTGGAGCAAGTTTTGGTAGTTTTCAAGCTTTCTGGCTATGTGCGCCATGCATCCAACACAATGCGCCGTGCCGAGTGTATGCGCCACACCCCTGTATTTTTGCACTGAGAAATGTGGCCCAATGCACTGCGCTAGTTATGTGCGTTGCGCCTCTGGTTTTTGACTGATTTTCTCCAACTTTGCTTTGCTCACCCCGAAATGTCTTTGCCTTATTTTTGCAAATGAACTCTTGAAATGAAGAAATGGATTATAAACAAGGAACTTTTAGATTTTTGGCTCATGAAACCCATTTTTACAATGGTTTTTGAAATGACTTTATTTTCAAACTTTGTTTTTTGGACTTTTTCACTTCATTTCAACTTTGTGATGAACTAAATGACCTGTGCTTTGTTTGTTTTGTAGGTGATTGAAGCTACTGGAGCTAGGGAAAGAAACCAGGGTTACAGATGAAGGGATTTACAATGAAGGAAACAAAATTTCATGATTTTTGTACAATAAAAGCAAAAATACTCTGCTTTTTCCTCAAAATAGAGTTTTGAGGAAAGAAACATCTCTGAGCACTTGATGATGAAATTTATTGATGCTAAAACCTCCTCATGTACCTGCTGGTTATTATTGGACACTTTGAAACACCTTTTGATGAAACCCTAATGAAACCTTAGACCTAATTGACAATGAAACCCTAAAATAACTTTGCAATCTTTAAGACAAAACGAAGACTGTATATGCTTTTAAATGAACAAACATGAGCCAACAAGTAAATGACATGAGGGAAACTGTATGAAAACCACTACCGTCAGATGATCCATGTGCCTAACAGAATGCAAATGACTGAGTTGGACACCTAACATGAAATGCAACAAGAGGATTTGATCTCTGACAGAGGGATGAAGATACCAACACTAACATTGGCTCCAATGGGGGTGGTAGCTCCTTGGAGGTGCTAAGAACTACATATCTCTAGGAAAGCAAGCAGTGCCTTCGTTCCATTGGACTATGGATTCAATAACTTTGACAAAACAAAATGGAACTCTTGACTAAAGACTCAATTTTAGGACTGAACATGACTCAAATTAACTCATTTTCAAGACTGAAATTGACCGAAAGACCTGACTCTAACAAACCAAACCAAAACTGAAATCAAACCTTAGCTTTATAGCCTTCACTTCGGGCCCCAAACTGAAGAATGAAAACATTACACTTGAAATGGAATTTAAACAAACCAATATTTACAATGATGAATAGGACAGTAAAAAACAGTTCATACATAATACTGTTTGAGGAGCCGACCGTTGACCGGCTCGCCAGGATAGTCTTCGCCATTCAGCTCTTGCAAAAGCAAAGCATTCTGGCCCCAATGTGCAGCAATCTTGTACGGTTCTTTCCAAAGATTTTCAAATTTTCCATGTTTACCTTTCTCTTCATTCCTTGCATCCCATTTCAACACTATGTCTCCGATTTCAAACCTGTCTGCCTTTGCTTTCCGGTCATATATCCTCTTAATTATTTCTTGCAGCTTGGAAGTGTTCTGAAATGCCTCCTCTCTAGTTTGCTGCAAATGTATCATTTGATTGATCCTCCACTACAAACTATCATCTTCACTGCCAGATGCTTGCAACATTTTTACCACCAGGACTGCCAAAGAGGTCAAGAAGACTGTGTCCACACCATAGACAAGCTCAAAAGGAGACATACTGATCGATTTCTTTTGACTTACCCTGTCTGCCCAAAGTGCATTGACCAGCTTTTTATGCCAACTCTTCTTGTTAGTTTCCAGTAGCTTTTTGATAATGTTGACAAGAGATTTGTTTGAGGATTCCGCCAATCCATTGCCTTGTGGGTAATAGGCAGTCGAATGCCCCAAAGTGATTTGATACTTATGACAAAAGTCAATCATTCTTTTCGATTTAAAGGCTGCTGCATTATCAGTGATCAGCTTATTTGGATAGCCAAAACGAGACAAAATGTTGTTTTCAAGAAATGAGATAATTACCGAATCGGTGGCCTGCCTTGTAGGAATTGCCTCAATCCATTTGGTGAAATAATCCATTTCTGTGAGGATCCACTTATGATGTGCTAAAGAAGAAAGATGTATCTCACCAATAAAATCCAAACCCCATTGCTGAAATGGAGCACTTACTTCAATGGGATTGAGTGGTAAAGGCTGCAACTTCCTCTTACCTTGAAGAATTTGACATTCATGACAGCTGGCCATTGTTTTGTACACATCAGCAAAATAGACTTGGCCAATAATACCCCGCTCTCAATATTTTATTGGTTGTTTTTTTTTTCAGAAAAGATGGCCTCCGCAATCTCCCTTGTGAAAATATTCCATAACTTGTTTTGCCTCTTCTTCTACTAAACAATTCAGCAGGACACCACCAGGATCTTTCCAATAAAGTGCACCATTCATGATACAAAATTTTGCAGCCTTCAATTTCAGTGTCCTACTTTTGTTCTTAGCCATTCCAGGAGGTGATGATAGATTTTGGAGTACATAAACAATGTCTGAATACCAAGGAGAAAGGAGGAAAATTTCTGATACCTGAGTGGGCAGATTTTCTTCATCTTCCTCGGACATAGCAGCAATTAGATTAATGTCCAAGGCGTGTAGATTTGACTCAGCCATTAGTTTAGCTAGCCCCTGTCCTTTGATGAGCTTTTTCAGTTTGATTTCCACGTCATACTCCAGCAAGGCAACAATCCATTTGCCTCTCCTTCCCTACGGATCTGTTTGCACTAGGACATCCTTAACAGCAGCATTAGGGACATAAGCAAGGATGTGAGAATGCAAAATATAGACCTGAAAATCTTTTAGTGCTTTTACCAATGCAAGGGCCTATTTTTCAATAATATTATACTCCAGTGCCATATCCCTTATGGTTCTGCTGAAGAATGCAATTGGTTTCTCGAGCTGGTCTCTTTTTTGCATCAAGACCGCTGCCATAGTATGATCTGAGGCAAATGAAAACAAAATAAAATCTTGAGTATAGTCTGGGCTGATCAAAACCAGAGCTGAAGAAAGAGCTAATTTCACCAAATTAAAAGACTTAAATGCTTCCTCGGTCCACCTTACTACACTATCGTTTTTCAGCATGTTTGTGATTTCTCTTAAGTGCTCTACAAGATTGGGCACAAAGTGACGCAAGAAATTTATCTTACCATTGAAGGATTGGATTTCTTTCTTACTTTGTGGGAAATCAATCTTTTGAATGGCCTCCACCTGAGCTGGATCAATGCGGATGCCCTCCTTCGAGATAATATGCCCGAGAAGCTTGCCTTCATCCATGGCAAACAAGCTTTTCTTTGGATTGAGAGAGATGCCATATTTCCTACACCGCTGAAAAAAAATCTTCAAATGATAGAGGTGCTCTTCATCTGTATTAGAGAAAACTGTTAAGTCATCAAGATAAATAACTAGAAAGACATCTTTTTCATTGGAAAATGTTATATCCATCGCCTGCTGAAAGGTTGCACCAACATTTTTCAATCCAAACGGCATCTTTGCATAATGAAAAGTTCCCCACGAAGTGGTGAACGCTGTTTTGTCACGGTCATCCTCATGGACCAGAATTTGGTTATAACCTGAATAACCATCGATTATTGACATCCGTGATGCTCCAACTACTCTCTGAAGTATGTGATGCATCTTGGGCAATGGATAATTGTCTTTCAAGGAAACTTTGTTCAGATTTCTAAAATCAATGCATAACCGAATCTCACCTGTTTTCTTATGGATGGGCACCATGTTTGAAATCCAATCTAAAAATCTTATGGGGACTATGATACCAAATTTATACAACCTATTCACTTCCTTCTCAATTGAGGGCAGCAGCTTTGGGTTTATTCTTCTTAGCTTCTGATGAAAAGGATTTTGATTTGGCTTAATCGGGATGGCATGCTGAATTATGCTTGTGTCATGTGCCTTCATATCTGAATAATCCCAAGCGAATACATCAGTAAAAGAGGATAAAAAACTGATATACTTATCTTTTACCTGTGGGGGCAATGCCTTTGATAATTTCACCATCTTAGGATTTTCAGTTGATCCAATTTTCACATCCTCAACTCCTTTTTCGGTTGGCAACAAGCTCGGTTTTCTAGCCACATCGTCCTGATCGAAGAGCTCCTCTAAAGTTATTAGACCTTTAGGAATGATGTTGTCTTTGAGCTGCAAAACTTCCATCTGATTGACTTCCATATCCTCATCACCATCATCATACTCCACATCAATAGAAGTGTCCTTGAATTTACCTTTATTTTGCAGAAATTCATCGATCTCATCATCATCTTGGAACACTTGCCAATACCTTTGATTGTTGGGGATAGCTGGGTGATGCTTCACATGAATCTCAAATTTGTTGTTTGAATTCAACGGAATTTTTAAATTACTTGATGCTGTTTCAAGTGAATCTGCAATGACATTCTGAGCACGAGGCACACAGGTTATAGTATAATCAGAAAATACTTTCAAGATATCCAACACCACATTGCGGTAGGCCCACATTTGAGGATGCTTAGCTTGGTATTCCCCTTTCATTTGCTTGATAACTAACTCAAAGTCGCCATACACTAAAATCCTTTTAGCATTCAATTTTATAAGAACTTTAAGACCAACAATTTAAGGCTTCATATTCAGCCTCATTGTTTGAATAGTCAAAAGCTAGTTTATAAGAGCAGACCCTTATTGCTTGGCACTTTGTTTGGGGTGAAAATCAGGCTGCGTATCGAAATACCAATTCCAACACCTTCCCTTCCTACCGTGCCATCAAATTCCATGCTCCATAGGCCTGTTTCATCCTTTTCCAAATGCTGAAATTCTTTTCCTTTTCCTTGCTGTCCATTAATATGTTGCTATTGTCGGACTGCTGATTGCTCAGTCGTACCATCAAGTCTTTGTCTTTCTTGTTTTAGGACTTCTCTGAAATTTTCAGTGATCTTAGGAATGTCTTCTACTTCAACTATTTGGCTATTTACATCATTAAAACTATCTGAATACAAAACAAATGATTCTAGATCAGTATGTACATAGTTGATTGGATGATTTACCAGTTTATCCTTGTTAGTGATCATGTACTTCATTTTCTGTTCCCGATATAGTTTCCTCATCTGACCGAACACGGGAATGGTAGCATAGGAGAAATCAAGTTGCATTTTCCCTTTGATATTTGCTCCCCAAGATCTGGAAAGAAGCATGCCAAATCTAGGAGGTATATCCGCCACCACCACGTCAATCAAAACATTTTTTGGCGGAATCTAATCCAAACTAACCACCAAATCCTTGATGAGACCAATGCACCTTACTCTACCGGAATCGAAAGAGTAAAGGTCATGGTATTTTCTAGTGATATCTAATCCAAATTTCTCCATGATGGCTTTCGGCATGAGATTATGAGAGGCTCCAGAATCAAACATAGCATTATGTAACACAAAGTCATGCACCCTGAGACTGATATAGAAAGGAGCGACATCACTATCTTGGGACTGACCTTCCAATGCTGGCCCAAATATCATCTTGGGACTCTCATCGTCCACATTTACCATGTTTGATGATGGATCTAAACTCAAAATTTTAGACACCTGACCTTTATAATCACTGTTCTTCATCAACTCAGTCAAAGGAATGGATATTTTCAACTAAGCAATTTCATTTTCTAAGTTAAAAACTGAAACTTTTTCTACCTCTTTCGCTGGAACATCCTTCTTTTCCATTTTCTCCTTTGACACATTTGTCTGATTTATCCTTTCACTTGCTGATGTCGTTTTGCTAGTGTTAAGATCAACTGCCTCTTTTCCCTTTTTCTACACATTGGGAGGATTATTCCTTAACACTGCTGCCTCCTTCCTTTTCTGAATTGGATTCATAGGCACATCTCTATTTCGAAGTGAATATTGCCACTGATGAGCTGACAAAGAATTCATATATCCTTTTTGGTACTCATCGGACTCTTCCTCAAGAACTGTCTCATTTGCCAAAATGAAATTCTCATCCCTTTGTTCAACTAAATTCTCAGAGTACTCCTCATCTTCAGTGCTGAAAATTGGCATGTCATCGGGCATAAAGAAATTATTTTCTTCTCCAATCACATTCTCCTCTTCTTCTGATTCCGGACCATGTACAAAATTTTGTTGCAGTGGTATCTACACTTGCTGCTGCGCTGCTTGGTCTTGGGCTCGCTGCTCTCTTTGTTTGATCCTATATTGGGGTTGTTGTTGGCCACGGAAGTTAGGATTTCTTACTTGAGGTTCAGACTTGTCAAGCTTCATTCTATCAAGCATCTGTTCCACCTTGCGAAGCACTTTATTTGACGAGGAAGACTCTTCTTTTATTGTGGCTTTCCTTTCAGCTCTTGCTCTAGCTCTCTTGGCAAGAAGATTTGCTTCAACGCTGACGGCAATCTTCTGCATGTCTTCCAAAGTAGCTGGATCTCTCTCTCTCTTAATTAATAAGCCATATCAGTATAAAAACCATCCGGAAAGTTAATTAAGGCTAGCCCCATGGGTGGCTTTATATGATCAGGGATGGCATTGTAAATTGAATTGAATCTAATACAGTAATCTTGAACAGACTCACTAGCATTCCGCTTGATGTGCTCATATTCAGAAAGGATCTGAAGAGGATTTTTCTTCACTTCCCAGCGGTCTAAGAATTGTCTCTGTAGATTGGCCAATGTAGTGATGCTTGCAGCCGGCAAGGCCCTGAACCATTTCCTTACTTCACCACCAAATGTTTGTACAAAGAGTCTCATGGTTACATTTTCTTCATCAATCTCATGGAGATCAAAGAAATCTGTCATTCTGTCCACATGTTGCTGAGCTGTAACACTATGAGGAGTGCCATCAAACAAAGGAATTTTGCTTTGATAGTCTGCGGGCATATCATCCAAATTTTGAGGTAGTACAAGAGGTGCAAAACGAGCGGCCATTTCTCTTGATGGATTTGCAATCGGTCTTGGGGATGTTGGGGGAGTGGGTGCAGCTGATATATGGGGGGATGTATTGGCCCTTTCAGTTTCAAGATTTCTAAGAAACTTAGGATTTAAGGCAGTTGAAGCAACAATGCTGTCTGATTTGGTTTTGAACAAAGACAACTCAAATTGCTCATCAAACTCAAGATCCTCGAGATAGTCAAAACCAACAGGACACGATTGAGCTTTAAACATGGGAATGATAGAACTTCCTTGGCGAAGGATTCTTGGAATAAGATTGGGATTTTGGCAGATAGGAGGGGGATCAGGATCTGGATTTGCTCTGGTATGTCTTCTGGAAGCCAGTGTGCTATTATTTCCAAAAAATCAAATGGACATTAACAACTTGTTCAACCTATCAAATCCTAAACTTATCATCCAAAAGCTTAGAATTATCAAATGTACTGGGGTGGTCTGCAAGTTAGATACTTCGTTTATAATACTAGACTGGAGATTGACTGAAGTAGCATTTATCTATTTGCGCTAATGCAAAGCAAAAGCGTTTTGAAGGCTACCTGGCTAATCTTTAGGCTCTGTTTGTAGTTTATAAAATGAAGAGTACTTATAAACAAACAATGTATTCCCCAGTATGGTCGGCATTATGTTAGTGCCTAAATCTACCTTAGGCTGAAAAGGTAGGATCCAGGGCCAACATCAAACCACGCTCAGCCTGGTAGCTAGCCCTACCAGGTCGGGAGAGGGCTCTCTCCGGGTCAATCTCAGCAAATTATGATCGATGAGGGCTTGAGATGACTGATAGAAATATTGATCTTAGGCTAGGTATATGTGCAAGAGAGTTTGATTCGATAAAATGATGTTTTTGTTGGCTCAAATGGAAAGGCAAATTTTGGGTGCGGGGATTGAGGCTCAGTCCTGCAGAGATCTCAATGGGGCAAGGTAGGCAATTGTTTTTGGCACTTAAAATTGAATGAGATGGAAGGAATAGATAGGTGAGGTGTTTAAGAGGGCAATATCAATCATGGATCCTCCCCAAACAGCTGAAAACATCAAGAAACTAAAGCAAACTTCGAGTAGAGCACTGTAATTTCAATGGATTCTACTTACACTCTTGTTTGTTTAGTTAAGAAGAAAAAAGATAGAGAATGGCATACATGACATATAATCAAATTCACAATAACAAATAAAAGCACTGTACTTTTTATTACCCCAAGAAACTCTCCTAGGTTATATATCAGAGATGCTCGAGAACATTACAAACTGAACAAAATGTTGGATAAATGGTGGATGAACGAAAGAAATGTTGCATATTCAAGCCAGATAACCACTTCTACTGTGAATGACCCCAGACCTGGGTGAACACCCCCAGAATAAAAGACTTTAGACCACCAATTACTCACAGTTTGAGAATAAGGTGACAATGGAGAAGACTGACCACACCAGCAGATGCACAGGACCCTGTGATGGCCGGCTGCAACTAGTTTAAAGGTCTGTAAATCTATTTTCTAATACACAAATAGGATGACAGCTCTTTGTCATTAAAATAACAGAAACCTACAAACAAATTCAATGATACATGCTAAATCCTAATACAGAGGTGGGATGACAGCTCCTCTAATGCTAACATTAACAGCACATGAATAAATGCAAGACAGGCACAGCTTGGAACAAGAAGAAGAAGTAGAAAGTGAGAAATCAACAACAAAAGAAGCTTGTATTAGCTGGAAATGAAGACCAGAAGCTGCAGGTTACACAACAGTTACAATCTCCAGAAGTTGAACCTTATAGAAAAATAACACTCATCAACCTCTCATCATCTTGCTTTTTGGTATATAGAGTTTGTTCACAAAAAAAAGCTTTGCTAACCTATGTGTGGAAGGGTCATAATTTACCACCAACCGCACTTACAATTGGATATGGGTTATGGATATAATTTGCTGGCTTTAATGAACGAAGTTGACATTTTCTAATATTCTGCTGTACTTCTTGATCAGGTGAAGGGAAGTACGAAGACATTCCATAATTCATAAATGCATGGAATTGCTCGAGGCACGTCCTTTTCTTCTCAACCATATTTCCTATTGAATGAGGTAGTTGAAGATTCAATACAAACAGTGCTGAGACCGGTGGTGGATGTGGACAGAATGGTGGAGGAATAGGAAAAGAAACATCGATCGTTGGATCACTTGGAGGAACGACAGAGATCAACTTACAAGAGGTATCGGGAGAATATGTGAACGGAGAGACACAGGCCATTGGATCATGTAATCGAATGGTGGAGATCATTTGACTGAGGATATCGGAAGATAGGCGGATGAAGAGAAGAGGGCCATTGGATCTGGACGTGACAGATCCGACAGTGATCGGGAGCGAAAGGAGCAAGCGCGTTAATGGCCGGGGAAAAGGTAGGAACGACGGTTAAAGGTTTTCCCCGCACCACTTTCGGGCTATGGCGGTATTCATACAGGGTGGGTACGATGCAGTGATATGACGACGTGTGGCAGGTGGGAAACTACTTTCCCGCTGGCTACCAGTCGGGCATGTTCGTGGAGTGGGAAATGCGTATGGCGTTGGATCAACAGGCAGAGGATTGGACAGAAAAGTTTTAATGCACATGTTTCAGGGTGATGTGACAGGTACGGGCCCGCCAGACTATGATTTTTATTATATGCGCATGGTTAAATGGATTAAGACTTTAGCACCTGGGAACAAATGCAACAAGGGTTATATGGGTTATAAACGGATTATGAGGGTTTTATTAGAACTATAAAGGTTTATGCTAGGCTTTTAAAGGTTTTAAACAATAAGAAGACCGGGAGCCCGAAAAGAGTTTATGAGGGGTTTTGAGGCTAAAATAGGGATAAAGGGGTTTAGAAGGAAATAAGGGAAAATGAAGGGAAGGAGGAAATGGAAGTAGCGAGGAAAATAGGGAGAGAATTCGGTAACCATTATAAACCATCTCTGAGCCAACAACCAAGGACCAAACCAATTCCTTCTCTCGGAAAAATCAGAAGCATGTAGCAGAGCTAACATTGGCTCCTTCTGGGGATGAGAACCTCTCTGTGAGGTCTCAAGAACCTACAGACCAATGCCTTTGCAACTGAAAATCAATTAATCAAAATTCCTAGTGTTCCATTGGGCATGGAGTCTACTTTTCCTGCACAAAAATGATAAAAAACAAAATATTTACAACCTTTAAGGTGATAAGACCTTAAACAACATAATTTTTTAGAAAACGCCCATTAACTAGGCCATCAAAAACTACTTCTCCTCCCATACTTTTCAGTATGAAGGTGTTGTTCCCTTGAATTTGTGAAATGATGAAAGGCCCTATCCAGAAAGCATCAAACTTCCCATGATTGCCTTTCTTCTCCTTTAGTGCATCCCATTTCAAAACCAAGTCACCAATCTGAAAATTATTTGTTTTTGCCTTCTTGTCAAAGGCTTCCTTGACCTTTCTCTGATGTGCTGCAACCTTTTCAACGAGCTGTTCTCTAATCTGTTGTACCTCTGCTAAATCAGTGATCCTCTTTTCCATGTCTTCCTCCTCATCCTACTCTTCTTGAAGGAATTTTGCCACAGGGAGAGTTAGCTGAATCGGAAATACAGTCTCAGTGCCATATACCAGCTTGAAAGGAGAATTGCCTGTGGATTTTTTAATGGTCACCCTGTCATCCCACAGTGCATACTTGAGCTTTCAATCCCAACTCTTTTTATTGTCCTCTAACAGCTTCTTTATTATCCTGATCGATATTTAATTAGAGGATTCTGCTAGACCATTTCCATGAGGATAATATGAGGTGGAATGAACAAGTTTAATACCCATCGAATCACACATTTCCACCAGCTCTTTTTCCTTGAAATCTGTTGCATTATTTGTGATTAATTTATGTGGAAAACCAAATCTGCTGAATATATTCTCTGTCAAAAATTTCATGACCACATTATGATCAGCCTTCCTTGTAGGGACTGCCTCAATCCACTTAGTGAAATAATCAGTGGCTACTAATATCCACCTGTGTTGGCCACTGGAATGTGGATTGATTTCTCCAATAAAATCCAAGCCCCACTGTTGAAAAGGTCCTTTTGCAAGTATTGGTTTTAGGGGCAGGGATTTCAACTACTGTTTTCCTTCAAATCTTTGGCACCTGTCACAAGATTTAACAAAAACAAATACGTTAGAAAATAAAGTGGGCCAATAGTACCCAGCTCTGAGAATTTTATGGGTTGTAGTTTTCCAATAATGGTGCCCTCCACACATTCTGTTATGAAACTGCTACATAACCTCTTTTGACTGTTCTTTATCCAAACACCTTAAAAATATTCTAGATGGATCCCTCCAGTAGAGCAGATTTTCCATAATGCAAAATTTTGCTCCTCTAAGCTTTAAAGTTCTGGCCTGACTTTGAGTAAATCTTGAAGGGGTCTCTAGCTTCAGCAAGAAATTAATTATTTCAGAATACCAGCTACATGAAGCTAGATTCTCGGCCACTAACTGCTTCCTCTGTGGTTCAGATGTCTCTTCTTCTTCTGCCTGACCATCTTTTGCATTTGCATATAGGAAATCAATGACCAAAGACCTGCAATTCTCTTCAGACAATAACTTGGCAAGACCCTGACCGATGACCAACTTAGTGGGCTTCAGCTCTATATTAAATTCTATCATTTTTGCAATCCATTTTTCCCTTCTTCCATCAACATCAGGTTGCATGAAGACATCTTTTATTGCAACAGAAGGCACATATGCAAAAATTTTGGAATGAAGGATATAAACTCTAAAAGTTTTTAAGGATTTAATAAGAGCATATGCTTGTTTTTCTATAATAAAATACCTCAGTTCAGCATCCCTCAAATTCTTGCTGAAAAATGCCACTGGATGTTTTGAACCCTCCTCATCTGCTTGCAATAAAACTGCTGCAATGGTGTCTTCAGAGGCAAATGAAAACATATGAAACTCCTTGATGTAATCTGGACTTATCAAAGTGGGAGCCTCCATAATAGCTTTTTTGATGGAATCAAATGATTTTCTTACTGCATCAGTCCATCTCACCTCTGAATCTTTCTTCAACATGGAGGTGACATGCTTAATCAATTCTGCAAAATTTGGAATAAACCTCCTTACAAAATTAATTTTACCGAGAAAGGACTGGATATCCTTCTTAGATCTTGGGACAGATAAAGACTGTATTGCTTTGACTCTTTCTGGATCAATCTCAACACCTTTAGTAGATACAACATGTCCCAATAGCTTGCCTTCATTCAAAGCAAATTGCGATTTTTTGGGATTGACTGATATTCCAAACCTCCTGCACTTCAAGAATATTTTTTTCAAATGTTGTAAATGGTTTTGATGGCTGCTGGAGTAAATTGTTATATCATCAAGGTAGATAAGCACAAATTTGTCCTTCTCTCTCACAAATGCTATATCCATAGCTCTCTGAAAGGTGGCTCCACCATTCATCAATCCAAATGGCATTTTGGCATACATAAAAGTTCCCCAAGGAGTGGTAAATGCAGTCTTTTCTTAATCATCTGGGTGCACAGCAATCTGATTGAAACCTGAAAATCCATCCAAGAAAAACATCACTTTAGCTCCTGAGACCTTTTGCAGCAAATGCTCCATCTTTGGTAAAGGATAGTTGTCTTTCTTGGAGCATTTGTTCAAATTTCTGAAATCAAGACATAATCTGATTTCTCCACTCTTCTTCCTTACCACCACCAAATTAGCTACCCATTTAGAATATCTAAGAGGAACAATGATCTTGGTAGCCAGCAATTTTTTAATTTCCTTTTCAATCAGTGGAAGAAGCATAGGATTTATTGGTCTCAGCTTCTGTTTGAAAGGAATAGTGTCTTTCTCCAAAGGGATTTTATGCTAAATTATGTTCTTGCCAGATGTTTTCAGATCACTATACTCCCAGGCAAACACATCTGCAAACTACCTCATTAAATTGCAGTATTCGACACTTTGATCAGTAGACAAATGAGTAGACAGATTTACATACTTAGGCTGACCTGGACTTTCTATATTATGCTTACAGACTACAGATTGTTCTTCTTTTTGGGCAGCCTTGTAAGGCACATCCTTCTAGTCAAACAGTTTTTCAAGAGGAATTAGGCCCTTAGGAATATGGTTACTAGGAATCTAGACAATGTTGTTTTTACCAATTTTATTTCTAAGCTAGGAATGGGGGTTTTCTTCCAAGGCTTCATTTTCTTAGTCAATTTGCATCTCAGAAAATTCATCAATGACTTGCAAGAACCTATTCAACTCATTATCATTTTCAAAAACTTTCCAATGCTGGACATTATCAGGTAAGGATGGCCTATACTTCATTTCCACTTCATAAACTAGTCTAGGAGGCATGGGAGGTATAAATTGACTAGCAGAAACAACAAGGGAATCAGCAAGCTAAATTTGGGCTCTAGGAATGTATGAAATATAGAAAAAATCAAAAGAATCTCTCATTCTCCATACCTCATCTCTGTATGCTTTTAGCTTTGGGTGCTTTGCTTGAAATGATTTATTGACTTGCTGAATAATCAAATCAGCATCTCCAAACACCTTTAGATTCTTGATTCCTCTGTCTTTTGTTGCATGAAGGCCCAACAACAAAGCCTCATACTATGCTATATTGTTTGTGACTTGAAAAATCAACTTAAAAGACAACTGAATGCTTTCTTGTTCTGGAGATACTAGCACCACCCCTGCTCCTGCAGTCTCCCTGCAACATGCTCCATCAAAGAACATCTCCCAAACCTGGCTTCCTTGCTTTTCTTTGGCCTGAACTATTGGTTTCCTGATCTGCATTATGACCTTCTAAGATTCTTCTATTTGGAGAATACATGCTCCAAAATCTGTGTCCACTACATATATAGGATGATTTGTAGGGTTCTTCTCATCACTGATGATGTATGCCAACTGTGCTTCTCTATATAACTTCGTGCTCTCTCCTCCAAAAATTGGGATAGTGGCATAAGATAAATCATTTTGTAATGTCCCACCTAGTTTCTTAATCCACCCTCTGGACAAAAACATGCCAAACTTAGGAGGGACATTTGCTACCACAATATCTATCATCATACTCTTCATGGGCAGCTTTGTTAAGGTAATGGCCAGACCCTTAATCAATCTTAGACATTTCACCTTCCTTGAATCAAAAGAAAATAAATCATGATAGGGTCTAGTGATATGAAGGCCTAGCTCTTCCATGACAACTTTAGGCATTAGATTGTGGCTGGCCCTTGTGTCTAGCAGGCAATTGTGGAAGATTTTGTCATGAATGGTCAATGAGACATATAAAGATGGAGAATTATTATCAGCAGGCTCAATCATGGGGCTAAGCACAATGGCAGGATTGTCATCTTGAAAATTAACAGAGTCAGTGGAGGTTTGTTTGGTTTCTAGCTCAAGGGCTTCAAGGATAGGCTTCCTAAATATTTCACTCTTCACCAACTCAACCAAAGGCACAGATAGTTTCAATTTCTGAACTTCTGACTCAAAGCTAAAAGAAGAAGATGATTTATCATAACTTTTTACCTCTTGAATTGGAGCTTTGAGGACGACTGGATGATTTGCTGGTCTTCTTTTCTTTATATTATGTGGTTCTGTTTGGACAACAGCTCTTTGGGCAAAATTTTCTTTGACATTCTTTGCATTTGATCTCAGGTTATATCTCTGCTGCTGCTCAGCGTGTAGGATAGCTTCCCTATCCCATTCTTGACTAAGTTGTTCCTGCAGCAATGATTGTTCATATTCAACCAATGTAAAAAATGCAGTGCTGCCCTTATCTTCCATGCAGTGAATTTCATCCTCATCTTCTACAAATTGTTCCCCCTCCATGACTACATTCTGGAAGGGAGCTTTTACTTTCTTTTCTTCCTTTATTTCTTCACCCCTCTGCATTATTTTCAACTACTCATTTGCTCTTCTGAATGGATTCTGATTTCTTGGAGCAAATGTGTTCTGCTACCTTGCTTTCCCTGAATTCTGTTCAACTTTCAGCTTAGAAATTTCAGCAGCCAATGACTCTATCATATTAGTCATTTTGTCTAATTTAGGCTCTGAAGATGATGTAGAATAAGTAGAAGCTTGACCTCTCTGCCTCCTTCTGTCAGCTTGACCTTTTAGTTTCTCTGCAGCCATGATATTAGACTCTACTTCTAAGGCTGCATCATGAATGTCTGTCAGTGTAGCACATCTTCTTTCTCTCAATAACAGGCAGAAATCAGACTCAAAAGCATTGGCATAACTGAGTTTGGCCGAGGTGGGGGTAGGTTTTACCTCAGATGGTATCTTACTATACATACAATTGAATGTTTTTTTAAAATCAGGTATTGACTCCCCATTTTCCCTCTTCAGGTTACCAAACTCTGTGTGGTAATACATCAAATCCTTTTTATCTCCCCATTGCTTCAAAAATGCATCATCTAATGCTTCGATATCTGTTATAGATCTCTGGGTTAATTCTGTGAACCACTTCCTAGCCTCTCCATCAAGGCTCTGGACAAAAACTCTCATCCACACATCATTTTCACTTATATCTAAATTATCAACATAACTGTAGAAAGCTTCAAGGTGTTCTTCTGCTGTCACTCCCTCTGTTCCAGTGCATTTAGGCATATACTTTTGATATTCTCCCACAGGCGTAGGATTTAAAGGCACAGGAAATACCAAAGGTCCATATCTAGCAGCTACAATTCTTTCTATCCTTATAGGCGCTTGCTGTCCTACCATGATTGGAATATTTGGAAGAATACTAGCAGATTGACTGGTAGGGAGTAATGTGATGGATGGCAGAGATAAAGGGATGTTTTGGACTGATATGGGATGCTTTCTTTGGATTGAGATTCAAAGGGGAACTAACTGAACAAGGGGCTAAACTAATCTATGAAGATTTTTCCTTATTAACAGTGCTGATTTCTAAATCTTCAAACTGTAAATCTTCAGCAACAACTTTATCTTTCAGAGATGAATAATATTTCTCAGGCTTACCTGATCCAGATTCCCCTTTCTATGAAGCTTTCTTCGATTTAACAGTCCTCTTAGGTTCAGGCACTGGTTCAGCAGATGATTTCTGAGGATTTCTCTGAGTGTGTCTCACAAACTGAACCAGAACGTCAATGTGGAGTCGCCAAAGGGTGGTCTTCCACCAATGGAGTCACTAGATAGATGATTACAATCAGAAACTGTGTTCAAACCTTGTTTGTCGTCAAGGGTTGAAGCTGTGTTGTTCTCCCAGGGAAGCTGATCTTCAATCTCCTCTCCCAGGCAATGGCACCAATTAATGTTATCACCTTAAGAAACTCTCCTTGGTTGTATATCAAAGATGCTCGGAAACATTACAAACTCAATAAAATTTTGGATAAATGGTGGATGAATAAAAGAAATGTTGCATATTCAAGCCAAATAACCACTTTTACTCTGCTTGACCCCAGAACTGGGTGAACACCTCTAGACTACAAGGATTTAGACCACCAATTACTCACAGTTTGAGAATAAGGTGACAATGGAGAAGACTGACAACACCAGCAGATGCACAGGACCCTGTGATGGCCGACTGCAACTAGTTTAAAGGTTTGTAAATCTATTTTCTAATACGCAGACAGGATGACAGCTCTCTGGCATTAAAATAACAGAAACCTGCAAACAAATTCAATGATACATGCTAAATCTTAACACAGAGGTGGGATGACAACCCCTCTAACGCTAACATTAACAACACATGAATAAATGGAAGACATGCATAGCCTGGAACAAGAAGAAGAAGTAGAAAGTGAGCAATCAATAGCAGAAGAAGATTGTATTAGCTAGAAATGAATACCAGAAGCTGTAGGTTACACAACAGTTACAATCTCTAGAAGTTGAACCTTACATCAAAATAACACACATCAACCTCTCATCATCTTGCTTTTTGGTATATATAGAGTTTGTTCACAAAAGAAATCTTTTCTAACCTATGCGTGGAGGGGTCATAACTGACCACCAACCACACTTACAATTAGATATGGGTTCTGAATACAATTTGCTGGCTTTAATGAATGAATTTGATCTTTTCTAATATTCTGTTGTACTTCTTAATCAGGTGAAGGGAAGTACGAAGACATTCCATAACTGATAAATGCCTGGAATTGCTCAAGGCACGTCCTTTTCTTCTTGGCCATATTTCCTATTGAATGAGGTAGTTGAAGATTCACTACAAATAGTGCTGAGACCAGTGGTGGATGTGGATAGAATGGTGGAGGAATGGGAAAAGAAACATCGACCGTTGGATCACTTGGAGGAACGACGGAGATCAACTTACAAGAGGTATCGGGAGAATATGTGAACGGAGAGACACGGGCCGCTGGATCATGTAATCGAATGGTGGAGATCATTTGACTGAGGATATCAGAAGATAGGCAGATGAAGAGAAGAGGGCCGTCAGATCTGGATGCGACAGATCTGACGGTGATCGGGAGCGAAAGGAGCAAGCGTGTTAATGTTCAGGGAAAAGGTGGGATGGGCGGTTAAAGGTTTTCAACGCACCGCTTTCAGGCTATGGCAGTATTCGTACAAGGCGGGTGCGATGCAGTGATATGACGAAGTGTGGCAGGTGCGAAACCGCTTTCCCGCTAGCTATCGATCGGGCATGTTTGCGGAGCGGGAAAAGCGTATGGCATCGGATCAACAGGCGGAGGATCGGACGGACAAGTTTTAATGCACATGTTTCAGGGTGATGTGACAGGTACGGGCCCGCCAGACTATGATTTTTATTATATGCGCATGGTTAAATGGATTAAGACTTTAGCACCTGGGAACAAATGCAACAAGGGTTATATGGGTTATAAACGGATTATGAGGGTTTTATTAGAATTATAAAGGTTTATGCGGGGCTTTTAAAGGTTTTAAACAATAAGAATACAAGGAGCCCGAAAAGCGTTTATGAGGGGTTTTGAGGCCAAAACATGGATAAAGGGGTTTAGAGGGAAATAAGGGAAAATGAAGGGAAGGAGGAAGAGGAAGTAGTGGGGAAAATAGGGAGAGACCTTGATAACCATTATAAACCATCTCTGAGCCAGCAACCAAGAACCAAACCAATTCCTTCTCCCGGAAAAATCAGCAGCATGTAGCAGAGCTAACACTATCTCCTTCTAGGGATGAGAACCTCCCTGTGAGGTCTCAAGAACCTATAGACCAATGTCTTTCCAGCTGAAAACCAATTAATCAAAATTCCTAGTGTTCCATTGGGCATGGAGTCTACTTTGCCTGCACAAAAATGATCAAAAACAAAATATTTACAGCCTTTAAGGTGATAAGACCTTAAACAACATAATTTTTAGAAAACACCCATTATCTAGGCCATCAAAAACTACTTCTCCTCCCATACTTTTCAGTATGAAGGTGTTGTTCCCTTGAATTTGTGAAATGATGAAAGGCCCTATCCAGAAAGCATCAAACTTCCCATGAATGCCTTTCTTCTCCTTTAGTGCATCCCATTTCAAAAGCAAGTCACCAATCTAAAAATTATTTGATTTTTCCTTCTTGTCAAAGGCTTCCTTGACCTTTCTCTGATGTGCTGCAACCTTTTCAACCAGCTATTCTCTAATCTGATGTACCTCTACTAAATCAGTGATCCTCTTTGCCATGTCTTCCTCCTCATCCTGCTCTTCTTGAAGGAATTTTGCCACAGGGAGAGTTAGCTGAATTGGAAATACAGCCTCAGTGCCATATACTAGCTTGAAAGGAGAATTGCCTGTGGAATTTTTAATGGTCACCCTGTCAGCCCACAGTGCATACTTGAGCTTTGAATCCCAACTCTTTTTATTGTCCTCTAACAGCTTCTTTATTATCCTGATCAGACTTTTATTAGAGGATTCTTCTAGACCATTTCCTTGAGGATAATATGAGGTGGAATGAACAAGTTTAATACCCATCGAATCACACATTTCCACCAGCTCTTTTGCCCTGAAATTTGTTGCATTATCTGTGATTAATTTATGTGGACAACCAAATCTGCTGAAGATATTCTCTATCAAAAATTTCATGACCACATTATGATCAGCCTTCCTTGTAGGGACTGCCTCAATCCACTTAGTGAAATAACCAGTGGCTACGAATATCCACCTGTGTTGGCCGCTGGAATGTGGATTGATTTCTCCAATAAAATCCAAACCCCACTGTTGAAAAGGTCCTTTTGCAAGTATTGGTTTTAGGGGCAGGGATTCCAACTACTGTTTTCCTTCAAATCTTTGGCACCTGTCACAAGATTTAACAAAAACAAATACATTAGAAAATAAAGTGGGCCAAGAGTACCCAGCTCTGAGAATTTTATGGGTTGTAGTTTTCCAATAATGGTGCCCTCCACACATGCTGTTATGAAACTGTTGCATAACTTCGTTTGACTGTTCTTTATAGAAACATCTTAAAAATATTCTAGATGGATCCCTCCAGTAGAGCAGATTTTCCATAATGCAAAATTTTGCTGCTCTAGCTTTAAAGTTCTGGCCTAAATTTGAGTAAATCTTGAAGGGATCTCTAGCTTCAACAAGAAATTAATTATTTCAGAATACTAGCTACATGAAGCTAAATTCTCAGCCACTAACTGCTTCCTCTGTGGTTCAGCTGTCTCTTCTTCTTCTGCGTGACCATATTTTGCATTTGCATACAGGAAATCAATGTCCAAAGACCTACAATTCTCTTCAGCCAATAACTTGGCAAGACCCTGACCTCTGACCAGCTTAGTGGGCTTCAGCTCTATATTAAATTCTATCATTCTTGCAATCCATTTTTCCCTTCTTCCATCAACATCAGGTTGCGTCAAGACATCTTTTATTGCAACAGAAGGCACATATGCAATTATTTTGGAATGAAGGATATAAATTCTAAAAGCTTTAAAGTATTTAATAAGAGCATATGCTTGTTTTTCTATAATATCATACCTCAGTTCAGTATCCCTCAAATTCTTGCTGAAAAATGCCACTGGATGTTCTGAACCCTCCTCATCTGCCTGAAATAAAACTACTGCAATGGTTTCTTCAGAGGAAAATGAAAATATATGAAACTCCTTGTTGTAATCTGGACTTATCAAAGTGGCAGCCTCCATAATAGCTTTTTTGATGGAATCAAATGATTTTCTTGTTGCACCAGTCCATCTCACCTCTGAATCTTTCTTCAACATGGAGGTGACATGCTTAACCAATTTTGAAAAATTTGGAATAAACCCCCTTACAAAATTAATTTTACCCAGAAAGGACTGGATATCCTTCTTAGATCTTGGGACAGATAAAGACTGTATTGCTTTGACTCTTTCTGGATCAATCTCAACACCTGCAGGAAATACAACATGTCCTAACAGCTTGCCTTCATTCAAAGAAAATTGAGATTTTTTGGGATTGACTGATATTCCAAACCTCCTGCACTTCAAGAATACTTTTTTCAAATGTTGTAAATGATTTTGATGGCTGTTGGAGTAAACTGTTATATCATCAAGGTAGATAAACACAAATTTGTCCTTCTCTCCCACAAATGCTATATCCATAGCTCTCTGAAAGGTGGCTCCAGCATTCATCAACCCAAATGGCATTTTGGTATACATAAAAGTGCCCCAAGGAGTGGTAAATGCAGTCTTTTCTTAATCATCTGGGTGCACAGAAATCTGATTGAAACTTGAAAATCCATCCAAGAAAGACATCACTTTAGATCCTAAGACCTTTTGCAGCAAATGATCCATCTTTGGCAGAGGATAGTTGTCTTTCTTGGATCATTTTTTCAAATTTCTGAATCAACACATAATCTGATTTCTCCACTCTTCTTCCTCACCACCACTAGATTAGCTACCCATTTAGAATATCTAAGAGGAACAATGATCTTGGCAGCCAACAATCTTTTAATTTCCTTTTCAATCAGTGGAAGAAGCATAGGATTTATTGGTCTCAGCTTCTATTTGAAAGGAATAATGTCTTTCTCCAGAGGGATTTTATGCTGAATTATGTTCTTGCCATATGTTTTCAGATCACTATACTCCCAGGCAAACACATCTGCAAACTGCCTCATTAAATTGTAGTATTCAGCACTTTGATCAACAAACAAATGAGTAGACATATTTACATACTTAGGCTGACCTGGACTTCCTATATTATGCTTACAAACTGCAGATTGGTCTTCTTTTTGGGAAGCCTTGTAAGGCACATCATTCTGGTCAAACAGTCTTTCAAGAGAAATTAGGCCCTTAGGAATATGGTTACTATCAAGCTGGACAATGTTGTTTTTACCAATTTTATTTCTAAGCTAGGACTGGGGAATTTCTTCCAAGGCTTCATTTTCTTGGTCAATTTGCATCTCAGAAAATTCATCAATGACTTGCAAGAACCTATTCAACTCATTATCATTTTCAAAAACTTTCCAATGCTGGACATTATCAGGCAAGGATGGTCTAGTCTTCATTTCCACTTCATAAACTAGTCTAGGAGGCATGGGAGGTATAAATAGACTAGTAGAAATAGCAAGGGAATTAGCAAGCTAATTTTGGGCTCTAGGAATGTATGAAATATAAAAAAAATCAAAAGAATCTCTGATTCTCCATACCTCATCTCTGTATGCTTTTAGCCTTAGGTGCTTTGTTTGAAATGATTTATTGACTTGCTAAATAATCAAATCAGCATCTCCAAACACCTTCAGATTCTTGATTCCTCTGTCTTTTGTTGCATTAAGGCCCAACATCAAAGCCTCATACTCTGCTATATTGTTTGTGACTTGAAAAATCAGCTTCAATGACAGTTGAATGCTTTCTTGTTCTGGATATACTAGCACCACCCCTGCTACTGCAGTCTCCCTGGAACATGTTCCATAAAAGAACATCTCCCAAACCTAGCTTCCTTGCTTTTCTTCAACCTGAACTGCTGGTTTCTTGATCTGCATTATGACCTTCTGAGGTTCTTCTATTTGGAGAATACATGCTCCAAAATCAGTGTCCACTACATATATAGGATGATTTGTAAGGTTCTTCTCATCACCGATGATGTATGCCAATTGTGCTTCTCTTTATAACCTCCTGCTTTGTCCTCCAAAAACTGGGACAGTGGTATAAGATAGATCATTTTGTAATGTCCCACCTAGTCCCTTAATCCACCCTTTGGACAGCAGCATGCCAAACTTAGGAGGGACATCTGCTACCACAATATCTATCATCATACACTTCATGGGTATCTGAGTTAAGGTAATGGCCAGATCCTTAATCAATCCTAGACATTTCACCTTCCTTGAATCAAAAGAAAATAAATCATGATAGGGTCCAGTGATATCAAGGCCTAGCTCTTCCATGACAGCTTTAGGCATTAGATTGTGGCTGGACCCTATGTCTAGCAGGAAATTGTGGAGGATTTTGTCATGAATGGTCAATGATACATAAAAAGATGGAGAATTATTATCAGCAGGCTCAATCATGGGGCTAATCACAATGGCATGCTTGTCATCTTGCAAATTGACAGAGTCAGTGGAGGTTTGTTTGGTTTCTAGCTCAAGGGCTTCAAGGATAGGCTTACTAAATATTTCACTCTTCACCAACTCAACCAAAGGCACAAATATTTTCAATTTCTGAACTTCTGACTCAAATATAAAAGAAGAAGATGATTTATCATAACTTTTTACCTCTTGAACTGGAGCTTTGAGGATGACTGGATCAGCTGCTGGTCTTCTTTGCTTTATATTCTGTGGTTCTGTTTGGACAACAGCTCTTTGGGCATAATTTTCTTTGACATTCTTTGCATTTGATCTCAAGTTATATCTCTACTGCTGCTTAGCTTGTAGGATAGCTTCCCTATCCCATTCTTGATTGAGTTGTTCCTGCAACAATGATTGTTCATATTCAACCAATGTAAAAAATTCAGCGCTGCCCTTATCGTCCATGCAGTGAATTTCATCCTCATCTTCTACAAATTTTTCCTCCTCCATGACTACATTCTGGAAGGGAGCTTTTACTTTATGTTCTTCCTTTGTTTCTTCACCCCTCTGCATTATTTTCAACTACTCATTTTCTCTTCTGAATGGATTCTGATTTCTTGGAGCAAATGTGTTCTGTTGCCTTGTTTTCCCTGAATTCTGTTCAACTTTCAGCTTAGAAATTTCAGCAGCCAATGACTCTATCATCTTAGTCATTTTGTCTAATTTAGGCTCTAAAGATGATGTAGAAGAAGTAGAAGCCTGACCTCTCTGCCTCCTTCTGTCAGCTTGACCTTTTAATTTCTCTGCAGCCATGATATTAGACTCTACTTCTAGGGCTGCATCCTGCATGTCTGCCAGTGTAGTACATCTTCTTTCTCTCAATAACAGGCAGAAATCAGACTCAAAAGCATTGGGATAAGTGAGTTTGGCAGAGGTGGGGGTAGGTTTTACCTCAGCTGGTATCTTACTGTACATACGATTGAATCTTTTTTTAAAATCAGGTATTGATTCCCCATTTTCCCTCTTCAGGTTACCAAAATTTGTGTGGTAATACAACAAGTCCTTTTTATCTCCACATTGCTTCAAAAATGCATCATCTAATGCTTCAATATCTGTTATAGATCTATGGGGTAATTCTCTGAACCACTTCCTAGCCTCTCCATCAAGGCTCTAGACAAAAGCTCTCATCCACACATCATTTTCACTTATATCTGAATTATCAGCATAAGTATAGAAAGCTTCAAGGTGTTCTTCTGCTGTCACTCCCTCTGTTCTAGTGAATTTAGGCATATACTTTTGATATTCTCCCACAAGCATAGGATTTAAAGGCACATGAAATACCAAAGGTCCATATCTAGCAGCTACAATTTTTTCTATCCTTGTAGGCGCTTTCTGTCCTACCATGATTGGAATATTTGGAAGAATACTAGAAGATTGACTGGTAGGGAGTAATGTGATGGATGGCAGAGATAAAGGGATGTTTTGGACTAAATGGGATGCTTTCTTTGGACTGAGATTCAAAGGGGAACTAACTGCACAA
The DNA here is from genome assembly GCA_031772625.1 of Pinus tabuliformis. Lineage (NCBI taxonomy): Eukaryota > Viridiplantae > Streptophyta > Pinopsida > Pinales > Pinaceae > Pinus > Pinus tabuliformis. Next base: position 801,312,215 of record CM062805.1, on the reverse strand, counting down.
GGGGATGAACTAATCTCTGAAGATTTTTCCTTATTAACAGTGCTGATTTCTAAATCTTGAAACTATAAATCTTCAGCAACAACTTTATCTTTCAGAGTTGAATAAGATTTCTTAGGCTTACCTAATCTTGATTCCCCTTTCTATCAAGCTTTCTTCGATTTAACAGTCCTCTCAAGTTCAAGCACTGGTTCAGCAGATGATTTCTGAGGATTTCTGAGTGTGTCTCACAAACTGAGCCAGAACTTCAATGTGGAGTCGCCAAAGGGTGGTCTTCCACCAATGGAGTTGCCAGACAGATGATTACAACCAGAAACTGTGTTCAAACCTTGTCTGTCATCAAGGCTTGAAGCTGTGTCATTCTCCCAGGGAAGCTGAGCTTCAATCTCCTCTCCCCGGAAACGGCGCCAATTAATGTTATCACCTCAAGAAACTCTCCTTGGTTGTATATCAAAGATGATCGGAAACATTACAAACTCAACAAAATGTTGGATAAATGGTGGATGAATCAAAGAAATGTTGCATATTCAAGCCATTTAACCACTTCTACTGTGCTTGATCCCAGACCTGGGTGAACACCCCCAGACTACAAGGCTTTAGACCACCAATTACTCACAGTTTAAGAATAAGGTGACAATGGAGAAGACTGACCACACTAGCAGATGTACAGGACCCTGTGATGGCCGACTGCAACTAGTTTAAAGGTCTGTAAATCTATTTTCTAATACACAGATAGGATGACAGCTCTCTGGCATTAAAATAACAGAAACTTGCAAACAAATTCAATGATACATGCTAAATCTTAACACAGAGGTGGGATGACATCCCCTCTAATGCTAACATTAACAGCACATGAATAAATGCAAGAAAGACACAGCCTAGAACAAGAAGAAGAAGTAGAAAGTGAGCAATCAACAACAAAAGAAGCTTGTATTAGCTGGAAATGAAGACCAGAAGCTGCAGGTTAGACAACAATTATAATCTCTAGAATTTGAACCTTACAGCAAAATAACACTCATCAACCTCTCATCATATTGTTTTTTGGTATATATAGAGTTTGTTCACAAAAAAAAATCTCTGCTAACCTATGCGTGGAGGGGTCATAACTGACCACCAACTGCACTTACAATTAGATATGGGTTCTGGATACAATCTGCTAGCTTTAATGAACGAAGTTGATCTTTTCTGATATTCTGTTGTACTTCTTAATCAGGTGAAGGGAAGTACAAAAACATTCCATAACTGATAAATGCCTGGAATTGATCGAGGCGCGTCATTTTCTTCTTGGCCATATTTCCTATTGAATGAGGTAGTTGAAGATTCAATACAAACAGTGTTGAGACCGGTAGTGAATGTGGATAGAATGGTCTAGGAACGAGAAAAGAAACATCGATCGTTGGATCACATGGAGGAATGACGGAGATCAACTTACAGGAGGTATCGGGATAATATGTGAACGGAGAGACACATGCTGTCGAATCTTGTAATCGGACGGTGGAGATCATTTGACTGAGGATATCGAAAGATACGCGGATGAAGAAAAGAGGGTCGTCGGATCTAGACGTGGCATATCTGACGGTGATCGGGAGAAAAGGGAGCAAGCGCGTTAACGGCCGGGGAAAAGGAAGGATGAGCGGTAAAAGGTTTTCCCCGCACTACTTTTAGGCTGTGGAGGTATTCGTACAGGGCGGGTACGATGCAGTGATATGACGACGCGTGGCAGGCAGGAAACCGCTTTCTCGCTGGCTATCGGTTAGGCATGTTCGCAGAGCGGGGAAAGCGTATGGTGTCGGATCAACAGGTGGAGGATCGGATGGACAGGTTTTAATGCACATGTTTTAGGGTGATGTGACAGGTACGGGCCTGCCAGACTATGATTTTTATTATATGCACATGGTTAAATGGATTAAGACTTTAGCACCTGGGAACAAATGCAACAAGGGTTATATGGGTTATAAACGGATTATGAGGGTTTTATTAGAATTATAAAGGTTTATGCGGGGCTTTTAAATATTTTAAACAATACGAACACTAGGAGCCCAAAAAGAGTTTATGAGGGGGTTTGAGGCCAAAACAGGGATAAAGGGGTTTAGAGGGAAATAAGGGAAAATGAAGGGAAGGAGGAAATGGAAGTAGCGGGGAAAATAGGGAGAGACCTTGATAACCATTATAAACCATCTCTGAGCCAACAACCAAGGACCAAACCAATTCCTTCTCCTAGAAAAATTAGTAGCATGTAGCAGAGCTAATAGTACCAAGATAATTTGCCACATGAATCCCAAAGAGTGCTGCAAACCCTGGTCTCAATTCCTTAGCCAAAATGCTGAAATGAATGTACAATGAATCTCAATGCTTTCTCAAGAGTCCAACCATGCTAATGACTGAAAAACAACATAATATAGACAACCATAGCTCATCCTTGCCTCTAGGGGTCGAGCACACATGTTTAGGAGTTGTTTCAACTAATTCTAAACTGAGAATTAGAAACTAGGCAACAGAACAACATGCATCTAGAAACAAGGGAACTGATTCATTTAGTTTCAAACAACTTCTAAACTTACAAATCTACCTCTACAAGTGAAAATTTAACATATTCACATCATTATCCATCAATTTACATCAAATTACATCATAAATTTTCCATTAGGAAAGTGAAAAATCAAACTAGCCAAAGCTGGGCAAAAAACAGAGCAAAACTTGGTCAAACTGGCAATTTTTCCTCTATGTGCCGCGTCTAATTCTCTATGCATAGCACATGTTTGGACCCACTTTTGGAGGCATTCCCGGTGTCCAAATGAGCTCTAGGTGTGCTTGTTAGAAAATTTTTCCTATCTACTTTCCAACCCTAGTGGACTTTTTCAATTTGGCCTCCATTTTCCCCTCAACAGTTAGTTCTCCCAACACCGCTTCCTGTGTGTCAAAATAGGGGCAGTGAGGTCATTTTTTGAGTGTTTTTGACCTTTTTGAGAGCTCAAAACCTGTCAAAATTTCTTGGCCATTGGTAGGTGAGCATATTGTTTCATGCCAAATCCAAAAATGTTTAGTTTTTGTGCTTTGAAGGCTCCTAGCAAAAGTGAGCGCAACGTGGTGCGGCACATAGGGCAGAAAAACCTATTTTTTGTGCCAAAAATTTCAAAATTGCAAAAATTGTTCCAATTTTTTTGAAATTTGGGCTGAGTCTCCTCTATCAAACATGGTGTTGGGCCAAGGAAGCCTCAGAAAATATTTGAAGTCCTTCATCCTCTTTTTACCTCCTTGATGCTCTCTTCAACTTTGCCTTTAAAGACCTGATTCTTGCTTGGCACACCAAGTTCCTTGACAAGTAATGATATGATAGGTTTCTAAGCATATTCTTCTCATTGATGGCCTTATCTAGCTTCCTCTCCAAGTGGATATTGGCTCTTTCAAGCCATGACTCCCTATCGGCATTAATCTCCTGCTCAAGTGAAGTGAACTCCACCCCTCTCCTTCAGGCAGCTTGGCGATTCTCCCAAATTTTTTGTAACTCCATAATCACCTGCTGGTCCTCAAGCTGCTTATTCCTTTGCTCCAAGTACTGTATTGTCCATTGGGCTCTATCCAAGTTGATAGACAAGGCATCAATGTCTGCCTGCTGCTCCTGAATGATTTCTCTAAGATTTGTGCTTTGGGGGCCCATATCAGTATCATCACCCTCGATGAGAATGAAATCAGTCTCCCGCTCACCTGATGGTCCTTCCTCCTACAGTGGCCTCTTGCCTCGGTCCTGAACCTGTTGTGCTGATGGTGAAAGTGAGGTCCCTTCCACCCCGGGTGGAGATAACACTCACTTTGCTGCTATAAACAACTGTCTAGTGCCCTTCTGATAGGTGATGAACACCGACATGCTAGCGATCTATGTCTCATGGCCCTCATGCTAATAAGAAGGTCCACCTGTCTCATGTAAAGCCTCTGAAGGTCCCTGTGGAGCTATAAAAAACTCACGAAAGATGAAGTCCTCCCAAATGATGCCCTGTAAGCCAAGCTGATGAATGACCACAATTTTAATGAGAGCAAAATGGTAAATATTGTTGAACTGCTGCTGAGGAGTCTTGTGTAGCACTAGGGTGGTCATCTTCTCTATGTTTTGGCACATGAAGTAAGGGATGTCCATCATCCTTACCCTAGTTAAATGCATCAGCAGCCTGATATGATAAGCATAAAAACGTGAAAACCGACCCTCACAGCTGAAATACCTCATGATAAATTTCATCAAAAGAGCATAAGCATCTTTGAGATACCGTAAAGGAAATACTCTGCTGAGTTGCCTCATATAGCCAGGTTTGATGTATGGTTCATAATGCTACCAATCAATTTTCTGCCTCTTGTTCCATTGCTCTCCAATGTTGGGAATACCGGTTGCTAGTGAAATGGATTCTGGTGTTAATGTGAAAGTGACACCAGCTAGAGTGGCTTGATCACCATCTAAATGCAGCACAAACAAACGAGTCAACTCATGATGAAACTGAATGTTAGCAACCTTCTCACAAAATTCATAACATGACTGATGTTGGAAATAAGAGATGGCAAGAGGGTAGGCTTGTAATTCAACAAGAGTGGTTGGTTCTTCTCTAATATGTTTGCCACCTCTATGAGGCCTCCTGGGTGCATGTCCCTCCATAGGTGAGACACTGTGGGTCTCCTCTTCATAATCATATGAAGGATCAGATGCCATGTCTGCTGGTGGATAAACTGTCTTGGAGCTGTCTTGATGAGAAGTAGGTGATTGTGATGTTTTTAACTTTTGCTACCAAAGGAAACAGTGAACCAAGGGACTGTAGGGGGAGGGAAAAATAGTGAAGGATTTAGGGATTAGTGGGATAGGGTTTAGTTAGGGAAATATGGAATGTTTTGGGAGTTTTTGTACAGGACTAGGGTTTGGGAATTTGCATGTGGGATTTTGGGAAATGGGATTTGGGATATGGGATTAATGAAGTTAAGGGTGTGTGGATTTAAGGGATAGGGAAATCAAGGAAATAATGGAGTAAGGGAGTGGTAAGGTGAGAAGATAACTTGGTAGAAAAAAAGTCAATACAAAACCCTATGTAGCAATTTTCTTTGAGAAATTTCAAATGATAGGGTTTGGTTTCCTTTAAACACTCACAATACAACAAAAACCATCAAACAACCATCAAATTTGGATGAAAAGCAGTGATAGAGGGTCAACCTACTTGTACCAAGACAAATCCAAGCATTTTGGGCGATTGGAGCCAGTTTTGGCAGTTCTCGGGCTTTTTGGCTATGTGCGTCGTGCATCCAACCTAATGTGCCGTGCCCAGTGTATGCACCATGCCCGTGTATTTTTTCACTGAGAAATACGGCCCAATGCGTCGCGCCAGTTATGTGCACTGCGCCACCTGCCTAGTGCGCTGCGCTTCTAGGTTTTGACTGATTTTCTCCAACATTGTTTTGCTCACCCCAAAATGTCTTTGCCTTGTTTCCACTTTGCAAATGAACTCTTGAAATGAAGAAATGGCTTATAAACAAGGAACTTTTAGATTTTTGGCTCATAAAACCCTTTTTTACAATGGTTTTTGAAATGACTTTATTTTCAAACTCTGTTTTTTGGACTTTTTCACTTCATTTGAACTTTGTGATGAACTAAATGACCTGTGCTTTGTTTGTTTTGTAGGTGATTGAAGCTACTGGAGCTAGGGAAAGAAACCAGGGTTACAGATGAAGGAATTTACAATGAAGAAAACAAAATTTCATGATTTTTTTACAATAAAAGAAAAAATACTTTGTTTATTCCTCAAAACAGAGTTTTGAGGAAAGACACATCTCTGAGCACTTGATGATGAAATTTATTGATGTTGAAACCTCCTCATGTACCTGCTGGTTATTATTGGACACTTTGAAACACCTTTTGATGAAACCTTAATGAAACCCTAGACCTAAGTGACAATGAAACCATAAAATAACTTTGCAATCTTTAAGACAAAACGAAGACTGTATATGCTTTTAAATGAACAAACATGAGCCAGCGAGTAAATGACATGAGGGAAACTGTAGGAAAACCACTACCGTCAGATGATCCATGCGCCTAATGGAATGCAAATGACTAGGCGGGACACCTAATATGAAATGCAACAAGAGGATTTGATCTTTGATGGAGGGATGAAGATACCGACACTAACATGAATATCAAGTATAAGAAGGGAAGCACCAATAATGTCGTAGACTTCCTCAACCGACCACCAATCATGGCATTAACCACCGTGCTCAACTCTTACGAGCACAAGACTTCTAATTGGCCACTTCTCTATAGAATTGAACCAAAATTCAGCCACACATATGAGACGCTCTTGGAGGGTCAACAAGTTCCAGATTTTCACCTCCAGGATGCCTTATTATGCCACTTGGGACACCTTTTTCTTCCTTCAAGCGAGCACTAGGATGATTTGGGAAGCATGCTACAGTTGGGCCCCTGGGAATCTCGGGGTCGAGAAAATGGCAGTAGTATTGCAGAAGTATTTCTATTGGCTAAAGCAAGGAGTCTATACTATGTTTCCTACCCCTAGTCGACCTTGGGAATCCATCTCCATGGATTATATGTCGGGCCGTTCTTCTTCTAAGCATGGAAACGACTGTGTTTTTGTGATCATCGATAGATTCTAGAAGATGACCATTATGGTAGCCTTTAAGAAGAATATCACATCAAAAGCCACTGCTAAACTCTTCTTTGAATGATTGTGGGTACAATTTTGGATCCCACAGTCTATCATCTCAGATCGAGACAACAGGTTTCTCAATACATTTTGGTCCAGTATCTGGTCGATGCTGGACACTAAGCTCATTAAGTCCAAAACTTTCCATCCCCAAACTGATGGCCAGACAGAGGTTGTCAACAGGATGATCATACATATTACATGCATGTAAAACTCAAAGCATCCATGCACATGGGATGAGAGACTCCCCTATGTTCAGCACAGCTATAACCAGGCTCTCCACAACTGGAATAGCCACAACCCTTTTCAGGTGGGCTTGGGATTCCAACCACTATGTCCCATTGATGTGGCCATACCATTTTCAGCTACTGAGGCAGATTCGGCTCATGTCCAGTTCAAAACGAATAAGGAAAATAACTTCATCAAGCACATCCAACATATCTACTAGCAGATCCATGACATTGTAGAGAAATCAAATGTCAAGTACAATCAGCGACATGATCAACATCAGGGGCCACACAAGTTTTAGGTGGGAAACAAATTCTGGTTGCATTTGCAAAAGGAATGCCTTACCGGAGCCTATAAGAAACTTATACCACTCTGATATTGATGCAGGAGCATCTAGACCTAGCCAGCAATGTGATGGAATGGTCACATGTTGTGGCTAATACAAATTTGAAGGAAGATTTGGTTGTTAATCTTGTATTAATTTCAATTAAATGTAATTAGTTAAGAGTGGCTTGATTCTGAATTGAAATTGGATAAATGGCAAGTGGTCTTCCCTGCGTGGAGATCAAGCCAAGTAATCCAGTTTTTTTTAGAATAGGATAAGGTAGGAATTCTAAATATATATTTTATATCTCCAAATATGGAGGAGATGGTTAAGTGAGTATATACGCAATCTCTTTTGTGTTAAAAAGGGGAGAGCGAGAAGCATTATAAGGGGGAATTTAGTTTAGGATGAAGTGTTAGTGTGTGAGGAGGTGGAGCGAAAGCTCATATTAGAGAACTGTGTAGATTAAAAAAATAAATACAGATTTCATTATTTGTAGGATTGGCATGGTGAAACCCTGTCTCTGTTATGAATAAAATTCGGGTGTTTTTTTGTGTGATGCGCATGGGTTTTGAATTGTGATTTATGTGAAATGGGTTGAATTCGTAATAGTCTGGGCATGATTCGATTTAAATCATAAGAATATCAGTGATCAAATGAAGTTGGGCGTGTTAAATTAGCGTTGAGGGTTGGCAATTTCCGATCCCAATTTGGATCGGATCGAAACTTTGGAGCGGAGGAAAGAACGAGACTCTGTTATGGACAAATGGAATGTTGATGTAAGACGAGTATAAGGGTGATGCGTTCTGAATTGAGTTTCATTTGTGTTTTTAAATTGAGAATTCTGTATGTGTTGCAATCCGGCGTTATCAATTTTTGTAAGTTGGGAAACGCCTTTACACAGGAAAATAATTTGAAAAGACTTTGTGGACCTTTTGAAGTGAGGATGAACTAACATATGAGACAGTTTGAAGTGCATCAGATCGCTCTGATACTCTGGAAGATCGGTGTAACATCGTATTGCAACGCGATTTCCGGGATCCGATTGGACCGGATCGGGGTTGTTGGGTTCTTGACAACTTGGCATTTAATTCATGGCGAATTCTGATATCGATCTTATCGGATCGGTGTAACGAAGTTTGTATGAAATCTGAATTGGACGGAGTAGGGGAGAAATATCGCATCGGCGCTGAATAATGGTTGACAGTTTGGGTGTTAGAAGATTTCGGCGATTTGTGACTTCCGATGGTATCGCGTTGAAATTATAGAAGTGTCAAAACACTGTAATGTTTGTAGTAATGACTCAAAAGACCACCGATTGTTATTATATCGGGCAGATTGAACTCAGAGCAGTTAAACGTCAGTTTAATTGCACAAAGGTAATGATATCGAGTCAAAGCAGTTGAATGTTAGATTGATAGCATATCGAACTATCCGATTTGCTAAATGTTTTAAATTGTCAGGTCAACCAGAATTGGAACGTTTTTGAACAGTGAAAGGGAAATCGATCCGAATCATTGGATCTGTGACTTGGTTTTGTGAATTGATGTTTTTGACAGTGCCGTAGTGATTCATGGACAGGAACCTTGAAGACATGGATCTGAGCGCAAGAATCTTCATAACGCTCTATTTGTAAGAGCGTTCAACCCGATTTATGAATTAAGTTAAGGATCGATCAGATCTGTGCAGCGAGAGGATACATGGGTTGTATTTCTTGATAAGGCGTTAATGCTGTTTGAATGTTTTTATAAAAAGGTGTTGGTTCAGATGTTGAAAGAGTAAATCTACAGGTCTTGCGTTATAAATTGAATAAGATCAAATATAAGGGCGTTGAAAATAGTGAAATTCATATTTGGGTATTGGCAAATATGCTATGGCATTCGATTAAGGCGTGTTGATTGTGAGTTGTAGTTTGAATCTTAAGTTTTAAATAAAAACTTCCGCATGATAGAGACAGTGGGTGACTTTGTAATATTGATACTGAGATGCAAGTGAATTTTCATGGTAGACTAAAGGTTCTTATTGTTGTAGGTTGACCCTGAATCAATATCACATACTTCCGTAAATTGAAGTGTAACGCAATTGCCAGCAATCTGAAATTTTATATTGTGTGCATGAATAGATTGTGATTCTGGGCATCGCAGGGGTTTTCCCTCCGTCAATTTTTTTGGTATCAGAGCTTGGCTCTGTTGTAATTGAATAAGTTTGTTTTTCCGAATGAATTTTAGTACCAGATTGCAGCAGGGAAATCTATTCAAAGCACAGGTGACAGCATAAGAAAGAATTGAACACTGCAACAATATAAATCAAGAGAAGCTGTGAGAGAAGAACCAGATGCGTTCTTAAAAGCAAAAGCAGCAGTGAACCTGAAGATTCCAACAAGAGATTGGACAGAAAGGACAATTGAAGTGTCTTCGAAAGAGAGAGTGAGAGATTGCAAAAGCCTATAGGGAGAAAAGGTGTTGCTCAAGAGAAGATTCCAGATAAGGGATCGTGCTTACCAAAAGACTGAGTGAGGAGAGCTTAGTGAGGTAAGATTGCAGTAAGGAGGACTTACTGTTGCAAAGGCTTGATGCAGAGGTGCGAAGAGCTCATGGAAAGAGATGAGCAGGAAATGACTACAGATAGTCATAGCAGAAGTTCAAAAAGAAGCCACAACAAAAAGGAAGATGCCAAAGAAAATGGCATGAAGATGAGTCAAGAAGAGTTTGACCAAGAGAAAGCTGAGATAGATTTCCAGATTGGAATATCAATGAAGATGCTGCAGAAAAGTGTTAAGACCATGAGGAAAAGAGTAAAGTGGCCAAGGCTACGAGAAAGGAGAAATCAGCAAGTGAAGTCAGAGATAGTAGAAGAATTGAGAAAGATTGAGCAGATGTTGAGTGCTCAAGAGGAATCAGAGAAACTTAGAGAAGCAAAGGTAGAATTGGAAGTCTCCATTTGCAAACCAGAACAAGGTGAAATGTTGGGGGAAGAAGATAATGAGAGGTCAGCTGAAGATCTTCTGGACTACTGGCAGAATTCAGAACAATTTGAGGATATGTTGACAAAGGAAGTGGATGAGGCAACGAAGCCTTGTGATTTTGATTCTTATAGTTTGTGTATGTTTGCAGGATATGCAGAGGGTGATGGACAGCCTGATGAAGTTGTCGCAACCAGGAATGTAGGTCTTGAGGCAAAGTATGATGGTGAATCCCTTTTAGAGGAAGAAGGCGTTGATCTATTGAAATAAAAGGAGTTCATAGATGAAATCCTGTTTAGTATGAAATAGTCAGATGAGGTTGATATAGACCAGCAGTCTAAAGACAATTCCATAGTGGGACTACAAAAAGGTAAACCAATGAATTTGTTTAATGGAATTAATGAAAGATACTTGCAATATGATGATGTAGAAAATAGGTCAACTCAGGAGGATTGCCAAGAAAAGAATGAAGCTGAGAATGGAAATTATGATGATCTGCTGGAGAAATTTCATAAGGAAATAGAATTCTTGGAGAGATTTCATAAGGAAATAGAATTCTTGGAGAGATTACTCGAGGAACCTAAAGGAGAAATGAAGCTTACAGAACCTGGCGGAGGAAAAGGTGTGGAAGACAGCATTAATAAATATGATGCTGAAGTCAGAGAAATTGAGCAGCGATTATTTGAAGGTGAGATGAAAGATCAGGAGCAGCAAGGAAGTTACATCCTCCGAGGTGTGAAGGAGAAAAAAATATTAACTCAACAAGATGAATATGGAAGTAACCAGAAATTTGGAAGGAATGATCAGCTACATGAGAGTGAATTTGAAAAAGGCATCAAATTGCAGAAGTATAGAAGCTGGCAGCAGAATGAAGAACTAGAAATCGGTCTGGTAGTATAAAGAAAGATAAGTGAAGATCGAAGATATAGATGGAGACTAAAGAAAAGGGTGAAGTGGAAGCTATTGCAACAGAAGTGGAATGGAAAGCTGGTGAATAAGTTCAGGAAACTTGGGCAAATTCATATTGATTTGTTGAAGAAAGAAAGACTCAGAGAAATGGGGTCACAGCAAGAAGGATCCGCTGGAATCCAAAAGATCTATGATGGAGGATTGGTACTTGAAGCATCAAAAGAAAATGGAAGGTATTGTATTTTGAAAACTAAAGGTTGTTGTGTGTTTGCAGGTCACATTAACTTGAAGAAAGACAAACAGTTATTGAAGACTGTTGAAGAAATGACTACTCATAGTCATATGCAGACTAAGGAGGATGGCAAAATAATTTTTGAATTCAAAGGATACACTAAGTCATTGAAGATCATTGATCTTGAAGGAAGCCAGAGTGCAGGAGGATTAAAGACAAATATTGCGAACAACGCAGTTAGTAAAGATGATACAAAACTTTTGAGAGAACTTCCAGATGAGATAGCAGATTTGTATAAGTCGAATCTTTTGATGAGGAAGCCAGCAAGGAATAAAGAATTGCAAATTAAAGTGAGAAAAACAGCAGCAAGGTATGTGAAAAGGACAGCAGCAGATAGTGATGCATTACCACATAGTGGACAGAGACTTGAGGGACAAACAACAACAACAGTAATCAAGAACAGACTATCAAATCAAATATGGGATCGAGGAGGATGCAAACCAGAAATGCATGATCAGGAGATCATGGTTAATTTAAACTTTGGGAGTCTGATGCAGGAGCATCTAGACCTAGCCAACAATGTGATGGAATGGTCACATGTTGTGGCTAATACAAGTTTGAAGGAAGATTTGGTTGTTAATCTTGTATTAATTTCAATTAAATGTAATTAGTTAAGAGTGGCTTGATTCTGAATTGAAATTGGATAAATGGCAAGTGGTCTTCCCTGTGTGGAGATCAAGCCAAGTAATCCAGTTTTTTTTAGAATAGGATAAGGTAGGAATTCTAAATATATATTTTATATCTCCAAATATGGAGGAGATGGTTAAGTGAGTATATACGCAATCTCTTTTGTGTTAAAAAGGGGAGAGCGAGAAGCATTATAAGGGGGAATTTGGTTGAGGATGAAGTGTTAGTGTGTGAGGAGATGGAGCGAAAGCTCATATTAGAGAACTGTGTAGATTAAAAAAATAAATACAGATTTCATTATTTGTAGGATTGGCATGGTGAAACCCTGTCTCTATTATGAATAAAATTTGGGTGTTTTTTTGTGTGATGCACATTGGTTTTGAATTGTGATTTATGTGAAATGGGTTGAATTCGTAATAGTCTGGGCATGATTCGATTTAAATCATAAGAATATCAGTGATCAAATGAAGTTGGGCGTGTTAAATTAGCGCTGAGGGTTGACAATTTCCGATCCCAATTTGGATCGGATCGAAACTTTGGAGCGGAGGAAAGAACGAGAGTTTGTTATGGACAAATGGAATGTTGATGTAAGACGAGTATAAGGGTGATGCGTTCTGAATTGAGTTTCATTTGTGTTTTTAAATTGAGAATTTTGTATGTGTTGCAGTCCGACGTTATCAATTTTTGTAAGTTGGGAAACGCCTTTACACAGGAAAATAATTTGAAAAGACTTTGTGGACCTTTTGAAGTGAGGATGAACTAACATATGAGACAGTTTGAAGTGCATCGGATCGCTCTGATACTCCGGAAGATCGGTGTAACATCGTATTGCAACGCGATTTCCGGGATCCGATTGGACCAGATCGGGGTTGTTGGGTTCTTGACGACTTGGCATTTAATTATGGCAAATTCTGATATCGATCTTATAAGATCGGTGTAACGAAGTTTGTATGAAATCTGAATTGGACGGAGTAGGGGAGAAATATCGCATCGGCGCTGAATAATCGTTGACAGTTTGGGTGTTAGAAGATTTCGGCGATTTGTGACTTCCGATGGTATCGCGTTGAAATTATAGAAGTGTCAAAACACTGTAATGTTTGTAGTAATGACTCAAAAGACCACCGATTGTTATTATATTGGGCAGATTGAACTCAGAGTAGTTAAACGTCAGTTTAATTGCACAAAGGTAATGATATCGAGTCAAAGCAGTTGAACATTAGATTGATAGCATATCGAACTATCCGATTTGCTAAATGTTTAAATTGTCAGCTCAACCAGAATTGGAACGTTTTTGAACAGTGAAAGGGAAATCGATCCGAATCATTGGATCTGTGACTTGGTTTTGTGAATTGATGTTTTTGACAGTGCCGTAGTGATTCATGGACAGGAACCTTGAAGACATGGATCTGAGTGCAAGAATCTTCATAACACTCTATTTGTAAGAGCGTTCAACCCGATTTATGAATTAAGTTAAGGATCGATCAGATCTGTGGAGCGAGAGGATACATGGGTTGTATTGCTTGATAAGGTGTTAATGCTGTTTGAATGTTTTTATAAAAAGGTGTTGGTTCAGATGTTGAAAGAGTAAATCTACAGGTCCTGCGTTATAAATTGAATAAGATCAAATATAAGGGCGTTGACAATAGTGAAATTCATATTTGGGTATTGGCAAATATGCTATGGCATTCGATTAAGGCGTGTTGATTGTGAGTTGTAGTTTGAATCTTAAGTTTTAAATAAAAACTTCCGCATGATAGAGACAGTGGGTGACTTTGTAATATTGATGTTGAGATGCAAGTGAATTTGCATGGTAGACTAAAGGTTCTTACTGTTGTAGGTTGACCCTGAATCAATATCACATACTTCCGAAAATTGAAGTGTAACGCAATTGCCAGCAATCTGAAATTTTATATTGTGTGCATGAATAGATTGTGATTCTGGGCATCGCAGGGGTTTTCCCTGCATCAGATATGGTACTTACACCATTACCAAGGTTGTGGGAGAAAATACCTTTGAGCTCAACATTCCCCCATTCCTTGGCCTGCACCCAGTGTTCAATGTGGACCGCCTTCAACCATACTTCCCACCGTTGCTAGACACATCAGACATTGTAGAATAGCTCACACCTATAGAGTTAAAACCAGTTTGTATGGAACAAGCCACAACTGATCACAAATCAAGAACAACCGACAACAAAGGATCGAACAATATCGAGTTGTCAAAGTAGGCCAACTCCTTCACCAGGGCGAGTGACTCACCAGGAAAAAAGTTCAGCAGAAGTTTCCTCGTCTCATGGAGGAACTCAATGCAATGGGGACCATTTCTTCCTAAGGGGGGAGGAATGATCCAGGTGGATATTGGTGGCCACCTTCCTATTCCACTTGGACCCCCACCATTGTTTCTTTCAGTTTTTCAGTTTCCTTATTTATAGCACATTTTACTATTTTTCGCAGTTTTAAGGTCCTGAACTTCCAGAGCCGTTTTCAGGCCCTAAACGACGTTTTTTTGGAAAATCAAATGCTGACTCAAAATTTGTAGTCCTCAAATAAACATTTCTAACAAGGTATTGTGCATGTCAAATGGAGATCGTATGCCAAAGTTATGACGCTCGGAAGTTGATGTACCAATTTACCCAAATGGGGCCCATATTTTGGCACTTAATCTCCTAGGGTTAGGTTTTTGGATGTTTAGGGTTTTCCATTGTTTCTAAATAATAAATAGGCCTTTGAGGCTCATTGTAACATAGTTCAGAGGCATGTAGCCGCCACATCTCTTCTTAGAGATAAGCTTACCATTGCCCTAGCTAGTCTTTTGTCCATTCTGTTTGTAAGCATATTTTAGTATTTGATATTAATGAAATGAAGTTTTATTTCTACTGCATATTTATATTTATGGTTATATCTATAATTTGTTGCATTCTTGTTTAAATCTGGATCACCCATCACATTGCTGCAATGGTAATCAAAGCCCAAAAGAAATGTGCCAAAGATCATTTTGATCGAACCGTTTCTCCTCACACTTTTTCTGAAGGCGACCTAGTCCTCCTTTATGATCAGGGTAACAATAAGTTAGACGCTGGAAAGTTCAAACCTATGTGGCATGGGCCATATATCATCAAACCTGTCTTGCAAAAATGTGCCTATGAGCTAGTTGATTACAAAGGAAATGCATTGTCACAGCCCCAAAATGGGTTGTATTTGAAAAAGTATTATGCATGAAATGCATGTAATTATCTTTTGTACAATAGTTTTTGAATTCATGGCTATGCGCTTTTTGATTTTTGGTATGTTTGTTTTCTTTCTAGACATGTGTTTTTCTTCTTACCTTGTGTTCCACTTGGTTTGCAAATGTCATCAAGTTATTATGTTGCTTTTGCTAATGGTACTTGTCGTAGCACACAGAATTTGTCTTCCACAACTTGGGCACTCTTTGCCCTTGATGGCGAGTTGATTGACTTACAAGGTATATGCCTCGGCCTAACAACTAACAATATTTCTGAATACGGTGTAGTGATGGAACTATTTTCAGAAGCAGTTTCTCTTGGCATTAGAGATTTAGTTGTAAAGTTAGAATCACAACTCGTTGTGTTACAGTTAAAAGATCATTATTTGGTAATAAATCCACAGATATTGTGTATGTATCTATGTGTTCGATTAATGGAAATATATTTTGATTTTGTCACATATCAACATATTCCACAAAATTTGAATACATCAACAGATGCATTAGAAAGCTATGTTCTTGATATACATTTGCGTAATTTATAAAACCAATCACATCATCATGATACATGAACACATAAGTAGAAAAAAAAAATATATATATATATATATATATATATATATATATATATATATATATATATATATATATATATATATATATCACAGTGTTTACATAAAAATCTCAAAAATTAAAGTGTTCTGAGACACTTGGCTTTCAAAGACTACAAAATGTGTAAAAGAAACAAGAAAGGCTATCAACCTGCACGATGCGCATGGTAGCATGAGACTGCTCGGATCACTCAGCCTAACAACCAACATAATCTCACTAACACTCCTACGGTGTGCCTCTGCCATCGCAGTGGCACCTCATCTATGGTGGCATACTTTGGTATCCTCCAGGTAATCACATCTAGGTTGTGCTCCATCTCTAGCAAGGGGTCCGCCATTCCTCATAATCAGCGCATACTATTTGATGGGTTGCTCGCTGTGGTATTGATGACATGCTAGGCAGTCTTTCTAGCCCAACATTTGAAAATTTATCACAAGTTAAATCTCAATTACACTTTTACAAAAAAATCATTAAACTTGAAAAATAAAATCCAAAAACAATTTTTACCTGTATCAGTCCATTTTTCTCCTGGTGGCAAAAGTAGATCTGGATCCCATCTAAAACTTTGCTGGCATAAGCATAATCATCCAAAAAAAGTAACTAGTGATGTAGCCAACTGAAAAAATATGGAGGGAAATGCATCTATTGGCCCCCTCTTCCTCGAGGCATGAGCTCACTTCACCGCACTAGCCTCAGATCCTGGGGGGCAAGATCTGGTACCTTTACACACTAGTTCCAAAACAAGGGCCCCCGCTCTAGAAAGAAAGTAACCAGTATTGAACCAAAACAAAAATGTTTTGGTTTCCCTCATTTAGCCTTGGTTAGTTGTCTCTTCATATTATCTAGTAGTCCTCCACATCAGTTGAACACTAGGGGAGTCAGACAATCTACTGCATATCAAAATTGTGACTGCGAGGTTTTCTTAAGAGCTTGCATGCCAGATACGGGAGCTATGGTGAATAGAATTGTTCTCAGGGGATGATTAGTGACTATTTCTATCTTCATATTCCCACCCTTGGTCATCTAAGAACCTGGGAAATGTCTCGTGACTAGACTACTCATACTCTCGCCTCCTAGACAAGATCCAAAAAGTTGGGCTCTCTCTCCCTTCCTAGACAATCCCGTGATGACATAAATTTATGTTTATTCCAACATTAGCTCCTGGTCTTTGATTATGGAGAGTTTCTGATCAACATGCCATAATTTGATCAAATAAAGCAGCAACTCCATTTGAGCTCTCAGTCCTTTAGTTCTGAAGAACTTAATCAATCCATAGTTCCTCAGAGCATTGATACATTCAGGATCTTGGGCTACCTCATGGCCTCATTCATTCCATTCTAGAACCATGGTGGTAGAAATCTCCTGTAAAACATCATTAAACACAAGTCAGAAACTCTCTCATGGATCAAAACTGAGAATTTTTGCTTTAAAGAGGGTTTTTCCTTCAAAAAATTTCGCCTCGGAACCATTGCGCCTGTTTTTATTAATAGAGCGATGCCATCACTAGGGCCTTTTGGGTTAGGAGTGGTCATCGTGGATCCGATGAGAAAACCCGTGATCATCACCCGCATTATTTAAAGACACAAATCCTCCCACTGACAAGCAAAAACTGAATGAAAAAGCATAAAAATACAATGAATTACAAGAGTACAGGCATAGCTCTTAACTCTTGAATATGGTTCAAGGAATGATGCACTAGATCTCTTGCACTAGCCATCTGAAAATAGAGAAAAAGGGGCACAAATGCACTTTCAAAACTTACTTTGGTGAAATGGTAAAAATATTTTTAGTTATGGCCTATTTATAATTTTTGAGTTCATTTTTGTCAATATTTTATTAATATTTTATTATTATTTCTCGATATAAGTGACGAGTGAATTTCCTTGTGCAGTTACAGGTACTTTTTGGTGAACATGTGATTATTATTGACCGATTCAAGATAATTTTTTAATTTATATCTTTTTCAGACTCGTTAAAAATAAACGAAAAAGGAAACCCCCTTGAGTCATCTCTAAGCTCTTTTCTGTCTCTCGAAACATGAAAATATCGCCAAGTACTCGTCATTTCGAACTCATTAAATTAAATGAATTGACGTTTCTCAGCATAAGTTTACCCATTTTTTGGGCCGAGATTGACTATTTACGAAAAAGGTACACCTTGGTCGACATGGTCAAGAGTTTCTTTCGAATATTGTTTTCTACCTTTTTGGGTTTGAGAGACAAATTACGAAAAGGGGCATGATGGAGTTTTCTTTTTTGTCTTTTTTTCAAAATCTTTAAGTGTGAAAAAGATACCGAGTTACTCCTACGTCAAACTCATTAAAAGTTTACGATGAAAGACTCGTCACCATGATGAGACCGAGTTTCTCCTTCCTAGGGCTCATAAAAATTAATAGGATGGATTAATTCGAAGAATGAACTTACATGACAAGCATATTCTATCCCCTTCAAGCTTGTGATAGAAATAAGTGGGGTACTCGCTAGAAATAGTGGGGGAAAATGAAAATGAAACATCCTTTGTATAGGCAGCATGTCGCTCTTGAACATGACACACTTTTGCTTTCATGTCGGGTTTGGGATATCCTCACTCAGTCACTTGTCCTCCCGGGTTTGGGTGATTCCTTTTTTTCCTCTCATCTAAAAACTCCAATTTTCATCACGACCTTTAGTCCTATGTTGAGTCAAATTCTACCATACTCCAGAGTTGTGATGCTAGTGTTCAAGAGCAGTCCTATCTGCAATTATTTACTTATACATTGTTTAACCCATTTTTATGGTCTTAGGTCTTATTCATTTCATTCCACATTATTCCTTGTTTCGTATTGATGATGGGGGATTCATCTTGGCCCTCCTTCAACTTATAAAGTGGAATGACTTATAAATTCAGCTCGATTTTAGCTCATTATCTGGGAAGATGACTTATAAATTCCCTTTCAGTACCTTAGAGTTTGCATGCCTTAATGGCACATTCTTCGCATCTGACGACAGGTTTCCATCATTGGCCTTCAATCGGATGATTCAAAAAGTGTTCAACTTCAGCGTTATTATCACATTCATGGATTGTACTTTTGTACCTTGAGAGCCATTGTCACCATTGGTGGTTTCTCTCGTGCCTGTTAACAGCCCACGTCATTGGCCAATAATCAGGAAGTTTTCTAGCATGTTCGACTTTGACACATTCATCTGCATGTTAGAATTCGTACTTTGATTAGGTTGGGATGGAGAAGAAGACCTTGAGTCTTGTCTGATATGACTCAGGCTACGTAGAGTTTTGTGGTATTCATAATTGTACACATGTTTCTGTTATACAGATGGTTGTGACCATACCGTGGGACTTTACATTTACGATGATCCTTCTATGCCAGATGGTTATGTCCATACCTTGGATCTTAGATTTACATATGATCCTTCTCATTTGAATGGTTGCACCCATACCATGGATCCTTTTATATAGTCCTTATCATCTAGATGGTTGCGTCCATACCGTAGATTTATTCTTTGATATCACATATGTATATGTATATGCATCCTTGATTTATAGGTCTCCTGACAGTGTTTGTCCTCATCCTTGCAAAATCCCGTAAAGCATCTCAGCCATCACTCCCCGTTCTACCTTCATGCTTTAGGGGGCATATGTTACACAATATTTTGTCACATGTTCTTCACTTTGTTGTGAAATACCTCGAGGTGCTCGAAACATGACCATTATGTAGTTTACTCATTCATATATGCAGCTCAGATCCTTCCTAATACATTGATTGGAAAAATCCTTGAGCTTCCCCTAGAGGAAATAGCTCTTAAACCCTAATTTAAGAATCATCACTCTTATGAGACTAAAAACCACGATGGTCGCCTGTTGTATTATACTCAACCCACGATGGCATTGCTCTGTTTACCCGTACACCCATGATCCAAAAAAGGTGATTTTCCCAAAGAGGATCAGAAGCTTTGTAATCTAGAAGCTTCGAGATCGGCGATCTGGAGGTTGTTTGACATAGATGAGGTCGAGTTCTCCTAGCTCGACCTCTTGGTATTATCCCTATGAGCTACCTCCTTGATATGAGGACTTATTCCTATCTTTGGAGAGATGCTAACTCCCTCTCCGAACCTATATATTCATCCTCTCCCATTCCCAAATGGTTGGTCTATGTCTATTTGCACCATTATGCTAAGATTGTGCCTATATCCTACTCCTTTGGCTTGGAGAAGGAGTGCTTGGAGAGCTTAACATGGACTTGGACATTCATTCAAGGAGAGCCTATCAACATCAAGGCTTGGTTGTATGCTTCCCCTTCTTTTCTATTAATATACAAATGATGGTTCATTTTCCATTGATGTGTATGCTTGTGTATCATCTATTTTAACATTCCTTGATTAGTTAAGTAGGTTTCTTTGGAAGATGCTATTGGTATTTGCATGCCTTGTTGTGTCTTGATCTCTTGTGCAGGTGCATAAACACTGTGAGTAGTAGGAACAAGCTCGTGATGCAAGTGATTCAAGATCTTCAACAAAGGACGACCTCATAGCCTCAGAACGAGGTAGCCCATCTTCTTCATCTCTCTTTTCAATTGTAACTTAGGAAAGTGTCTAGTAGATGGTCACGTAGGTTTCTAGACCCACTCATTGGGATAGAGGGATCGTCTCTGTCCGCCGAGCGGATTTACCTAGATAAGATTTTCATCCAAGAATTGTTCATTTGTATAATGTAAAGGAGGTTTCCCCTTCGAACAAGCTGATTTTGAAGTTTTTGATCTATCTTTTCTTCTATTTTATGAGCTGGTTGCATAACATATGGTATTAGAGCTTTGGATTCTATGGTTTTGCTGCTCCAAAATAGGCCATCGTGAAATTTTCCCTATAAATTTTTTTAGATGATGTTTCAAAAGCTGAAATTAAAACCCATTTGAGTAAAAATCGTGATGAACCTCGGGTATGAATTTCATATCTTTTCTCGCGACGGTTTCAAAGATATGATCTAAGGAAGTTAGGGTTTGCGCAGGCTCCTGAATTACATCCCAAACCAGTGACCTTGGGAGAATCATCATAACTTTTACTCTAAGCATTAGATTGAAATTTCATAAGAAGTTAAAGAAGTAGGATGAAATTTAGTTTTTTCTAGAGCTTTCAGGTCCGAAGGTCGAAATAGTGACACATGGCACTTCATACAAGTTCGCTATACTAAAAACGTATATAATCTGGTCATCTTGGGAGATTGGGAATAACTCTTTTTTTGAGAATCTAATTTTGATCAAACTAGTGGTGTTGGAAAGAGGACACTAAAGGCTACCATAGGTTACAATTTAAGACCTTGGAGGTCCGAAATTTCAGAGATAGAATAGATTCAATTGAAATCTCCTACAAGCAAAAAAAGGTGTGTATTGTTTTTAAAAATTGCATAAGTTTGGTTTGAAAAATTAATTTGAAGTGATTCAAAGGGCATAGTGAGGCATACTTATCACTAATTGATGCTCTGAAGAAAGAAAATGGAAACACCTAGTAAGAAACCTGAAATATCTACCATGACTCATGAAGAAGAGGAAGAAATGCAACATGATATACCAAAATTACGAGACCAAGTGCAACAATTCTCACTCTCACAAAAAGTAACAGAAGATAAGATGGATGGATTAAAGAAATTAATGGAAGGTAAGATGAATGGCATGGAAGCTAAGATGGGTGGAATGGAAGCTAAGATGGATGGTATAGAAGAAAATCTTAAAAGAAACATGGAAGATGTGAAGATAGATTTGACGTTGCTACAAAAAATGCTTACTAATGGCGAAAGGGTAGTAAAGGAAACCCATGCTGAGAACAAAAGAAATGTTAATCATGATTTCATAGACTCTTACATTGGATTGAAGACCCACCATGTTCCAAATATCGGTATGAGGAATTTTGATGGCAAGGATCTCGTAACATGGATACTACAGATGGAGCAATCTTTCGATCTCCATAATGTGCAAAACACACAAAAGATACACATTACAACTTTATATTTGGAACCAAGTTAGTTTGTATGGCATCGTTGGATTTTATCTTGTAAACAAATTGTCACTTGGGCAATTTTTATGAAAGAAATGATAACACATTATGAGGATACAAAAAGAAAAAACTTTTTTAGCTAATTGATCAATCTAAAACAAAAGGGTTCAATAATTTAGCACATCGAGGACTTAAAAAAATTCAATATAAGGGTAAAAGATATTCCAGAGGACCATAGGATTGATGTCTTCAAAGGGAATTTAAATGATAGCATCCAACATGAGGTTTGCCTTTGGGAACCTGATTCATTGGAGAAGGCATTCAGATTGGTAAGAAAAATTGAAAGAAAAATTATGGTAACAAGGAAGCCTACCACTCAAAACTATAAAGATGGAAGTGTTGTTGCCCCTAGCCTTCCACAACCTACAAGGTTAACGCCACAACAATTGGAAGAAAAAATAGAAAAAGGGTTTTTTTTATAGTTGTGATAGAAAATAGACTAAAGGTCATAAGTGTGCTCAGAAGAAATTATTTTACATATATTGTGAAGAGGAGGAAGTAAAGGAACAAGAAAAGTCAAAAGAAGAGGATATACACCAGGAAAAAACCCTAGAGAAAAAAGAAATGAATTCGACCATATCTTGTAATGCATTGGCCAAATTACCACCCCTCAAAATCTCAATATAGAAAGACATACCAACAAGAAAAAGGTTATAGTGTTGATTGATTCGGGCAATACCCATAATTTTATTCATTGTAAGATAGCCAAGGAATTCAATTTCTTCCTATATCTAGCACCAGAGTGTCAGGTGATGGTTGGAAATGGAGGAACCATAAATTTTTCTGGAAAGTGCCATAATATCAAGCTATCCATGGGACAATATGTATTGAATAACCCAATTCTTTCCATTCCAATGGGTCGTGTTGATGTTGTACTAAGAGTCCAATGGCTACAATCCTTGGGTACAATAACTTTTAATTTTCAAGAATTTTTCTTGAATTATTTTTTTTGGAAGGAAAGGAAGTTGAATTAAGGGGTATGGCAGGGAAACCATGAAATATAATCAGCTATAATGGAATGAAAAAACTTTTAAAGAAAGAAAATCGAGGCATAATTGCACAATTTTGTTCACTAGAGGTTCCCACATCGAAATCATCTATTTCTCCAAATCTCAGAAAATACATGGACAACCATTACAAGGTATTTGAGACTCCAAAAGGCCTCCCACCTATTCATGATCATGACCACACTATTCATTTGATTCCAGTAAGTGTTCCTCCAAATGTTAGGCCTTACAGATATCTGTATTCCCAAAAGAGTGAAATTGAACGTATGGTTGTAGAAATGCTAGAGGCTGGTATAGTTCAACCTAGTCAAAGTTCTTGCTCTAATCCAGCATTATTGGTGCATGCAAAATATGGGTCATGGTGCATGTGTCCAGATTATAGGGAGCTCAACAAGTTCACTATTAAAGATAAATTTCCCATTCCTGTCATTGATGAATTATTGGATGAATTGCATGGATCAATTTACTTCCCCAAGTTGGATACTGATTGAGGATATCATCAAATCAAAATGAAGACTGAAGACATTATGAAAACAACATTTAGAACTCATGAGGGTCATTATGAATTTTTTGTCGTGCCTTTTGGCCTTACCAATGAACCTTCTACATTTCAAGGTTTGATGAATTCAATTTTCAAACCCTTCCTTAGAAAATTTGTGTTAGTATTTTTTGATGATATAGTAATCTACAACAAGTCTTGGAAGGATCATGTTCAACATGTTGATAGGGTGCTCAAACTATTGGTGGAGAAACAATTAGATGAAAAAGACTCCAAATGTTTTTTGGAGTAAAAGAGGTGGAATATATGGGTCATATTGTATCGCGTGAAGGTGTTAAGGTAGACCCTAGCAAAATTAAAGCCATTAAAGAATGGAAAATCCCCACAGCCATAAAGAATCTGCGAGAATTTCTCGAGTTGAGAGGGTATTATAGCAAATTTGTTAAGAATTATGGGAGAATAGCAGCACCTCTAACAACATTAATGAAGAAAGATGCAATTTCATGGACTCCAGAAGCAACAAAGGCCTTTGAACATCTTAAAGAGGCAATGTGTGAAGCACTAGTCTTAGCTACGCAAAACTTCACAAAAACCTTTACTGTGGAATGTGATGCCTTAAGAAATGGAATTGGTGTTGTTTTAATGCAAGAAGGAAGACCCATTGCTTTCAAAAGTCATCCAATTAAAGGAAAGTATTTACACAAAGCTATTTATGAGAAGGAAATGTTGGCAATAATACATGCACTTAAGAAATGGCAAAAATACCTAATGGGAAGACACTTTAAAGTAAACATGGATCATGATAGGATTAAATACTTTTTAGAACAAAGATTATCTTTATAAGAGTAGAAAAAATGGGTCACAAAGATGTTGGGTTATGACTTTGAAGTCATATAAAAAAGGGAAGCAAAATGTTGTTGTAGATGCACTCTCAAGAAAGGATGAGGATGTGGAAGCATTTCTTTGCGCCATTTCTATTATCCAACCAGATTGGATAAACGAAGCAAGGGATGAATGGAAGAATGACAAATAAGTGTGAGCACTCATTCAGAAGTTAAAATAGGTTCCCATTACATTTGATACATTTAGCTGGAAAAATGATTTGTTATGGTACAAATATCGCTTATACCTCTATAAGAATTCCCAACTCAATCAAAAGATTCTTATGGAATTGCACACCTCTCCCTTAGGAGGGCACTCAGTATTTTTAAAAACTTACCATAGGGTTAGGAAGGAATTTTTTCCATATGGCCTTAAATCTCTTATTCAAAAGTTTGTGTTGGAATGCTTGGTTTTCCAAAAAAATAAAGTTGAAAAAATTAAGACCCCAGATATATTACAACCTTTATCCATTCCAAGTCAATGCTGAGATGAGGTTTCAATGGATTTTATCACAGATTTACCCAAGTCCGAGGGAAAGAGTGTCATCATGGTGGTAGTTGACAAACTTATGAAGTATGCACACTTTTGTGCATTATATCATCCATTTAAATCCAGTATAGTTGCAACTGCATTTATGGAAACAATTCAAAAGCTACATCGAAACCCAAAGATTATTGTAAGCGATAGAGATCCCATTTTCCTTGGAAATTTTTGGGCATAATTATTTTCTTGTCTGGGTACTCAGTTAGCTCATAGCTTGTCTTATCATCCTCAATATGATGGGAAAGCTAATATAGTAAAAAAATGTTTGGAAGGATATATTCACTGCTTTGTATATGATAAATAGACACAATGGGTCAAATGGTTGCCTCTGGTTGAATGGTGGTATAACACTTCCTTCCAGACTGTAGCAAAAATTACCCCATTCATGGCATTTTATGGATATCATCCACCTTTCATCACATCATATTTAAGAGAAAATTCTAAGGTTCAAGCAGTGGAAGATCACATCGAGCATCAACAACAAATTCTCCAACTCTTAAAGGATAATCTCACTTTGGCACAGAATAGAATGAAACAACAGGCATATCAACAACGCAACGGAAGAAGTTTTGATGTAGGTGACTAGATATTTCTATGGCTACAACCATATTAACAAATGTCCCTTAAGTAAGCTAAGTAGGATAATAAATTATCACCAAAGTATTATGGTCTGTACAAGGTGTTGCAAAACATTGGTACTATGGCATACAAATTGGAGCTTCCTGCAACTTCCTAAGTGCACTTAGTTTTCCATGTTTCATGCTTAAAGAGGGTTATAGGTGACAAGATCATAGCTCAAACAATATCGCTAGAACTTGACGAGGAATTAAAAACCATATTGGAGCCTGAAGCAGTAAAAGAAACAAGAAATTGATAGCTATGAAATCGATGAAGTTCAGAGTATCTCATAAAGTGGAAGAACATACCCACTAAAGATTCCACATGGGAGGATGAGAATTTTGTACAGAAGCATCCAGAACTACTCAAGCGTTGAGGACAACACTTTTTTGAGGGAGAGGGCGTGTTAGGTCCCTATAATACTAGTTATTCCCCCATTACTATTGTCATTGTATCCCTTATTATTATTGTTGTGCCCCTATTGTCCCCATATTGTTATTAGTGTGCCCCGTAGAAGCCCACTATCGTTATTATTGTACCCTTATATTATTATTGTTATGTTTGCTTTGATTATATTGTGACCCCTTAGACTCCTATATATAGAAATGAGGTTTTGTGATTTGTATCATCCAAAAATTGTTCATTTGTGTAACGTAAAGGAGGTTCCCCCTCGAAGAGGCTGATTTTAAAGTCGTTGATCTATCTTTTCTTCTATTTTATGCATTGGTTGCATAACAATTCCAAGCATCAGTTTTGGATTAATTACAATGATGCTTCTTGAAAATTTCTTCCTCAATTGTGGGAATGCATATTCCAAATTCTTGTGATCCTCTTGCTATTAATATAGTGTCTTGTTGCTCACAATTTAAGAGATACAAAGGCCAAAATTCTGCTCAAACAGCAACATGACCTCCCACTCATTTGCAACTTCCACATGACCCTCAATTGATTGACACACCTTTAGCAGGATGCTTCATAATTCATATAAATATGTAAGATAAGATTCCTATTATTAACATTATTATTTTAGAGCCTAAACTAGGGACATTTATATTAATAACAATTTCACTACTTCCTAGAGTGAGATTACATGACAATTTAGTTACAAAAATTTGAAACCAAAAATTATGCTAATTACATGTCTCTATATTTATACAAAATTTCCTAGTATTTCTTGAAACCATATATTCTGTAATATTAACCTAGAATTCTAATAACTTGAGGACTAGGACATGGCGACTAACTACTTCTTCCAGCCCTATACACAAAGGGTTAAATCATTGCTTCATTACTTTCATGTCCTTGGAAAGATGGCACACCGTTTCATGTTCGTTTCGTTCCTCTCAAGTTGAATTATTGGTGATTTTTTATTAAAAGCACCATATTGATTTCCCTTTCTCAAATTAGGAACTATATTTCTAAGAATATTTCATTCTTCTTCCAAGAAAACTGATTTTTGTTTCAATTACACAATAGTTCCCATAAATTTTTCCTTATGAGAATTGACGTTGTGGTCATTTTCATAAAATTTTGAAGTGGCTATAAATATATAAATTCTATTGCATTAAATATGCTCCTCATGGTTTTTGAAATCTTCTCTAATTTCATGAATCTCTTTGTAATCCATTAGATATGCACAAAAACGAATATCCTCAGTTAAGTTCCTGGCTCCCAATTGAAATCCATATGATATATGTTCCATTTTTTAGCACTTATTGTTAATATTATTCTTACTATACCTAATCTAACAAAAAACCACTGCAATGGTTTCTCCAAAATAAATTACATGTTTCTTTACCAGAAAATTAAGAAATCAACATATGAAACAAACATGCCATGTGACTCACATTACCACACACTCATGTCCCAAATAATGTGTGTAATTCTGTTGTTCCAAAACATAGGATACTTCTAAACATGGAATTGAAAGCTGGAAGATTGCAAACTCATTAGGGGAAGGACCAAGGAGCATCCATGCCACTAAAAATTAGATTAAAGGATACCTTTGGTCTCAAGAGTCCTCCATTGTTGGAGTGCCTCCAAGGAGGGTGCTCCCTTGGAAACTTACAACAAACAAGAAGCAAAAAAATAGACGCAGTCCAAATTAAACTTGCATGAATTCTTACATCAGACCACACATAGATGGTATCCTTGCCTCTCATCAACATCTTCCATGAAAAATGACCCTAACCCCATCTTATTAAGCAGAGTAATTTCTAGCCTCCAATTTAAATTTGTGTGGATTCATGGCTCCTATCATGTAGATGATAAGACTTACATCTCTTCTCATGACTAGCTCGATGCTCAGTATGAAGTCCAATCGTGTGAGCCATGTAAAGGTTTAAATGCTCGATGCATGTTTTTGTACCCATAGATACTAATTGAGGGTTGTCGCATTGTTTAATGATGTCATTAACAATAAGAAACCCTTCTTTTAAGGTGACACATTTCTAGTGTGTTTGTGTTTCAGAAATGCATACTCGTTTCCCCATATATTCTAACTTAGGAGTAAATTATTTACTATACACATGTCAATATGGAAATGAATGAGATCATAGTAGAAAGACAAATAAATTACAATTAAATAGATAATTGATTGTTCCAAGTTACTTACTGCAGCAAAGCATACAATGCATAATGTAACAGATACATACAAGACATTGAGACCAAAAACAAAGACGAACATGGAAATTCACATATGAATCCATACAATAGGAAGAGGTTTTCTATTCCAAAGATGAAAGCAGTAGTGTTGAAGAAATGACTTTCCTAGTAACCACAAAAGGAAGGGAAAAATCTTGGCACTTGAATAAGTGGAAATGGATCACATTTTATAAAAGGAACACCTCTTCTCATTTAGTAATAATTATAGAGATAAAATAATGTCCACTGACATGAAATAATTTGTACCTTTACAGTAACCATCAGATAAAGCATCACTCAACAAATTCCAGTCTTCAATAATGAGGTAGCCTTGACATAGAACTTTTGTGGCTTCAGCCAAGCTAATAGATATAAAAAAATATCAAGGATATCATGGAGAAGACTTTTATGACATGAAAAACAAGCATGTAATAAGAAGATGTTGGTAATTCTTTCTAGAAATATTAAAGTAGCCCTCCATGAAAAATGTGACATGCCTACCTCTATAAAGAAAGAAGGGAAATAAACATCTGAACATGTGAAGTGCCCCATAAATATTGTCCAATATAAGAGAGAAACCATTCTACATGAAATGTCATTTAAATGTGTTGGAAAGCTTATTTATTATATAACGTTGAACTTAAGGAGGAATTTGAATAAAAAAATTCAAGAGAGAGCATTGTAACAGAAATAGTGAGAGATATATAGCCATTTTTTAGGGATACAAATAAAAAATGAAATTAAAAGGTAAAGAGAGGTTTGACAGGAGAATATGCATAGCATGTCAGAAATGAATTGTTATTTTGTAGTGCTAGCAACACCAAACACACATTAGGAGTACACAAAAAGGTAAATATCCAATGATAAAGGGAACTTTTTACTTCTCATCCAAGCTATTGATCAAATGGAGAGTTGAAGCCAATATGGGAAAATTGGAACTAGTAACCCCGTAATTAAGGTTAAATTTTCGATGAGGCCACAAAGTGCACTGAGAAAACCATGAAGGCCACAAACTGTGTTTTATTCAGAGGCAAAGCATATCTATAGCAGTTTCATTGATGAATGTAGAAGAGATTATTGCAATGGATTTTCTTCCCTGTGAGGGTTTCCCACCATAAAATCTTGTTCCCCATTATTCTTTATATGAATGTTTAGATGTTTCTTTTATAGATTAGTATTTTAGTGATGTTGATGCCATGATTATCCAAGGAGTGGAGTTTAGGGGCATGATAGACAGATTGCAACCCATAACCAAATCTATCTATTTTTAAATAAAGAATATGAAAATGAACATAGAAGGCTAGATTAATACATACAAAAAGCAAGGATCCTATAAGATCTAAATAGTGGGCCTACTTTGGATAGCTTTATCTTGAAAAGTGGGCCACCCACATAGGTTGTGTCCTTTTGAGAGATCATGTCTATAAATCTCCCCAACTACTAATCCAATTTAATCTCTTGCATTATAGATAATGTGAATATTAAATAAGTACACAACAACTTCATAGTTATCGGTAGCAGAAATTATAAAATAAAAATATACATACTCGCCCATTCAACTTCTTCAATTCCTGACTAGTTTGGAAGAGATACTATAAGCTCTCCATCATGAAAAATAGTTCTAATTCCATGAACATACAAGGAGAGAACATGGACACTAGCTAAATGTGAAGTTGTATTTTAGCCTCGTGTCCAGCCAACACAAAATAAAAAAGAGGCATTAGCCCTAAGCCCAACCATCTCATAGTAAAAAAGAGGAAAAAAACCAATAGAATATTGTAAATAATATTCTACTTTTCTTTGAGAAGTCAATTAAAAAAAAGTAGAATAATATGAAAAGAAAAAGAGAATGCAAGCATGTTGAGTACCTTGGTCCTGGAATACAACCTAAAACTACTTTTTCTTGGTTAACAACTCATCTTCCTTAGATGTAAGAAAATATGTTAACGACAGAAGACCCAAAAACACTTGGCAGAAGAAAAATCCTACCCCCTTACAAACTACCAGTGGGTTATTCCAAGTGGGGTGGTTTTCCTTGAATAATGGTGATGCATTAGCTTGCATTCACACATAGCAGTGAGTGATGGTTGTTGCCATTGCTAGTTTGACAAATGAGTTATGATAGAATTTTCCCACTATTATTTATAACCAAAACTGTTAATAATATAGTAGTGAACATTTATTATAAGACTTATTAGTTATTACTATTATTTTTATAAACTATCATTAATTATAAACTATCATAAATTATTTTAAAATTATAAAAATTATTAATTACTTTGATTATAAATTATTTATTTTATAAAATTATTAATTATTATAAATGAAATTTCACCTTTAATATTTATTATTAATATTAATTTACCAAAAAAAAATGAAAATGATAAAAACCTAAATATTTGGATAAAATTAATTATTAATTATTAAACAACTGACCTTCATTTTTCCTTAAAACAAAACAAGCTCACCTCATAACTATTTAAATCTCGCAACTGAGCTCTTCTACTATCAACATTCAAAATAGACCTGATGATGGATCCCTGTTGGGATTTGAAAAGTTGACGGAAAAATGGTTTTTATTGTGGGTTCACCGATTTTTAAGTTACAAGATATTAACCACAGAGGTATTAAATCCATTTTCTCACTATTTTAAAAATATTGAGTACCTTAACCAACATTGTCATTGTCGATTAGAGGGATATTGGAATATTTGTTTGGAAACTTCTTTTAAGGGCAGGGTAGACACCATGAGGCCCTTTTAGTGCCTTTTGGGGTTTTGGATGTTCATAATTTATTGATAATGATTACGTTAATTATGATGAAATTAAATTTCAAGGAAGTGGAATTGGTAAATCCTACAAACTACCCCTGGTTAAACTTTTCTTGGTCTGATGTAACTTATTTAAAAAAGAAATATATTATATGTGTTCCCCACTCACCCCAACAACAAAAATGGGGTAAAGATGAAAGATCATCATGATGCAATGAGCTCTTCATGATCAAATGAGTTCCACGTCCATGAAAATACAAGGAGAGAATGTGGACGCTAGCTAAATACAAGGTTGTATTTTAGCTCGACTAGCTCAGAATTTAAAAAAAAAAAAAAAAAAAAAAAAAAAAAAAAAAAAAACCAAGAAATAGCATAAATATTTTTCTACTTTTCTTTGAGATGTAAATTAAAAACAAGTAGAATAATATTAAAAGAAAAAGATATTGCAAGCATATTGAGTACTTTGGTTCTGAAGTACAACCTACTTTTTTTTTATTAACAGCTCATCTTCCTCAAATGGAAGAAAGTAGGTTAACAACCCATAGGCACTTGACATACACGAAATCCTGTCCCCTTAGAGACCACCAATGGGTTATTCCAAGTGGTGTAGTTTTCCTTGAATAATGACGATGTATCAACTTACATTCGTAGAAAACAGTCAATAATGGTTGTCCCATTAGTAGTTTGACAATTGAGTTATGACGAACTTTTCCCGCTATTTTAAAAATCTTTACTACCTTAACCAATATTTTTATTGTCGTTTAGAGGGATATCAAAATATTTCTTCGAAATATTATTTTAAGGATAGAGAAGTCACATGAGGCCCTTTTAGTGCCTTTTGGGGTGTTGGATCTTCATAATTTATTGAAAACAATTGCATTAATTATGCTGAAATGAACTTTCAATAGAGCAGAATTCGATAAACCCTACGCAATACCCTAGGTTTAGTTTTTCTTGGCATGATATAATTTATTTTTTTTAATTAGATTCCATGCATTCCCCACTCACCCCAACAACAAAAATGGGGTAAACACGAAAGACCCCACAAAAAAAATTGAAAAAAAGAAATTGCAAGAAAGAGGGCATTGAGTAGATTTGGGCATACCAACTTGGCTATCTCCTTCCAGAAATTGGTACGGGCTTGATTGTGTAATAAGCATTGTACAGTGCAATCTCCTAATCCTTAGTCCATCCCTTGCAGCTCGACCCTCCCAACAATGGCATGGATTTGTTTACTTGTGTTTTATTCGTTGACCCACTATTGCTAAAATCATTTCTTTCGAGATTCGAACACTCGCCCTCATCTGCTACCTCTATTACTTTTTTCTCGGAATCTGACTCAGAAACCACATTTTTTATGATAACCATATTTATCTTTTCCTTATTTCTTTTATTCTTGGTTTTAAGGTTCTATGAGCTTGGAAAAGAATTCATGGCTTCTCTTGGGGTCTCAAAAATTGTAGATTAACCAAGCTCCATCTCCAATTTTTTATTATCATGATTGGGCTCTGCATCACAATCTAAAATGTTCATCGATCTTCTTCGTTCTTCTATGCCTACCTTCTATGAAGTGTTGGCATTTTTTTTCTATATAGTGCATTCTCTTATTCTTTTTCTTGTATTTAGAGCAACAAACATGTTCCATGATAGATAAAGTGAAATCGGAATAGGGAAAAGGGTTGCAAAAAACAATTATTTTTAATTACCACACGTGAAATTTGGTTTCTAAGGGGATTTTTGTCACCATTGTTATAGTTTCCATGACTATGGGGAATGCACTATTTTTGGGGAGGAGAAAAAGGGCCTTAGGCTCTAAATACATTTTTTAGAGTTCAAGAAACATGAAGTAACCCTCAAACAACCATATAGATACTCTTTAATGGATATTTGGATTTCAACTTGGATATGGGAGCCATTGTATGTTATTCTACATAAAGAGAAACAAGAATAGTGAGTATGCATGGTTTTCTAATAATAGTGTGTGTACATTCTAAAAATGTGAATGCGCTATTAGAATTTGTACACATTTTTTTAATATGTGTATCTATAGAATTATTTATAGAATAATATGGATTTTCAATAATTTAGATTTATATTAATTGACCAATTTTAAATCAACATACTTTAATTTCAAACTAATAAAATCATTGTCTCTATGAATCTAGTGCAATAACCAACTATGTTATGTAACAACACAACAAAATCTCCACAAAAAATAGTGTGTCGTCTCTCTAAGATGTGAGGAACAAATTCTTATTAAAGTTTCAAACTCTTTTTCTTGTCCCTTCTTCCAAAGGGAGTATAAAACTATTATATATTGTAAACTTATACTTTATATTGTATAAAATTGTTATAATTTTAGCATTATAGATGGATTCATAGACCCCTTGAAGGGGGTCATTGAATCCATCTACTTAAATTTTAACATTGCAAACAGATTTAGAAGGGGGTCTCTAAATTTTAACATTGTAGATGGATTTAGAGGCCCCTTTGATGGATTTAGAGGAAACCTTAAGGGTGTCATTAAATGGATCTACAATTTTAAAATTTAGTGAAATGTAACACAAGTATAAAAAATGCAATTTTCCATTTTCGAAGTGACAATTAAAAATGATTAGCATAAATGACCAATTCATATAATTTTCATAGTTGTTAGTTGGTCATATTTTTATTCTTGGACTATAGTAATTGTTTATGTTAATCATTTTTAATTTTGTCACTTATTGTCTAGTCATATATTTTAGTCCTAGACTAAATTAGTCATTTAAGTTAGTCGTTTTTAGTCGGGTGTTAGGTCCCTATAATACTAGTGATTCCCCCATTACTATTGTCATTGTATCCCTTATTATTATTTTTGTGATCCTATTGTCCCCATGTTGTTATTATTGTGCCCCATAGAAGCCCATTATTGTTATTTTTGTGCCCTTATATTATTATTGTTATGTCGGCTTTGATTATATTGTGACCCCGTAGAATCCTATATATAGAAAGGAGGCTTTGTCATTTGTATCATCAAAGAATTGTTCATTTGTGTAATGTAAAGGAGGTTTCCCCCTTGAAGAGGCTGATTACTAAGTCGTTGATCTATATTTTCTATCTTTTTGTGAGCTAGTTTCATAACATTTGGTATAAGAGCTTTGGATTCTAGGTTTTCGCTGCTCCAAAACATGTCATTGTGGAATTTTAGTTATAATTTTTTTTCTGCGATGTTTCAGAAACTAAAAAAAAAAACCATTTGAGCTGAAATTTCGG
The DNA here is from genome assembly GCA_031772625.1 of Pinus tabuliformis. NCBI lineage: Eukaryota > Viridiplantae > Streptophyta > Pinopsida > Pinales > Pinaceae > Pinus > Pinus tabuliformis. The sequence continues at coordinate 801,278,100 of CM062805.1, read as the reverse complement.
TGATCATTAGGTACAACTGTCAGGCCTTGTCTCACTATATTTTCGGAGATATGATCCAAGTAACTTAGGGCTTTTGTAGGCTCCCGAATTACATCCCAAACAGGTGACCTTGGGAACATTTTCATAACTTTCTCTCTGAGTATCAGATTAAAATTTCGTAAGAATTTACAAAAAGAGGATGAAATTTAGTTTTTTGTGCACTGTTTTGTAGGTACAAAGGTTGAAACAATGACACATAACACTTCATACAAGTTTGCTCTACTAAACAAGTGTATAATAAGGCCATCTAGGGAGATTGGGCATAACAATTTCTTGGAGAATCCAATTTCAATCAGACTTATGGCATTGGAAAGAGGACTTAGAGGGCTACCACAGTGCACAATTTTATACCTTGTAAATCCAAAATTTTAGAGATATATCATATACAATATCGGGCTCCTACAAAATGAAAAAAGGTGTGTAGTTTTTTTTAAGTTTTGCAAAAATTTGGTTTGAAAAATTAGTTTGAAGGAACTAAAAGGGCATAGTGAAGCATAATTATCATTAATTGATGCCCCGAAGAAAGAAAATGGAAACACCTAGTAAGCAACCTGAAAGCTCTAGCATGACTCATGAAGAAGATGAAGAAATGCAACATGATATATCAAAATTAATAGACCAAGTGCAACCAAATTCACTCTCACAAAAAGTAACAGAAGCTAAGATGGATGGTTTAAAGAAAGACGTAGAAGCTAAGATGGATGGTTTAAAATTTGACATGGAAGTTTTTATAGCATCCATTGTCATTCTAATTTTAGTTTCAGTTTTATCACAAAAATAAAAAAAAATTGAATATTATGTTCTAACGGAATTAAAAGAAAATGTGGAAATATGAAAGAAGTGATTTCTTTTATATTATTGATGGCTTTTGAACGTGAGAAACCCAGGAGAAGATCTGAGATCCGATCGATAGGCAACATATCTAACGGTAATCACGTGCTAACAAGCCTGGAGGATAACTCCAAAATCGGACGCGAGAAGTTATAAAACTGAGTTAAAACGTCAGTTAATTGGGGTCGTCTGCTTGAAGGATTCAAATCCAATGGTAATCACGTGGTTAACTAGGATGAGGTTTAATCCAGAAAAAAATGTGATGGTTTATGGAATGTGATTTAATCCATTGAAATTCGGATCGATCACAGTCGCTTATAAAGAAGGGATGAGATCCGACAGATATCACATCAAAAAGTGCATGGGTTTTATTATGAATTTCGGACCCAAGAAGTCTATGAACTGCAGCTTTGTTTCCTTTCAGTTCCATGGGGAGGTAAAGGTTTGTGGAAAAGGTGGACCTGATATGTTCTGAACTAGAGTTTATTTCCTTTTGGGTTCTAGCCATAAGCATTTAAGGAAGGATCGACGGTGATTGGTCGGGTTTCTTTGTGATTCTGCCAATTAGAATGCTTCCGATATGTATGTGGGCCATAAGGGTTTCTTTGTGTTTCCACCAATTAGAACGCTTCTCATATATACATGGGCCATAAGGGTTTCTTTGTCTTTCCGCCAATTAGAATTATTTCGATATATATGTGGGCCCATAACCCACAGGTCCAGGCACAGAATTTTGTAAATATGCAGCTCTGTTGCGTTAAAGCAGTTTAGCTATCATCAGGACATCTATAGGATTACAACTTGCAAAATATAGGACGACATACTCAAGCCACAGATTCAAACAGTGAGCAGCCATCACCAGTGATATTCTAATTTCTGTTACTTCTTGTTATTTTGTTTTCTTGAGAAGAATGAGGTGTCTTTTACCCTCCATTGTAATATTCTGTAATGACTTTTACTTTAGACAGTTAGGAGACAGCTAAGCAGTTTGACAGTTTTGGTGATTATCAACTGTCCCATGATGTATAAAAAGAGGAAAAATTATAGAAAAAGGGTATGAATTTTGAAGAGCCTAGAGGCTATGTTATTGTATTCTTGATAAAATTGATGATTAATGAAAGAATCGGGAGTTTTCCATGCGTTTTTGGGTATGATTTTGTAATTTCTCTATTATGTGTCATCACGTGTCATCCTTTCTTTAAGTATGGTAATGAATCTACATGTCTTTGTTTACTTATGTGAATGGAGTTAAAATTCCTTAAAAGAGTGCTCCTATACTTAAATTTCCTATTTCTACATTTCTTCTAAGCTACAAATAATAGCTTCTGTAAAAAAACAACATATCGTCTCTAACTTCTCAAAGCGTTACGGATAATAGTTTATGTGAAAAACAACATATTGTCTCTAACTTCTCAAAGAATTATTCACTTAGCATTTAGATCCAGCAACCATATGGCATTGTGAGACTTTCATAGCAGCTAAATATTAAGGGTTAAAAGTCAGGCCAAAAGCTCTAGTTACACCAAGTCCTACACTGTCTGCACCTAGCAGTAGTTCACCACATCTTTCATCCAAACATTCACCTTTTATTGACCAAGAGCTACCTTTTACATCCACCTCATTCCAAGAACCCAATTGTCAAGAATAGTCTTTAGAGCCTATTTCTTTCTCAATATCTGCTATAGTTATTCAACCTAAACCTACAACTACATTTCCACCTTTTCATACTCCATTTACTCCTCATTTAGGTTATACATCTATTGGTACTCAAGGTTCAGTAAGTTCAGGAGAAAACATGGCAGCACTTGCATTCTTGTTGAATAGGTATCCACCTATTTAGTTGCCAGAACAATTGAATCAAATGCCTCAAGAATACTTAAAAGTTCTTCCTCATTTCTCAGGGGAGGATGAACAAACAACAAAGAAGCATATAGCAATGTTTTGTAATTTTGTAGAAAATCTCAATTTTGAACACTTGGATGTTGTTTTAAGACTTTTTGTGCAAGCCTTGGATGGAGAAGCAAGAAAATGGTTTAAAGGGATTCCTAATAACTCTATTCCTACATGGGAAGAGATGGAGCACCTGTTCACCCAGTGATGGGGAGAGAAAAGAGACCATGGGTATTCACTCACAGAGTTTAATTTTATTAAGATGAAGTCTGATGAAAGTGTTTTTGAGTTCATCAGAAGGTTCAATAAACTTTACAATAGTCTTCTATTGGAGATCAAGCCCCCTCCCGATGGTGCAAAAATAACTTTACAGGGGCATTTGAATCAAATTTTGGGTTCACATTGAGGGAGAGAAGATCCACAACCCTTGATCAGATCCAAACTGATGCTTTAGAAATAGAAGCAAATCTGGTGGCTACAGGCAAAGCACCAGAGACACAACCTACTCAAGATAAGGGAAAGGCTAATGTGGAATACTCTCAAAGTCAAACATTAGAGGATATGGATAATGTAATTAAAAATTTGTCTAATAAATTGATTAAATTGGAATTGGAGAGTAAGAATTCTCAGAGGCAAGCAAAATAGAATAGAAACTTTAATCCTCAATATAGAAGACAACCTCTGTAAATTTTGCAGAAGGAGAGAAAAGAACAAGATCAGGTTCAATCACCACTTTACTTACAGGTAGATCCTGATGAAGTACGAGAGCATTCCAGGGACCATAATGATCATATTTCCATATTGTATGCAATAGATGAAGATGAACTAGGTGTTGAGGGAGAATAATATACTGAAAAAGATGCCATTTATGATGAGAATGGAACTGATGAATATTGGAAGCAATTTACTAACTTTATGTAGGCATAATTACATAATAAATATGACTTGAGATCAAGGAAAAGATCTAGAATTCAAGAAAATGAAGGTGAGCAGCAAGTTCCATCTCCCCTACAAAAGGCAATTCCACAAGAACCACAACCTGAAAAACAATTAAATAAAGGAAAGCAACAACAAAATACAAATAGAAAGACTCAAATACTTCAAGGTGAGTAGTCTCATGATAAAAGTGACAAAATTCCATTAGAAAGAATTGTTTCCATTCCACAGGAGATTTCAGTAATGAAGAAAAGCCAATATGAAAACCAAAGGAATACTAAATAGATTCATGTGTTTATTCTTACTAAAGAGTTAGAAAAAATCAAAATTCAGGTGCCCCTCACAGAGTTGGTCAAAACACTAGTTTACCAAAGAGAGATTTCTAAGTTTATCATTCTATCTCAGAATGTGAATATAAATGTCACTGTGAATCTGTAAGAAGATAAACCAGTAGTGGTTTTCGGTCAACATGTGGAGGAGGTAGATTGTTCGACACCTCGTTTCTACATTTCTTTATTGATTCATAATTTCCTCTTGCATAATTGTATGTTTGATTCAGGAGCTTCACATAACCTTATGCCACTATCAGTGATGAAACAAATAAACCTACAAGTTACTAAACCTTACAAAGACCTATATTCTTTTGATTCAAATAAATTCAAGTGTCTAGTTGGTGTCACTAGCCCAGATCCGAGCTAGAAGCTTGGTAATGGATGTAGTGGTAGCATATATCCTTGCTAGGTTTGGAATTTAGCTATCTAGGTCATGGGGGATAAATTGGGTGGTGTTTTGAAATTGGATTTTACTTATGCTATTATACAAATTTTTGGTGGAGAAGAAAGAAGACTATACAGAGAAACAAGATTTGTAAAAACAATCACAAAGAATGAAGCAAGTAATTCACCTATATATAGCCAAGAGAAAGATGACTTTTCTTGCTGCATGCTACATGACAATGCAGAGTTGTCTGAAGATAAACAGAGGTAGCTTACTTCAGCCAGTGTAAATACAGAGCTGCAAACAGAAGGGGTGCGGAAGTGCTTCTTTGATGGAGCCTATTCTAAAGAAGGAACAAGTGTTGGTTTCCTTTTAATTACACCTAGAGGTAATATGATCCATTTTTCTTCTAAATTGGAGTTTGAAGCGACTAATAATGTGGCAGAATATGAGTCCTTGATCATTTCTCTCCAAACAACAAAACAAATGGGAGTCCAGTCATTTATGTTTTTAGATATTCATAGCTGATTATAAAGAAAATAAAGAAACTTTTTCAAACAAAACACCCTAGGCTTAGGGCATACAGAAATGAAGTGTGGGATTTGGTTGAGAACTTCTTTGAGGCTTTCAACATATAGTTCATTCCAAGAGATGGAAACAGATTAGCAAACCCTTTGGCTATGGCTGCTAGTACTTTTAGGCCTCCTATAAATCCAAAGCTAAGATATGAGGTTCAAATGAGGCACAGACCTTATGTTTCGGATAATATAAAGCACTAGCAGATTTTTGAGGATGATCAATAGATTAAGGAATTCTTGACTATGATTGAAGATTTTTAGGGCACCAAGATTGATCAGGATGAAGATGAAAGAACAGAAGGCGCAGAAGTAAGTGGTTTGAAAAAATCCATATTTAATCAAAGAATTATTCAATGGAAAGATAATATTCTGCCAAGGGGGCTTGTCCCTCTTGAAATACTTTTTAACTCCAATGATGTAGCTATTAGTCCAAATAAAATTCGACAGGATGATTAGATTCAAGATCACAATATTGGAACCCAGAAGGAGCCCAAGCTAGTGAAATTATTTAATGGAGTTCCACTTAATTATAAGGAGAGATATATTGAGCTTTTCAAGGACTATATTGATGTTTTCAAAAAGTTGCTTGATGCCAAGATAATAGTTCCACTCTGGTATTCTGATTGGGTGGCAAATCTATTACCTGTAAGGAAGAAAAATGGAGAAATAAGATTATGTGTAGATTTCAGAAATATAAATAGGGCTTCCTTAAAATATAACTATATGTTACCTAAAATGGATCATGTGCTGCAGAAGGTAACTGGATAATTCAAAATGTCCATGCTGGATGGGTTCTCTGGGTATAACCAAGTGGTTCTTGATAAAGAAGATCAGAAAAAGACTGAATTCGCAACTCCTTGGGGAACCTTTATGTATGCTCGAATTCCTTTTAGGTTGATGAATGCAGGTGCAACATTTAATAGAGCAATGGACATTGCATTTTTAGATGATAAGTTTGTACTAATATACTTGGATGACATCACTATTTTCTCTAAGTCTAATGAGGAGCATCTGGACCATCTTAAAAAGAATTTTTAGAAATGTAGAAAATTTGGGCTTTCTTTGAATCCTAAGAAGTCTATTTTTTCTCTAGAAGAGGGAAAACTGTTGGGGCACATTGTTTCTAGAGATGGAGTGAAGATAGATCCAGAAAGGGTGCAAGCTGTGTAGAAAATACCCCTACCCAGGAGTAAGAAAGACATTCAAAAATTTCTAGGAAAAATAATTTTTCTAAGGAGGTTTGTGTCTAAATATGCTGAAATTGTAAAAGAAATCACCAATATGTTGAAGAAGGAAAATGAGGTGCATTGGACCAAAGAATCTAGAGAGTCATTCTCCAGTATTAAAGAAGAATTACAAGCAGCTCCAGTTTTAATTAGCCTTGATTATCAAAAGCAGTTTCCATTTTTTTCATTTGCATTACCTAATTCAATAGCTACTGTTTTGTTACAAAAATATGATGAATAAAAAGAGCATCCAGTTTCTTTCTTTAGCAAGATTCTTAGAGATGCTGAACTAAAGTACAATATACTTGAAAAACAGGTATATGCTTTTGTAAAAGCCCTAAAGGCCTTCAAGACTTATGTGCTGCAATCATATATCATTTCTTATGTGCCAAATGCTACAGTAAAGGATGTCTTTTTCCAGAGTGATGTGGAAGGGAAAAGAGGAAAATGGATAGCCAATATTCAAGAGTATGACCTAGACATAAAACCCAGAAAGCTGGTGAAAGGGAAGGGACTGTCAAAGATGTTGACATAGTCAAATTTTCAGGCATTGGGAATCAACTTGCTAACACCTATAAATGAGGAACTAATTGAAGAAGGTGAAGAAAAATCAAACCCAGGTATGAATATTCGATATAAATTTTTATGTTCAGAATGGTACAAGACATGGTCCATTATTTATGTTTTATCTCTTACCCTAAATCTTTGGATAGAACAAGATATAGAGCATTAAAAACCAAAGCACAACCATATGTGATTGTAGAGGGCAGATTGTATTGGAAGGATCCTGTCGGAATTTTTTTGTTATGTTTAACAAAGGGTGAATTTACATAGATGATTAAATATTATGATGAGAAGTTATGAGGAAGTGTGATGGCAAGGATCCCATAACATGGAGACAACAGATGGAGCAATATTTCGATCTCCATAATGTGAAAAACATACAAAAGGTACACATTGCAACTTTATATTTGGAACTAATTCAGCTTGTATGGTATTTATGGATTTTCTCTCGTAAACAAATTGTCACTTGGGCAATTTTTACGGATGAAATGATAGCACATTATGAGGATACAAAAGGAAACACTTTCTTTATCCAATTGATAAATCTCAAACAAAAGGGTTCATTGATGGAGCACATTGAGGACTTCCAAAAAATTGAATATAAGGGAAAAAGATATTCTAGATGAGCATAAGAATGATGTGTTCATAGAGACTTTAAAGGATAACATCCAACATTAGATTCACCTTTGGGAACTTGATTCATTGGAGAAGGCATTCAGGTTGGCACAGAAAATGGAAAGAAAAATTATGGAAACAAGGAAGCCTACCACTCACAATTATAAATATGGAAGTGTTGTTTCCCCTAGCCTTCCAAAACCTACATGGTTGACACCACAATAATTGGAAGAAAAAAGAGAAAAAGGGCTTTGTTACAGTTGTGATAGCAAATACACTAAAGGTCATAAGTGTGTTGAAATGAAATTATTTTACATAGATTGTGAAGAGGAGGAAGAAAAGGAACAAGAAATGTCAAAAGAAGACGATATACACCAGGAACAAACCCTAGAAAAAGAAGAAAGGAATTTGACCATATCTTGTAATACATTAGCTAGAATTACCACTCCTCAAACTCTCAAGATAGAAGGACATATCAAGAAGAAAAATTCAATAGTGTTGATTGATTCAAGGAGTACCCCTAATTTTTTTCATTGTATTATAGCCAAGGAATTGAATTGCTTCATATATCCAACACCAGATTGTCAAGTGACGGTTACAAGTGGAGGAACCATAAATTTCTCTAGAAAGTGCCATAATATCAAGCTATCCATGGGAGAATATGTATTGAATATCCCAATACTTTCCATTCCAATGGGTGGTTTTGATGTTGTACTAGTAGTCTAATGGCTACAATCCTTGGGTACAATACCTTTTAATTTTCAAGTAATTTTCATGAAATTTTATTCAGAAGGAAAGGAAGTTGAATTAATGGGTATCACAGGGAAACCAGGAAAGATAATAATCTCTAACAGAATGAAAAAGCTTCTAAGGAAAGAACAACTAGGCATAATTGCACAATTATGTTCACTAGAGGTTCCCACATCGAAATCATCTATTTCTCCAGATCTCCAAAAATTCTTGGACAATCATTCCAAGGTATCTGAGACTCCCAAAGGCCTCCCACCTATTCATGATCATGATCATGCTATTCATTTGATTCCAGGAAGTGTTCCTCTAAACATCGGGTCTTATAGATATCCCTATGCCCAAAAGAGTGAAATTGAACATATGGTTGTAGAAATGCTAGAGGCTGGTATAATTCAACCTAGTCAAAGTTCTTTCTCTGCTCCAGTATTATTGGTTCATAAGAAGGATGGATCATGGCACATGTGTCCAGATCCTATGGAGCTAAACAAGATCACTATTAAAAAAAAAATTCCCATTCCTATCATTGATGAATTATTGGATCAATTGTATGGATCAATTTACTTCACCAAGTTGGATCTTCATTCAGGATATCATCAAATCAAAATGAAGATTGAAGACATTCTGAAAACAACATTTAGAACTCATGAGGGTCATTATGAATTGTTGGTCAAGCCTTTTGGCATTACTAATGCACCTTCTACATTTCAAGGTTTGATGAATTCCATTTTCAAACCCTTCCTTATAAAATTTGTGTTAGTAGTTTTTGATGATATAGTAATCTACAACAAGTCTTAGAAGGATCATGTTCAACATGTTAACAGGGTGTTCAAACTATTAGAGGAGAAACAATTATATGCAAAAAGCTCCAAACGTTTCTTTGGAGTACAAGAGGTGGAATACCTAGGTCATATTGTATCTCATGAAGGTGTTAAGGTAGACCCTAGCAAAATTAAAACCATTAAGGAATGGAAAATCCCCACATCCATAAAGCATCTGCATGGATTTCTCAGGTTAACAGGGTATTATCTCAAGTTTGTTAAGAATTATGGGAGAATAGAAGCACCTCTAACAACATTATTAAAGAAAGATGCATTTTCATGGACTACAGAAGAAATGAAGGCCTTTGAACATCGTAAAGCGGTAATGTTCCAAGCACTGGTCTTAGCTACACCAGACTTCACAAAAAACTTTATTGTGGAATGTGATGCCTCAAGAAATGGAATTGGTGTTGTTTTAATGCAAGAAGAAAGACCCATTAGTTTCGAAATTTGTCCAATCAAAGAAAAGTATTTACAAAAAGCTATTTATGAGAAGGAAATGTTGGCAATACTACATGCACTTAAGAAATTGCGACCCTACCTAATGGGAAGACACTTCAAGGTAAAAATGGATCATGATAATCTTAAATACTTTTTAGAACAAATATTATCTTCAGAAGAACAAAAAAAATGGGTCACAAAGATGTTGGGTTATGACTTTGAAATCATCTACAAAAAGGGGAAGCAAAATGTTTTGGCAGATGCACTCTCAAGAAAGGATGAGGATGTGGAAGCATTTCTTAGTGCCATTTATATTATCCAAATAGATTGGATAAACGAAGCAAGGGATGAATGGAAGAATGAAGAAGAAGTGTGGGCACTCATTCAAAAGTTACAACAATATTCCAATACATCTAATACATTTCGCTCGAAAAATGATTCATTATGGTACAAAGATTGGTTATACCTATTTAAGAATTCCGAACTCAAACAAAAGATTCTTATGGAATTGCAAGCCTCTCCCTTAGGAGGGCACTCAGGATTTCTGAGGACTTACCACAGGGTTAAGAAGGATTTTTTTTGGGATGGCCTTAAATCGTATATTCAAAAGTTTGTGGTGGAATGTTTGGTTTGCTAACAAAATAAAGTTGAAACAATTAAGATCCCAGGTCTATTACAACCTTTATCCATTGCAAGCCAACATTGGGAGGAGGTTTCAATGGATTTTATCAGAGGTTTACGCAAGTCTGAAGGAAATAGTTTTATCATGGTGGTAGTTGACAGAATTACCAAGTATGCACACTTTTGTGCATTATCTCATCCATTTAAAGCGAGTACAATTTCTACTGCATTTATGGAAAGAATTTGAAAGCTACATGGAAACCCAAAGATTATTGTAAGTGATAGAGATCCCATTTTCACTGGAAATGTTTGGAGATAATTATTTTATTGTCTTGGTACTCAGTTATCTCATAGTTCATCTTATCTTCCTCAATCTGATGGACAAACTGAGATAGTAAAAAAATGTTTGGCAGGGTATATTTTTTGATTGACCCCATTTATGGCACTTTATGGATATCATCCACCGTCCATCACATCATATTTAAGAGAAAATTCTAATGTTCAAGCTGTTATGTTCCTATACCAATAGGTGTCATAATTTATGATTGACTTAGTTATCTCTGAAATATGTACATACCATTGCTTCTGCAAATGTTCTCCATATTTGTAAAAAAAGGACCATGAAAGTGTGTAGGTCAAAATGCCACTGCTAATTTATTTTTGTATAATAATGATTGTGTGCAATTTGTTACTTATGCCACAATCCATGGTAGTCAAATAGTTTAAACTTAACTATTTCATGTTTAAATTCTTACGTCTATAGATAGAGAATAAAATCTGACCAAACTGTTTAATCTTGGCAGATAAGTAGATAGGTAGAGTAAATAAAGGAGCTCAACAGTTTAATATGAGCCCTTGGATGTAATAAGCATAGACTTAGATAGATTTCCATTGTAAAAGAAAAGAAAATTGTTTCATAAGGGTTTGCTAGTTTAAGTGCACCCTAATAAAGAGTAGAAAAAATGGTAGGATATGTAGGTGGCTAAGTAGATGAGTGGTTGCAAAATGTTGTATGATGAATGATTAGTTGAAGGTCATATCATTTATTTTTATCATCATATTACTTTGAAAATATGGATAACAGAGACATTTACAAAGTTAGGTTATTAATTTCCTCATTTTCTTTTACCCCTAATGTCACTAATTTCCCACAAATAACATTCAAAGCACCAAAAACCTTAAACCAAAGGGGCTCAGAGCATTTCTCTGACTTTTGGAGGGATCGGACCCTCAACCCAATGATTTACAGGTTCCAAGTGCTAACTCATCAACATTCACTCCTCCATAATTCATCCATTTCATCTAAAAAATCCCTTTTCCTAAGGTGAAATCATTATTTGCCTAGGGAAAGTAATTAACCTTACATAAAACCCCCTTTTTCCCACCAAAAACCGCAAAATGCATATAAGCCTAAGTTATAAATGTTTAAATGCAGAAATGTAATATATTTCGAAACATTTTACTTAGTGTATTCGCATTTCCATGTCTAATTCATATTAACATAATTTATTATACTTAGCTCCGGCAAAAAACACCCCGTCCCCTATATATTATTAAAATCCCTTATTCTAATATCTCACCCTGGTTTGAAATATAAACCCTGAATAATGAAATAATTAGATAGATTGATTAATCGATAGATTAATTAATCTATCTATGATCAATCAAGACCTATAACCCTCCACTTCATTAAAAAGGAATTAATTAATCAACATATAATTAATTAAGAACCTTCCTCCAATCACATCTCCCCCGATGTCATTAGTCTCCCCAATCCACAGTTACTACCCCATCAGGCCCCTCCATTAAATCTTGATCAAGTCCCTTCCTCGACCACCGTATGATCTGACACCTTCAGATCTAACGGCTGATGCTCATGTCAGGCGCCCTTCGATGTCGAACTTTACCCACCCGATATGAGTGGTTTCGCTATTCACCCCGCCACTACATGTCACCCGATGAATGGCATCAGGCGTACCTCTCCCAATACCACTACACCCTCATAAGCGGTGCGATAGATTCCGCCTACCGCCCCCGCTTACCACCTTTGCTAAATGACAAAATGTCCCATCCGTTAACTCAAGCCAACTGTCGTTTTCATTATACTCACCAAAACATTGACTTAGCCAAATAAAAACAAAAATACTCATTATTTTTTTTTACCGAGAAAAGGACCTTCTATTCTCCATGCGCACTCAGAGTACATTCGAGCTGCCACCCTGCTTCCAACCATCAACCTTCAGAAGCCGTTGAACTTCATATTGCCATTGCAAACTGTCGAGTGATAAAAAGGTGTCTTTTTAACTCCTAATTACCTTCACATTAATTATCAACCCAGGGATGACTTTTTATTTCAAGAGTGTACTCAGTCTGAGGCGGTTATTTACTCAAGAGTAATGTTTTGCAGTATAGTGCTTAAAATGCAAAAGTAAATGAAAGCTAGAAACAAAATCTAATTGGAACAGCAAGAAACTGAAATGTTCTAAACTAAATCATTCACTCAAACAACCATCAATCGAGGATACAGTAGCAATAACTCATTCCTCTAGATATTGATGCAATTGAAAAGGCACTCAAAAGAAAGATCATCAAACTGGGAACTAGACAGCATATGTCAATGTTCACTACAGTCTCAGACCTTCTGCACACCAAAGCAAAGATAATGCGAATAACAAGAAATGGAACATCGTCTACTTCTATAAATAGGATTGAACAACAAAACTCTATCCTTGTTTAACTGATATAAATTAAATCAAGCATAAATAAGATCCACAATCTGAGAACTTAGGCAGCGATAGCCAATGTCCTTTACAGTTGTTGATCTCTCACACCATACTAAAGCAATAAATTGAAAATGATAAATCAATAATGTTGCTAACAGAAATGGAATAAACACGCTCACTGTAATAACATTTAAAAGGCAAAAACAAATCCTTGCGGAAAAAGAACAACAACTAAATCTATTGGAAAACTGAACAACAAAGCTAATGAAATAGAAATACGCAACAACTACAAATGTAATTGAATCAACAACCTTAACCCAACAACATGAACATTAATCGCAGTTATTGAAGCAACAACAATTGCAGTTATAATTGAATAGTAACATAATTGAACAACAATTGCAATTACAAATGAACAGCAATTAAATGAACCACAGTCTTAATCAGATAGCGCAATATTATATTAGAATTAAGAGCAGAACAATTCAAGTTAATAATTTTGTCACTACGCAATCCAATTATGATTTCACAATTCTGCAAAATGTTCATAAACAAAAGATTACTGAATAACACAATTTGAAGAAATGGGAAGGAAACCAAACCATCACACGGGGAAAATCAGAAAGATAAAATACAGCAGCAGCATACTCCACTAGAGGCTGGGCCCTTAGCCACCAGCGGATGCTACTGGGTTACTTCATATAAGGCGAATGAACAGCAACTCCCAAATCAGGTATTAATCATTAAATGGTGAAATCATTACAACAGTTGAAGCTTTGAGACTTACAGCATGAAACAATCCTTTCTTCCTCATATCCTATCATGAATTCTTAATTCTAAATCTCTAATTCTAAATCCTCAATTCTCCATTCTCTTAGCCATTATCCATTCTCTCTGCCATCCTCAATTCTGAATCTCTAATTCATCCTCAATTCCATCATTTGAATCCATCCCCAAATCATCCCCCTCTCTGATCTTTGTTTTCATTTAAATAGAGAGAGATCAGAGAGAAGTTACAATAAAGATAAGTACAACATGATTTCTATTACAAAATTGGTTTGTTTCCAACCAATTGATCAACAAGAAGATATATTTCCATCCAACTTTCAACAAGAGCAAGGAGAATTTGGCTTTGCAGCTGAGATTTGGAAAACGGACACACAGCGAATCAGAGAATATCGTGCTCAAATAACCCTGCGTTTCTCTCAATACAAGCTGAATTTGGGCAAATTGTTCTTCACTAAAGTTAATTTGGTCTATTCTGGACAAAACCCATGTTCTAGATTTTCCAGATTCATCTTCATTTGCTCAAAATATCAACCACAAAACTTTCACTTCTTAATCCAGCGCATTTCTGAGTTGGCACTTTTAATGATCAAAACTTCAATCTGGAAATTATCTTGGAGGCTAAAAATGGTGAATAATGTTATAACCAATTTATTAAACTTTCATTGATAAAATCATGCATAATCATCAATTTATTAGAAATAAAGGAGAATAAATAACATTCATTCATAAGAGCATAAATCATTATAAAATGGATTTATGTAATAAATTATAATAAATGACATGATGAAGAATAGTAGAAATGGGTGGAATAAGTGTTCAAAAGTGATAATAATAATGGCATATTAACAACCCAACACAGACCTATGCGCTTCATGAAAACATTGCACCAGAGCCATTAGTCCCTTTATCTAGCCATAACAAGGTATTTACCTGTTTTACTGAGAAACCCTATTTTCGTATTTAACCTGGACTAAATTGTTGTAAAAGTCAAGTAATTTAGTAATAGCAAGTTGTTCGACAATCTAGAGATTCCCTGAAACAAACCAATTCTTCGCAAATTCCCTAGAATTCGCTACCCTCTTCCTTGAATCCACAAGAACGAAGGATGGATGTTCCAGTTGCCTTGGATGTCAAGCTAGTTACCACACCCCACAGAGATTTAGACCATCTTCCCCTAGCTGACAAAGACTTTCAAATAAAGGACCTCACCTTTGATGAAACCCCTTTAAAATTTCATTTCAAATACAAAGATAACTAATTAAACCATGCAGATAAGATAGGACTATGGGAATCAAACCTGCCCAAGTACCAATTCCCCAGTGTCGACATCTTCCCAGATATTATTCCTTACTGCCATGCCAACTACGACCCCATTATGATAGTTGTGATGTCTCCTGACCAAAAAATCCTATTCACCATTACAGATGAGTCCATAAATGAGATGTTACAGTTACAGCCAGGTCAAGACCTCATTCCCCTTTCCATTTCTGATTTACTTGAAATATCTTCAAAGATGTCCAATTCTAGAAGTGCCCAAATTTGCCAGACTTTCATTAAAGAAGAGCATATGCCAAAAGACCCTCCTCCTTACATTTCCATCATCTTTTCTGATCTGGGCAAAGATTTTGTCACAATGATAGCATGCATTTTAGGTTTTTCCACCAATGAGTATGTTGATGAGATGACCTTTGCCTACATGTCTATTTTTACCCCTGGTCAACCTCTTGCAGTCAAATTTGATTATGCCAAGTTCATTGTTGATAAAATGCATGATCATTTTATGAGACTAGGGAATGAGAGAGTCTTCAAATACTCATCAGTCCTGTATCACTTATTTCTTTACTACCAGACTGATAGGTTTATTTTCTCCTTACATAAACTTGATACCAGAGGGAATCCTAGGTCTGTCATTTTTTTGACTTCTATTTTCCACAGGTCTTATGATTCTCCCTATTCAAATGCAGATTTTATTGAACATTTTGTACATCCAATGACTACAATGTTGATAGGAAGTCCCCCTCCCAGAATTAGTGCAGAGATTAAAAGGGCTCTCTAGCTTTCCAAAAAATAGAAAGTTGGAATTTTATATTTATACCAAAACCATACCGAAATCAAAATTTATGGGTGTGAGCTACCTCCTTATAAGTTACCTAGATATCTCCCCATGCGATTGTTTGCTCTGGAGTACTATAGGCAAATGATAAATTCTGATGACATTCACTTTGTTAAGACCAAGAAGAAAGCCCAGTTGAGAATAAAGGATCACCTAGGCCCATTCATTTGCAACAATAGGAAAGCAGGAAAGGTGGCAGATGAAATGCTCTAGAATCTGAGACTAAAAAAGAGTTTCATCTAGGCCTATGAACCTCACAACTTCATTTGTGACCAAAAGCAGAAACATAAACTATCACCATATATCCACCATAAGATCCGAGAGATTGAACAATATGCCAACCAATCTGAGTGGGTGGAAGCACTTTAATAGAGAAAGATAGCACACAAGTTGAAGTTGATAATGTATGGGTAGATTTAGAAAGAAGGTTTGATGAAGATTCCTTTGTACATGTGCCAGGAGAGACTTCATCGCAAAGGAAATCCTAGGAACCTAGTACACAACCATCAGAACATCAAGATACATCAGAACACGCAGAATATTCAGAGCAACCAAAGTCCTCAGAACGAGCTGAGCCATCAAGAAAATAGGAGCATTCAGGACAATAAGAAGAATTTGAGCAGCCTGAAATCTCAAAAGAGCTAACTCAACCTTAGCAAATCATGAGCAATCCTCCTGTGTTGCAGACCCCTCTCAATGGGGAAAGAAATCTCAAAAGAGATAGAGAAGATGCCACTCCTTCTAGTAGACCTATTGGTCAAACTTTTGCTAAAAGGCAAAGGTTGAATGCCTATGCAGAGGAATAATATACTGAGGAAACCACAAGCAACGGAATGGAAGAAATGACGGATAATATGCAGACTATCCCACCAGGTGGTACACCATCCACCTCCCATATACAAGCATTAGAAAGACAACAAAGCACAGAAGTGTATTCCTTCATAGCTTTCTCTAAACAAAGCTTAGACAATAAAGGGAAATACAAAGAAATAAAAGCAAATAATGAGAATTTAAAAGCTCAAACCTATGCTCATTACCTCAAAATGGCTCCAACTAATTATACCAGGCTTATGTCAGCTTTTAACATAAAAGAAGGAAAAATCAAATGAACTTCCTAAAACCAACTGTATAGCAACCAAGATCAATGCTGACTATTTGAAAACTGATTTTGAAGTTTTAGCCAAGGATATCCATCTGATTGACCAAATAGAACGACACAAGCAGATTAGTGAAATGGTCTATTGCACGCTGACTAATAAAGCCATTATAGCACATCAGTTACAAAATTCATTGCACAACACCACAGCACAACTGCAACTGGAAAACGCCTCCTCTCAGGCCAAAGACATCAGAATAAAAACTTTAGAAGATCTGGTGATAGAATTGGGACATGATTCGAAAGATGTCAAAGCAGTTGAACAACTGATTAAGAAGAAAAATGATGATATAGCTTCATTGAATAAGAAGCTTAAGATCCCTCTTCTCCATCATCCTCAAACTGCAGAAGTCATAGAGAAACAAAAGGAAGAAGAACTTATGGACTTAGTCCTTAAGTTAAATAATCAATTAAAAGAAAATGAATAGGAATTAGAGAAAGCAATACAGTCTAAGCAGAGTGAGCTAGCCACCACTCCTAAGGCTATCATATCCACGATTTCTACAGTAGTGCCCTCCACTCTAGTAGCTTCTTTCACACCAGGACTTCCACCAGTGACAACATTTCCAATAGCAAATACCATTCCAACTACAGGTACATCAACCAGTGTAGAGTCAACAACAGAAATGACAGATGAAGTGATCAAAGCTATGGAACAGATGAGTATCCAGGCTACATAATTAAAAAGGATCAAAGAACAAATATCAAGTATGGAAACAAATTATGAACTGGCACAAATTTAGAACAAAGAAGAAGAAAGGAAGAACAAATGAATGGAGGAGAGAATCAGAATCCTGGAGAGAGACTTAACACTAGAAAACCACTGGGAGATATGAGAAATATGTTGTGGGCCAATATCATTGATTCCATCAATGATATTTGGCCTTCTATCCAAATAATTTTTGAACAGACTGAACTAGTCAAAATAGCTGTGGAAGCGATACAGAAGACCAGAGAAGAATTATGAAATAAGCCTGAGGAGGCAAATCAGTTAATTGATTTCTTGAACAACAAGAACAGGTACCAACTGGATGCATTAGAGATTGAAGATAGAACAGCCACCATCAATGAAATTAAGAAAGTTCTTACTAAGAGGAACTTAATGCTTAACTTGGAGAAAAGGTATCAAAGTATTCAAGCAGATATAGATGATTTCATGTTGAAGTATGGCATCTTGAGAGAGAAAGGCCTTCCAAGCCCACTGGTCATAAATGACAAGTTGATGACACGTGATGACTACATCGAGAGACTAAACAACCAGGCCAGGAGCCAAGCTAGCTCTTCAGCAGTAAAAGCACTACCTATAGGAAAGGTGCTTTATGAAGGCTTGGAAAGCCTATTTTACATATAAAATGAAGTGAAACACCTTTTCACCAATAGGCCCAATTTTGTTAAGTACACAGAAGATGATGAATTGTACAGGAAAATGATTAGAATGAAAATACCAAATGATGAATGGTGGATGAGTATGACCGATATACCATAAAGTTACTATAGTAAATCTATGGAGTAAAAATGTTTACTACGGTAAAGTCTGGTAAATATAGGTAAAGAGTATTAGTAGGTGAATATAAGAGTGAAGTCTAGCACAGAATTACCAAGACAACTAGATGAGACAAATTCGAGTTCCAGCATCCAGCACATTAACAAATAGAGGGACAACAAACAATCTTTTTTCCATCTGTCTCTATCTTCTTGTGGAAGATAACTTTTGTTTCCTATGATAAATGGCGTATAGTTATGAGATATTTTATAATATTTTTTGTATAAATACCTCACAAAATGAAGTAATTAGTGTGGATTAAAAATCATTTCTAGAGACTGTGTTTTGAGCTAAAAGAGTTGTTGTAATCAAGGCTGGACCAATTTACTGGATTAAATAAAGCTGAGGACATTTCACTCGATTCATGTGCACTGTGGAAGACAAATAAGTATCATTTCTTTGAGTTTGAGCTATTGTTTTCTTTCATGTTATAAAATATCACATGTGTTTTCTTATAAATCTTAGAAGCAAACAAGGAATAATACTATCGAAATTAGCTTAAGCGCTCTCTTTTTTTAACTGTTTGTTTATTTAATGTTTTCTACTAAATTGCCTAAGTCTGGGAATTCTTAATTGCTCCCTCACTTTTGTAATTTATTCCCCCTATTGGCCCCTAGTACATGATTCTTAATTGCCCTTACTACTTGCCAAAACTCCCTTCTTCATTTTAATCTCGGTTAAGGTTTCTTCATTGCCCTTAGCCCTGGTTAAGATTTCCATCCATTGAGACTTTTAGATTTGTCCTTGCTGTGCTATCTTGCCTTGTGAATGCTTACCTCAGTGATTAATCAAATCCTGTTAAACTTTTCCTAATTGACTCCATAGCCCAATGGCTTGAATACCTGCTCTGCCCATCTATTTCCTTAATTCCACCAAACAAATCAAAACAAATCCCTTGAGAATTAATAACTAGTCTAACATCATATCAAAACAATTCTAAATCATAAAAAGAGAGCCCTCTCTGAGTAAAGATTGGCTAGGATCTATACTTAAAAGATTGGTTTGTAGTTACCTTGGATCCTTTCCTTCTTTTAATAACTTCTAAGGAAAATCTAAGTGATAACATAGTGGTGACCATACTAGGGATCGAACAAATCCTTAGTTAAAATAAACCTTTGAGAAACCTAGAAGTTTAATTTAAAGCATCTTGAAGGATTTCTAGAAGTTATCGTGAAAATTCATAAAAGAAAAGCATTTAAAAGACTTGAAATATGGTTTTTGGAAGAACTCATTACACCGGGGCTGACCCTAATCTAAAACCTCCCCTTGTGTTTGAAAATCCCAACCTGATTCCAAGAATCATTAGAAGACAAGAGAGTTCAGTCAGCCCTAGACCTTTGTTCAGATCACATTCTTACCCTGTTGAGTGGTTGTTCTTGGAAGACCTTCCTTTTGATGAACATTTTGAACTTTCTCTGTTTATAACTACATCTGATAGTGAACTATTGGACCTAGTCCAATATCCAGAATTCCTCGGAGAACTTGAAACCTAATGAGCCAATTTGTCAATTGATCGACATCTGCAGAACTCCACTCAGTCATCCCTTGCCACTGATAGAACCCATGAACTTTTTGAAACAGTGTCACTTTCCAGTAGTTGATCATTATTCCCTCACTTTTTTGAAGTCCACTCCACGCCTCCATTCATCCCTTCACTTCCTCTCCATCCAATCAATACCCAGCATTCCACCACTACCTCTAGTTCTTCCTCTACAAGCCAAACACCTCTTGTTACCCCAACTCCCGTTCACACTACTACCCAACCTAGAATCATGGCCAATAGATATGCCCCCTCGTGATGCCTGCCCCCCAAGGTGCAATGCCACAGGACTACCAGAGTAAAATCGCTACCTTTGATGGTACCGAAACATACACAGCCCTACAACACACTAGGAAAATGACAAATTATTTTGAAATTTATGAGATTGACATGGCTGATGTCCAAATGAGAATTTTTGTTCAAAGACTATCTGGGGAAGTGAGAACATGATTTAGATCCTTGACCCCTTAGAGCATAGATAGTCTAAGAGTCCTTTACCAGCAATTCTTTAATAGGTGGGAAAAGAAGAAGGAACCCCTTCAAATTTTATCTGAATATGAAAACCTTAAAAGGGGTCCCCATGAAACTGTTCAGGACTATTGTACCAGGTTTAATAATGTATATAATGTCGTCCCACTTGACCTTAGGCCTCCACCCGCTTTAGCCCTGATCAAATTTCTGGATGGATTTGATTCAGATATGGCTTTTCAATTAAGAGAAAGAAATCCCTACACTCTAGAATAAATGCAAAGCGTAGCAATAAGTGTTGAAGCTAACCTACTTGCCAAAATAGCTAGAGCTAGGAGTGAGAGAAGGATACCCTTGAAAGAGGAAACTACACCCTTTGAACAAAAAATCGATGCTTTAGCTAAAGGTATGGAAAGGCTGTAGGACAGAGTTGAAATTATTGAAAGGAAACCTCACTGGGAAAACCAACAGGCTAATCCAGTGAGAAATCCTAATTTTAGGAAAAACTAGAACCAGAATACTGGAAAGAATATTCTTGACCAAAATACTAGACCACCTTTCCAAGAAAAATATGTAGAGACCTCACACTTAGAAGACCCTGAACAAGACACTCAGATAAATTTGATGGGTTTAGACGATGATGAAGATATTTTCCTAACTTAGGATGACCAAGAGTCACACGTGCTCCAACAGTTCCAAACCCAAACAAGGGAATCATTTGATTTCAAATAGGGGTATGACTCTGCTATTTTTGAAGTACATAAACAGTACAACTTAAGAAGCAGAAGGAATACCGATGCCCCAGAACAAAACAAGAAAATAATTCCTAGTCAGCCTAAGAAAGGAAAAGCTTCAAATCAGAATCCTCAAGTTACAAAAACCTTACAAATCCTTTCTAGACCACATCAAAATCCTCCTAACCCCACCATTGAAGATGTAACAGATAACCAACCTTCTAATGACCACCCTTCTACTTCAGTTCCCCTCAAAGGAACAGTGGAACAACCTCCAGAAATCATATTAGAAAATCCAATTGAAAATACTCCTAACTATGAAAAAGAAAAACACACCGCCCAGAGCTTTGGCTCTAAAATTCCAAATATTCAAAGAGACAAATCTCCTCTACCTTTCAATTTGGGAGCAGAGGTGGCCAAGCTCAAAATTTTAGTACCTCTGATAGAATTGGTAAAACATGAAACTTACAGATCTCAAATTAGTAAATCTCTGAACTATGTTGAAAATGAAGATTTTATGAATCTCTTTGATGACCAACCTGAGTTACTTTTCGAGTTAGATGTCAATGGAAAGCCAGTTGAAGGAGGGATGCCACCTTTCTACATCAGCCTTAACATCGACAATAAAATCCTACACAATACCATGCTAGACTCTGGAGCGTCACACAATCTTATGCCTAAGTCTGTAATGGAAAAACTTAACCTGGATATCACCAAACCTTATAAATATCTTTCTCCTTTGATTCAAGCCAGGTTAAATGCTTGGGACTTATAAAAGATTTGTGTGTCTCCCTAGTTCAGTACCTTGCCAAAACCATACTCATGGATATTGTTGTTGTTGATATACCACCCAAGTATGGTATGCTGTTGTCTAGATCCTGGGGTGTCAAAATCCAAGGATATCTACAATTAGATATGTCTTGCACTACCATTTCAATCTTTGGACATCCCAAAAAATTATATAGAGAAACTTTGATGAAGTATGTAGTGATTAGTCAGGAGAGGCCTCAGAACTTCCCTATATATTCAGTACATTTAGACATGGATTCTTTTATTCTTTATAATGCTTAAATTAATCAAGAAGGTACTCCAAGTGATATAACAGTAGAACCACAAGAAATTTTAAATGAAAATTCAAACGTCCAAATTCATGATATATCAGATGACAAAGAAAATCTGGATGCCTTAGTTAAGAAAGATTCCACCACCATAGATGAAAATTATGAACATGAAATATTATGGCATCTTGAATTTGATGGTTCAGTAAACAAGCAAGGTGTAGGAGCAGGTGTATGGATTTATAACTTAGAGAATGATCATGCAGAAGGTCACGCCTATAGGTTAAATTTTAAATGCATAAAAAATATGGCAGAATATGAAGCACTCCTTTTAGGTCTTAAACTGGTCAAAGGATTAGGAGCTATAAGGGTATCAATTATGGGAGATTCTGAATTGATAGTTAAACAAATTAATGGTGCTTATTTAACTAGAGACCCTAGATTAGGATTTTATAGAGGAATAGTTGTATAAATCCTTAACACTTTTTTGGAAACCAAGCTTGCTACTATCCCTAGAAAACATAACATGAAAGATGACAGTCTAGCCATGTTTGCTAGTAACTGTAAGTTGCCTTTCTAGCCCAACCATCAGTATACTGTTGAGGTCAGGCACAGACCAGCTATTCCTGACAACTTAAAGAGCTGGAAAGTATTTGAAATGATAAACAGATTAACAATTTCATAACTTTAGATAATGAATTTGTAAATACCAACATAGATACTGGCATACTAGTAGATTTTAATTGCTCTAATGAAATAGAAATAAATGAACTAGAAGAAGATCAAATAAAAAACAGACTTTATCCTATAGAATTCACAAAAGCAGATATTCTAAATTTAAAACAAACGGAAATTAATGAAATAATTGATAATGAAACCGAAGTCATAAACCTTAAAGACAATTTCTTACGCAAAGGATTAACTCCTTTGGAGGACTTATTCGACTCAAATGATATTCCTAAAAATCCTAAAATGGATCCTTTGAAATCAGACATTGAGGAATGTAAAATAGGATCTGAAGAGAATCCCAAGCTAGTAAAATTGTCTAAATCATTGCCTCCCAATGAGAAACTGAATTATATGAAACTTATGAAGGAATTCCAGGATGTTTTTTCCTGGAGTTATGAGGATCTGAAATCCTATGATACCATCATTATACAACACACTATCCCTTTAAAAGAAGATCAGAAGCCCTTTAGACAGAAGCTTAGAAGAATTAACCCTGTTCTACTACTGTCTATTGAAAAGGAAATCAAACGAATGTATGAAGCAGGAATTATTGCGCCCATTAGTTTTTCAAATTGGGTATCTAATCTTGTCCCCACAAGAAAGAAAACAAGAGAAATAACACTGTGTGTTGACCTAAGGAATTTAAACAATGTTTTGCTCAAAGATAACTATCCCCTACCTAAAATGGATCACATATTGCAAAGGGTAGTAGGTTCCACAAGGATCTCATTGTTAGGTGGTTTATCTGGTTACAACCAAATCCTAGTGCATCCTAATGATCAAGAAAAAACTACATTTACAACCCCATGGGGTAACTTATGTACGTTAAAATGTCTTTCGGATTGAAAACTGCAGGGGCCACCTTTCAGAGGGCAATGGATGTTTCTTTTGCAAAAGAAATCCATGATTTACTAGTTATATACCTTGATGATATCATAGTGTTTTCCAAATCAGATCAACAACATTTGGATCATCTTAGTCAGGTCTTTATTAAGAGCAGGAAATATGGCATCTTGCTAAATCCTAAAAAGTCTGTATTTGGTTTTGAAGAAGGAAAACTATTGGGCCACATTATCTCCAAGGATGGAATCCGGATTGATCCAACCAAGATTGGAGATATTTTGCAAATACCTCACCCCACGAGCATTAAAGAACTTCAGGCATTTTTAGGAAAAATAATTTTCTTAAGAAGATTCATCTCAAACCTAGCTGAACTGATTAGACTATTGAATAACATGTTGAAGAAAGATTCGACTATTAAATGGATAGTAAAGACTAAAAAATCATTCAAAGATATAAAACTAGCCTTAACTCAAACACCAGTCCTTATAAGTCCGATGTTTGACAGAGAATTTATCATTTTTTCTTTTGCATCTGAACATAGTATTTCTATAGTTTTACTACAGAAGAACGATCAGGGATTTGAACAACCAATAGCCTTCTTTAGTAAAGCTCTAAGACATGCATCCTAAAGTATAACATAATGGAAAAATAGGCTTTTTCTTTGATTCAAGCCATAAAAAATTTCATAGTCTATATCTTGTATTCTCATATTGTAGCTTATGTTCCTAATGTTGTAGTCAAAGACATTCCAACATAGAATGGAGTTTATGGAAAAAGGGGAAGTGGATAGCTAACATATTAGAGTATGACATAGATATTAAACCTACAAAGTTAATCAAAGGCCAAGGGTTGGCTAAACTTATGGTTGAAACCAATTGTCAAGCCCCAGGCATAAATTTTATAGCAGAACTAGACAATGAAGAGGAGATGGTGACTCCACAGATCAGCCAAGCCTTTTTAGACTCAGCCTGGTATGGTGACATAATATACGTTCTACAAAATTTACAAGCTCCTCCAGGGTTGTCCAGAACTAAAAGTAGGTTCTTGAAAATGAAATCTTTGAAATTCTGCATCATCGATAATACTTTATTTTGGAAAAATCATGAAGGCATTCTGCTAAATTGTTTATTAAAGGAAGAATCTGACAAAGTACTCCGAAAATTTCATGTAGGTGATTGTGGAGGACACCTCTACTGGAAGACAACAACTGATAAAATCCTAAGAGCCAGATTCTACTGGCCAACCTTGTTTTCTGATGTAAAAACGTTTGTAACTTCCTGTCACAAGTGTCAAATCTTTGAAGGAAAAAGAAAGCTTTTGCCTTTACCTTTCAAACCCATTTCTACTGAAAAACCATTTCAACAATGGGGTCTAGACTTCATTGGAGAAATTCACCCCCCTCTTTTTCTCAGAATAGATGGATACTGACTGCCACCGATTACTTTACAAAGTGGATAGAATCCATTCCCTCTAGACAAGCCACTGATACTATCATCATAGGTTTTCTAGAGGCTAATATTTTGTCTAGATTTGGCTATACAAACAAAATTATCACAGACAATGTTGCAGCATTTAAAGAAAAAAGGACGATTGATTTCTGCCATAAATACCATATAACCCTTGGTCACTCTACAACCTACTATCCCCAAGGAAATGGACTTGCAGAATCCTCCAATAAAAGCTTAATGAACTTAATTAAAAAATTGCTGGAAGACAATAAGAAAACATGGAACAAAAAATTTATCAATGCTTTGAGGGCAGACAGGCTTACAACTAAGAAATATATTGGGCCTAGTCCCTATCAGTTAGTCTATGGGATGGAAGTTGTTTTCCCTTCATCATCAGGAATTCGAGTAATGAAACTACTCCATGAATCCCAAGTTGAGCCAAATGATATTCAAAGGAGAATCAATCAGACCATTCATTTGTAGCAAACTAGAGAGGAAGTATACATCAGAGCCCAAATACCATAGGAAAAACTTAAGAAAGTTTTTTATAAAAGAACCAAAGCAGAAGACTTCTATCTTAGTGACAAAGTTTTGAAGTGGGACTCCAGAAGAGAAGACAAAGGAAAATATGGGAAGTTTGAGTTCCTGTGGAAATGTCCATACATTATATATGCCTTTAGAGGGAATAATTCTTATTTTCTCAAAGAATTAAATGGTGCAGAGATAGAAGGAGGACGAGTCAATGGTCGAATTTTGAAACACTACATCGATCCAAGCTACTATTTCTACTCATTTCAGTTGTACATAATATATCCTTCACAATGTTTAAGTGTTGATTGGATGGTTAAGTTTTGGAGTTAAATCCTGAAGAGAAGGCCCTAATCTTCAAGATTATCGCTGTCATAAATATCAATAAAGTAGCAAAATCGAAGGAAATTGCAGAGTGAAATCACAGTCTCTTAGAAGGCCATTGGTCTACATTTCTTGACTTTCCACCTGGAAAAGCCATCCCCAAGTGGAGCCACTGTTATATTCCTATACCAATAAGTGTCATAATTTATGATTGACTTAGTTATCTGTGAAATATGTACATACCTTTGCTTCTACAAATGTTTTCCATATTTGTAAAAGTAAAAAAAATAAAAAATGTATAGAGGGTATGTCCTAAAAGAGAGATCAAAGGACAAAAAAGATGAAAAATATGAACCCCAAGGAAAAAAAAACGATGAAAGTCTGCAAGTCAAAATGCCACTGTTATTTTATTTTTGTATAATAATGACTGTGTGCAATTTGTTACTTATGCCACAATCCATGGTAGTCAAATAGTTTAAACTTGACTATTTCATGTTTTAAATTTTTATGTCTATAGATAGAGAATAAAATCTGACCAAACTGTTCCTGGCAGATATGTATATAGGTAGAGTAAATAAAGGAGCTCAACAGTTTAATTTGAGCCCTTGGATGAAATAAGGATAGACTTAGATAGATTTCCATTGTAAAAGAAAAGAAAAATGTTTCATAAGGGTTTGCCAGTTTAAGTGCACCCTAATAAAGAGTAGAAAAAATGGTAGGATGTGTAGGTGGGTAAGTAGATGGTTGGTTGCAGAATGATGTGTGATGAATGATTAGTTGAAGGTCATATCATTTACTTTCATCATCATATTACTTTGAAAATATGGATAACATAGACATTTACAAAGTCAGGTTATTAATTTTCTCATTTTCTTTTACCCCTAATGTCACTGATTTCCCACAAATAACATTCAAAGCACCAAAACCTTAAATCAAAGGGGCTCAAAGCATTTCTCTAACTTTTGGAGGGACCGGACCCTCGGCCCAATGATTTACAGGTTCCAAGTGCTAACTCATCAACATTCACTCCTCCATAATTCATCCATTTCATCTAAAAAATCCATTTTCCTAAGGTGAAATCATTATTTGCATAGGAAAAGTAATTAACCTTACATAAAACACCCTTTTTCCCACAAAAACCCACAAAATGCATCTAAGCCTAAGTTATAAATGTTTAAATGTGGAAATGTAATATATTTCGAAACATTTTACTTAGCATATTCTCATTTCCGTGTCTATTTCATATTAACATAATTTATTATAGTTAGCTCCTGCAAAATACACCCCGTCCCCTATATATTATTAAAATCCCTTATTCTAATATCCCACCCTGGTTTGAAATATAAACCCTAAATAATGAAATAATTAGATAGATTGATTAATCGATAGATTAATTAATCTATCTGCGATCAATCAAGACCTATAACCCTTTGCTGCATTAAAAAGGAATTAATTAATCAACCTGTGATTAATTAAGAACCTTCCTCCAATCACATCTCCCCCGACGTCATTAATCTCGCTAATCAACAGTTACTACCCCGTCGGGCCCCTCCATTAAATCTCGATCAAGTCCCTTCCCTGACCACCATATGATCTGACACCTTCAGATCTAACGGTTGACGCTCATATCAGGTGGCCTCTGATGCCGAACTTTACCTGCTCGATACGAGCGGTTTCACTATTCACCCCGTTGCTACATGTCACCCAATCAATGGCATTGGGAAAACCTCTCCCAATACCGCTACACCCTCATAAGAAGTGCGATAGGTTCCGCTTACCACCCCCGCTTACCACCTTCGCTAAATGACAAAAATTCCCATCCGTTAACATTCACCAACTATCGTTTTGATTATACCTGCAAAAAAATTAAATTTTCCAAATAAAAAAAAAAATGATCATTATTTTGTTTTACCAAGAAGAGAACCTTCTATTCTCCATGCACACTTAGAGTACGTTCGAGCCGCTACCCTACTTCCAACTGTCAACCTTTAGAAGCCGCTGAACTCTAGATTGCCATTGTAGACCTGTTCGCTTCATGCAAACAATGCACTAGAGCCATTAGTCCCTTTATCCAACCATAACCAGGTATTTACTCGTTTTACTGAGAAACCCTATTTTTGTATTCAACCTAGACTAAATTGTTGTAAGAATCAAGTAATTTAGTAATAGCAAACAGTTCAATAGTCTAGAGACTCCCTGAAACAACCCAATTCTTCACAAACTCCCTGGAATTACCTACCCTCTTCCTTGAATCCACAAGAACCAAGGATGGATGCTCCAGTTGCCCTAGGTGTTAGGCCAGTTACCACACCTCACAGAGATTTAGACTATCTTCCCCTAGCTGACAAAAACTTTCAAATAAAGGACCTCAGCTTTGATGAAAGCCCTTTGAAATTGCATTGCAAATATAGAGATAACTACTTAAACCATGCAGATAAGATAGGTCTCTAGGAATCAAACCTTCCCAAGTACCAATTCCCCAGTGTCCACGTCTTCCTAGATATTATTCGTTATTGCCATGCCAACTACGACCCCATTATGAGAGATATGATGTCTCCCGACCAAAAAATCATATTCACCATTACAACCGAGTCCATAAATGAGATGTTACAGTTACATTTGGGTCAAGACCTCATTCCCCTTTCCATTTCTGATTTACTTGAAAGATCTTCAAAGCTGTCCAATTTCATAAGTGCCCAAATTTTCCAAACTTTCATTAAAGAAGAGCATATGCCAAAAGACCCCCCTCCTTACATGTCTGTGATATGTTATGATCTGGGCAAAGATATTTGCACAATGATAGCATGAATTTTATGTTTTTCCACCAATGAGTATGTTGATGAGATGACCTTTGCCTACATGTCTATTTTTACCCCTGGTCAAGCTCCGATAGTCAAATTTGATTATGCCAAGTTCATTGCTGATAAAATGCATGATCAATTTATGAGACTAGAGAATGAGAGAGTCTCCAAATACTCATCAGTCTTGTATCACTTATTTCTTTACTACCAGACTAATAGGTTTCCTTTCTCTGTACAAAAACTTGATACCAGAGGGAATCCTAGATCTGTCATTTTCTGGACTTAACTTTTCCACAGATCTTATGATTCTCCCTATTGATATACAGATTTTATTGACCAATTTGTACATCCAATGACTACAATGTTGATAGGAAGTCTCCCTCCCAGAATTAGTGCAGACATTAAGAGGGTTCTCTAGCTGTCCAAACAATACAAAGTTGGGGATTGGTATTTATACCAAAACCATACCGAATTCAGAATTTATGGGTGTGAGCTACCTTCTTATAAGTTACCTAGATATCTCCCCATGCGATTGTTTTCTCTGGAGTACTATAGGCAAATGATATATTCTGATGACATTCACTTTGTTAATACCAAGAAGAAAGCCCAGTTGAGAATAAAGGATCACCTAGGCCCATTCATTTGCAACAATAGGAAAGTAGGAAAGGTGGCAGATGAAATGCTCTAGAATCTAAGACTAAAAAAGAGTTTCATCTGAGCCTACGACCCTCACAGCTTCATTTGTGACAAAAAGAAAAAACATAAGCTATCACCATATATCCACCATAGGATCCCAGAGATTAAAGAATATGCCAACCATTCTGAGTGGGTGGAAGGCACTTTAATAGAGCAGGATAGCACACAAGTTGAAGTTAATAATGTATGGGTAGATTTATAAAGAAGGTTTGGTGAAGATTCCTTTGTACATGTGCCAGGAGAGACTTCATCGCAAAGGCAATCCCAGGAACCTAGTAGACAGCCATCAGAACATCAAGATACATCAGAACAGGTAGAAGATTTAGGGCAACCAAAGTCCTCAGAACAAGCTGAGCCATCAAGACAACAGGAGCATTCAGGACAACAAGATGAATCTGAGTAGCCTGAAATCTCAGAAGAGCTAACTCAACCTCATCAAATCATGAGAAGTCCTCCTGTATTGCAGACCCCTCTCAATGTGGAAAGAAATCTCAAAAGAAATAGAGAAGAGGCCACTCCTTCCAGCAAGCCTATTGATCAAACTTTTGCTAAAATGCAAAGGTTGAACGCCTATGTAGAGGAATAATATACTGAGGAAAGCACAGGAAATGCAATGGAAGAAAAGACAGATAGTATGCAAACTATCCCAGTAGGTGGTACACTGTCCACCTCCCATATACAAGCATTGGAAAGACAACAAAGCACAAAAGTGTCTTCTTTTAGAGCTTTCTCTGAATAAAGCTTAGACATTAAAGGGAAATACAAAGAAATCAAAGCAAGGAATGAGAAATTAAAAGCTCAAACCTATGCTCATTACCTCAAAATGGCTCCAACTAATTAGACCAGGCTTATGTCAGCTTTTGACATAAAATAAGGAAAAATGGAAATGAGCTTCCTAAAACCAAATGTACAGCAACCAAGGTCAATGGCTGACTATTTGAAAACTGATTTTGAAGTTTTAGCCAAGGATATCCATCTGATTGACCAAATAGAACTACACAAGTAGACTGGTGAAATGGTCTATTCCACACTGACTAATAAAGCCATTACAACACATCAGTTACAAAATTCATTGCACAACACCACAACACAACTGCAACTGGAAAAGGCCTCCTATCATGTCAAAGACATCAGAATCAAAACTTTAGAAGATCTAGTGATAGAATTGGGACATGATCCCAAAGATGTCAAAGAAGTTGAACAACTGATTAAGAAGAAAATGATGATATAGTTGCATTGAAGAAGCAGCTTAAGATCTCTCTTCTCCATCATCCTCAAACTGCAGAAGTCATAGAGAAACAAAAGGAAGAATAACTTATGGACTTATTCCTTAAGTTAAATAATCAATTAAAAAAAATTGAATAGGAATTAGAGAAAGCAATACAGTCTAAGCAAAGTGAGCTGGCCACCACTCCTCAGGCTGTCATACCCACAGTTTCTACAGTACTACCCTCCACTCTGGAAGCTTCTTTGGCACCAGGACTTCCACCAGTGACAGCATTTCCAATAGCAGAGACCATTTCAACTACAGGTACATCAACCAGTGTAGAGTTAACAACAGAAAGGATAAATGAGGTGATCAAATATATGGAACAGATGAGTATCCAGGCTATAGAATTAAAAAGGCTCAAAGAACAAATATCAAGTATGGAAACAAATTATGAACTGGCACAAATTCAGAACAAAGAAGAAGAAAGGAAGAACAAAAGAATGGAGGAGAGAATCAGAATCCTGGAGAAGGACTTAACACTAGAAAAACCACTGGGAGATATGAGAAATATATTGTGGACCAATATCATTGATTCCATCAATGATATTTGGCCTTCTATGCAAATAATTTTTTAACAGACTGAACTAGTCAAGATAGTTGTGGAAGCTATATAGAAGACCATAGAAGAATTAGGAAATAAGCTTGAAGATGCAAATGAGTTAATTGATTTCTTGAACAGCAGGAATAGGTACCAACTGGATGCATTAGAGATTGAAGATAGAACAACCACCATCATTGAAATTAAGATAGTTCTTACTAAGAGGAACTTGATGCTTAACTTGGAGAAAAGGTGTCAAAGTATTCAAGTAGATATAGATGACTTCATGTTGAAGTGTGGCATCTTGAGAGATAAAGGCATTCTAGGCCCACTGTTCATAAATGACAAGTTGATGACACATGATGAATACATCAAGAGACTAAAAAAATAGGCCAGGAGCCAAGCCAGCTCTTCAGCGGTAAAAGCACTACTTACAGGAAAGGTACTTTATGATGGCTTGGAAAGCATATTTTACATAGAACATGAAGTGAAACACCTTTTCACCAACAGACCCAATTTTGTTAAGTACACAGAAGCTGATGAAGTGTACAGGAAAATGATCATAATGAAAATACCGAATGATGAATGGTGGACGAGTATGACCAATATACTATAAAGTTACTATAGTAAATCTATGGAGTAAAAATGTTTACTACAGTAAAGTTTGGTAAATATAGGTAAAGAGTATCAGTAGGTGAAGACAAGAGCGAAGTCCAACACAAAATTACCAAGACAGCTGCATGAGACAAATTCGAGTTCCAGCATCCAGCACATTCACAAATAGAGGGACAGTAAACAATCTAGTTTCCATCTGTCATTATCTTCTTGTGGAAGATAACTTTTGTTTTCTATAATAAATCTCTTATAGTTATGAGATATTTTGTAATATTTTTTGTATAAATACCTCACAAAACAAAGTAATTAGTGTGGATTAAAAAGCATTTCTAGAGACTTTGTTTCGAGCTAAAGGAGTTGTTGTAATCAAGGCTGGACAGGTTTACTGGATTAAGTAAAGCTGAGGACATTTCACTCGATTCATGTGCACTGTGGAAGATAAATAAGTATCATTTTGCTGAGTTTGAACTATTGTTTTCTTTGATATTATAAAATATCACATGTGTTTTCTTATAAATATTAGAAGAAAACAAGGAATAATACTATCAGAATTAGCTTAAGTGCTCTTTGTTTTAACTGTTTGCTTATTTAATTTTTTCTGCTAAATTTCCTAAGTCTGGGAATTATTAATTGCTCCCTCACTTCTGTAATTTATTCCCATATTGGCCCCTAGTACAGGATTCTTAATTGCCCTTGCTACTTTCCAAACCTCCCTTCTTCATTTTAATCCCGGTTAAGAATTCTTCATTTCCCTTAGCCCTGGTTAAGATTTCAATCCATTGAGACTTTCAGATTTTTCCTTGTTGTGCTATCTTGCCTTGTGAACTCTTACCTCAATGATTAATCAAATCCTATTAAACTTTTCCTACTTGACTCCATAGCCCAATGGCTTGAATACCTGCTCCGCCCATCTGTTTCCTTAATTCCACCAAACAAATCAAAACAAATACCTTGATTATTAATAACTAGCCTAATATCATATCAAAGCAACGCTAAATCATAAAGAGAGAACCCTCTCTGAGTATAGATTGGCTAGGATCTATACTTAAAATATTGGTTTGCAGTTACCTTGGATCCTTTCCTTCTTTTAATAACTTCTAAGGAAAATTTGAGTGATAACACAAGTAGTGTAAGATCACATCAAGCATCAATGACAAGTTCTCCAACTCTTAAAGGACAACCTCACTTTGGCGCAAAATAGAATGAAACAACAAGAAAATCAACATCACAAATAAAGAAGTTTTGATGTAGGTGATTGGGTATTCCTATGGCTACAACCATAGAAACAAATGTCCCTCAAGAAAGCTAAGAAGTATAATAAATTATCACCAAAGTATTATGGTCCGTATAAGGCGTTGCAAAAGATTGGTACTATGGCATACAAATTGGAGCTTCCTGCAACTTCTCGAGTGCACCTAGTTTTCCATGTTTCATGCTTAAACAAGGTTATAGGTGACAAGCTCTCAGTTCAAATATTATTTCCAGAACTTGATGAGGAAGGAAAAATCATATTGGAACCTAAAGTAGTCTCAGAAACAAGAACTCGACAACTATGAAATCAATCAATTTCAAAGTATCTCATCAAGTGGAAGGATATACCCGCTGAAGATTCGACATGGGAGGATGATAATTTTATACAGAAGCATCTAGAACTACTCAAACATTGAGGACAACACTTTTTTGAAGGAGATGGGCATGTTAGGTCCCTATAATACTAATGATTCCCCCATTACTATTATCTTTGTATTCCTTATTGTTATTGTTGTGCCCCAATTGTCCCCATATTATTATTATTGTGCAGCATAAAGCCCATTATTTTTATTTTTGTGCTCTTATATTATTATTGTTATGTCAACTTTGATTATATTGTGACCCCTTAGGCTCCTATATATAGAAAGGAGGTTTTATCATTTGTATCACCAAAGAATTGTTCATTTGTGTATGTAAAGGAGGCTTCCCCCTTGAAGAGGCTGATTTCTGAGTTGTTGATCTATATTTTCTATATTTTTGTGAGATGGTTTCATAACATCAGGTAACTTATTATCTAGTCATTTATTTTATCCCTAGACTAAATTAGTCGTTTAAGTTATTTTTTTTAGTTGGGTCACTTAAAATTGCTCAAATTTAGTAGTAATTCACTTGAAATAATTGTGGTGACTAACGTTTTTAGTCGCGTAGTCACTAATATCTCATTTTGTACAAGTGAATAAGACCATAACCAGAAGACTCAATGGAACTGAATCCTCCCACACCACAGGCTATTTGAGAAACTCCTTCGTAGACCATAGCGATAGGTTCCAACAATAAATTCACATCCAACACAAGATACTATAAAACTTGAAAAATATTCACCAGGGTCCCAAATGTACAGTTGTGAGCTAACTAGGGTGATTCCAGTTTCATGTAGGACGTCCTTTACTAGCTACTACCTATTCCACTTCCGGCGTCGGTTCACATGAACACCCATGAGGAGAATTACCACCCCACTCTCTTTGTTCATCTCCCAAACAACATCAATATTCACCATGAGCATAAGGGGTAAGATAACTAGGAATGTCGTGTCTAAAAGAATCGATAGGTGAGGAACCCATGCCAAACCACCATAATGAATGTCAAGAATGTGTGTTGCGTGTCGAGGGAGAAAATTCTGAGGCCAGTTGCCTTCCCCGTTGATCACCCCCATCGGTGGAATATTATATTTAATTATAATATTAATGTTATATTTATTTTAATTAGTTAAAATAATCAAAACCATTCCCATGTTCGACATTGTCAGCACAAAAATACATTAATTGTGGAATTGAATGTTATGCAATGGTTATTTACCATTTGTAAGAAATTCGAAAACACATTTTTAGATTAGATATAACATGATATATCCGATGGTAAAAGAACTACCATCAGTTATTCGATGACACGAGGGATTATACGAAAACGTCCACTAATTGATGGGATAGGGAATTCCATCGAATATTCGAATGGTAAAGAATTGTCATCAGATATTCAATGGTAGTCAAGATTTAAGAAAAAAACAAATAGATCATTTAACTTCTGACACTTTTTCCGATTTTAGTCATTCCGTCATATTCCTCCATCGAAGTATTTGCCCAAATGTAGTAGTGAATTACATAGATCATTAATAATAAATAAAAAAATTTAATAATTTAAGTTTTAAAGTTTTAGGAATGCAAAAATAGATAATGAATCTGTGGACGTGTTTCTACGTAGTGTAATGTACTTGAAATTAAAGGGTATGTTTATTATCATTGTTATGGATTTAATTTATTTTTCATAGGCTAGCCCTTTTTAATGGCTATTTGAGACTTCGAATAACACATAATCTAAAATTTACAACTATTGTAGAAATCACAATGAATATTGTCATTCATAAAGGTATACAACTTTTAGCAAGGGTGTTCAACTGGAAAATGAATCCATTCCTTCATTTGATCCTCAATTTTATTTTATTTTTAATGGATATAAGAAAATTAACTATTATTATAGGAATAATTCCCTAGCATGATACTTTTGTCATACTATTTCATATGAAATAGTGACATAATCTTAGAATTGAGAACACTGGGATCTCTTTGGTTTGCATATTGTAATAATTAGAAACATAACTAAAAGTTTCTTTATGTTTATTTTTAAGGAAGCTTAAAATTATGTTACATGGATATGTATTATTACTTTAGTTTTTTTTTCTCACTAAAGTGAAGATTTTTCTATTTAGGTTGCATCCCAAATGCATCTCCATGTCAAATTTATTTTTTGGAAGCACTATCTTAACCTTTAGAGAAATTCATATGTTATGAGATTAAAAGGATTTTTCACTGTTGGCATCATGAGAGAATTTGTGCTTGTGAAAACCATACTTGATACATAAAATATTCCATATATTTAGGTGAGGACTACAACTAATTAGATAATTCCATGTCAAAAAGGGATTCTTATGTGGCATTATATTAGTCTTCCAAACACTTTATTTAAATGTTAATTCCTAAAGAACCAAATTTAAGGATCGTTCTTTCATGGATAAACCTTAAGCCATATACTTCTTAGGAAAACAAAGTGTTATACACATATTTGGGCACTTCAACCCCAGTCACATATGTCGATAAACCAAGGACTCTTTAACCCCTAAAACTGTTCTTTCATACCCTAAAGGATCATGGTCAACTGATTACATCATTTCCCAGAAGTTCCACCTAAAAAACCACTCAGAACTAGCCAAAACTGGACCATACTGACTACTCCACTGTCATGGTGTGATGCATCTCACCTTCTACACATGGGGGGTGCGATGCATACTAAAAAGGCCTTCTGTGGGGTGCGATGAGCAAGGATGGACAAATGTCCAAGACAATTTGCTAAGTGGATGATCATGGAATCTTCCAGAAACTTCTCATATGACACTTATCTCTCTAAATTCACCCAAGGATGAGTAAGAGATCCAAGAAATCTCCAAGTGGAACCAAGAACTATCAGTGGAATGACACTAATCAAAAACCCAAAGTTGACTCACACCCTTGCAAGACATCTATAAATGGATCCCTCAACTCAGAGATCTAGAGGCCGAGAGTTTGTAATTTGTAAGGAAGTGTTGTTGGTTTATCTTTGAGAAGACACATTGTATTGTTGGGTGATCTTGCTTTTCATGAGGTGAAGAGGGCTTTGATGCTGGGAGGATGATGCTGGATCAGGCAACTGGGTTTTAATCCTTTCTTCTACTATTAATAAAGTTCTTTGAGTTTTCCTCCATATAATTTTGTATTTGTGAATCTTGTTATTTGTAAATGCAATTGTATGGTCAATGCATTTCTTATTCTGCATTGTTTATGATATTATAGATCAATATGCTTTGATGGTGTTTTGTTACTTTGACTCTACAGGTATTCTCTAAAGCGGGACAAGTAGGAGAGGAGTTGCAAACTCTATCAAGGGAGAGAGAAATCAAGCAAGGAGCCAAGTGAAAGATCCAGGTTGGTCTCCTTTTCTTCTCTCTTATCTATCATACATAAAGGAAATCACAAATTGCTTTGATTGTTTGTTTCTAAGATAGCTACCTGTCTTAGTGGGACTAGCAGATCGAAAAGACACTAGTTTTCCCAGAAACAAAATGGCGACTCCACTGGGGATTGAATAGTTTGTTTGTTTTTTATTGTTGTTTTCTTTATAAACTGCAGACAGAGCCTAAATTTAGCCAGATAGCCTTCGAATCACCTTTTCTATGCAATTGCGAAGTAGATGAATGTTGCTTTAGTTAATCTCCAGGTTGGTTTATGAACTAAAAATCTGAATTACAAGCATTTTAAGTGCCCTTGTGGTAGCTCAATAACCTCCTAAGATGATACCCCTGTACTTTGTTCTTTACTGTTCATAATAGCTCAGCCTAAATCCCTGAACTCAACTGCAAATTTGACCAAAAACCCAACTCAGTTTCGCTCCCTGGCCCATCGCGCTGTCTGTAAAAGGAAGCCTATGTGCATCGCACTTCCCATGTGTAGCAGGTGAGATGCATCCCTGTTTCTCTGAAGGACAGTTGTGATGACTGAGTAATCTTATTTCTCTCCTTGAATTTTGGTTTCTTTTCCTTGTTTTCATCTTTTTGATTGTGTTGTTGCTTATGATCAGTATCTCATTGTTGAAGCATCCTTCCTTTACATATTTCAGCCTCCATTTATTAGGATTAGTGAATGCTTTTATGTATTTGTCCATCATTTACAATCCTTAGTCGAAAGTAGCTAAATCGAACTAGCATTTTGAGTAAAAAAGAAGAGTGTCATAAAATATTCCTCCTCTAGATAGTCGATTGTACTTTTGTCATTGTATTTGATTTAAATTGTTAATATTTGAAGTGTCGAAAGCATTTTTCTATTTGAAATCGAAAAGTGTCATTTAGTCTTCCTTTTGTTTTGAAAAGAAATTGTCGAAATGTCGCTTTGAAGAAAATAGTTCAGATCTATACTTAGTTTTCCTTTTTGGCATTCTCACATTAAGGAAATGAAAAACAAATACAAGCATCTTCATTTGCATTTAGACTGTGTGCGAAAAATGATTTAGGAAAAGTGCATTTAGTGTGTGCTCTTTGCTCTCTATTGGAAGAATCGTAATCTTCTTTCCTTAGTAGCTAGGGTTTTCATTGTTAAAAGAAAAATAAATGGCTATTTATCATTTTAGATTGCATATTTAGGAATTTTACATCTACATCACGTCGTGAACCTTGAAAGATAAACTTCTAAATAAGATCAAATCTAAAATAAATCCCAATGAACATAAAAACGCTTTGGAACCTAACGCAACACATCTAAAAGTCTAGGCTAGAGACGTGTTCCGACATCGTAAAACCTGGTAACTATCATTTTCATCGAAGGCTGGGTGATTCCTCCTCTTTGATACGACAAGTGCTAGTATGGACTTGTGCTCCCCGTACCGTCGAGTATATATTGGGAGACCATAATAGGTTGATATCCTTTATCCATAGGAAGCCATGTCTGCCGCCCTATCGATCACAATGCACAGAACACAACATTTGGGAAGATTGACTACCATACATAAGTCCTTGGTAATTTCTCTTTAATTTATCACCAGGGTGTATTTTGCAGTTTTGCGATTGGTTTGGTAATCCCTTTGTCTAGATTTCTAGAGTAGTCACTTTCATTCCTTTTCGACTCCTTAAAAGAAAAGGTCCATCTGAGCACTTGTCACTTCAGGCTCATTAAAAATCAAAGGAAACTAGAGTCATATTTAGCTTTTTCTCGACTCTTAAAAATTTAAAAAGAAAAGTTGTGTCAAAGCGTCATTAAAATTTATTTAAATCAGAATAACATCCATGTTCCTTCGTTGATTTTAGGTTGATATAATGGAGTCCACCAATCAAGGAACCCTCTTGGGGGGAATCCTAGTCCTTTCTCTCCTTGGGGAGATATTGGTGCTTTGTATATGGCTACATTGTCCCTTCTAGGAATCACAATTGGCCTGCCTGTATGGCTATTCTCAATCTATCTCATTCAAAATATCGTGATTCCTCAGCAATCGAATCAGCAACAAGATGATACTGAAGTTGTCCCTTCACCTTCTACTTCGCTTATTTCTCCCTCCCCTTCTTCCTCTTCACTTGGTGAAATTAGTGATACTAAAAACCAAGTAGCTGAGAAGAAGAAGAAAGGGACTTCCACCTAGATATAAGAAACTCTCACCAAGTCCATCGCTAGTTGAAAAACCAACAGGCATAACTCAATTGTCAGTTGAAATGCCTATCGTTGGAAGTGAACCTTCTGAGTCCATACAGGACCAAAGTCGACAAGTCGAGATGGCAGTCGACCCAGTCTTGCCTTTAGAAGGTCCACCTTCAGATGATACAATTTCCAAAGAGAATGAGAACGACACCGTTCAAATTCTTTTTGACAATACAGAGTCTGATGAACTTAAGGGCAATCCACCCATTCCCTTACAACAAGAGGAAAGCCCCTGAGTTCATGAGGTTCATCTAGTTGTTTATCCAGTACCTCCTCCGAGTAGTC
This sequence comes from Pinus tabuliformis, assembly GCA_031772625.1. NCBI lineage: Eukaryota > Viridiplantae > Streptophyta > Pinopsida > Pinales > Pinaceae > Pinus > Pinus tabuliformis. The sequence goes on along the minus strand of CM062805.1, from coordinate 801,238,635 downwards.
TAGTTGTTTGCTTTGATTGGAATCAACTAGCAAGACCCCACCTTCCATCTAATGTACCATTCTGGATCATAGTACAAGTTTACAAAATGATCATGTCTAACACTATCATAGATGAAGGGGCTTTTCAGTGAGTATCATTTTCTCAACTTCTTGGAAAGCGCTTGGTTCGCCAACGCTTCTGCCTGAGATACAAAATTTTTCACGCTTTAACAAAGGAACCAGTCGACCGTTATGGATCCTTCCAAAGTTTTCGATAACTTTGAAAAGGAAAATCATTCACTTGAACGTAATGGTAGTCCAAGGGCCATTAGATTACAATCTAATCCTTGGGAATGACTATGTTTATAGCATGGAAGCTATTGTTTCCACACTCTTTTGAGTGATGTGTTTCCTGCACAAAGGCCAAATGGTACAGCTTATCGACCAACTTTCATTTCCCAGTTCAAACACAGCTACGAGTCAAACATCATCCCTAAATGGTCTCTTTGCATAAAGAATGTATCTTCAACCTTCATTTCATCCGCCTAATTACCACGAGTAGTTCGATGAATGTAACGAAGCTTAAGGGGCATGCACCCTAGTCTGCTTCGACAGGCAAACCCAGCTGAAAAGATAGGTTTCCTGACAGGTTATGTTATTGGAAGCTCATACCATTCACCTTCGTCTATTTCGATGGACAAAGCCAAGGAAGTGTTTTTTGTCTACCATTGACAGAAACAATCCTACCTAACTGTAGGGACTTCCTTATGGTGACCTGGAAACTCTCCTTTTCTTAATACCTGGGGGCATGCAAACCTTTGTATGCAAGTGAAAAACAACCAATTTCATTTTTTAGCTTTTTAGCATTTTTAGCTTTTTAGTTTTTTAGTTCAACTTCTTAGGTTAGGTGATTGGTTTGATCCACCATTCACCTTTGTCTACATCGTGCGGACGAAGCAAAGGAAGTGTTTTGCCTCAACGAAGGACAAAACCATCCTACCTAACCTCAGTAGTTCCATAGCTTTAGTGTAGTTAGCTTTGTAGTTTGGTCATTTCTAGCTTACGTAAAAAGGCAATGAGAACATGTTATCGTAGAGTTCAAGCTCACTAAAAAATAAACCTACCAATGAGAGACATCTTTAAACAACTGGCATAAGCAATGTTTCCACAAGGTTCAAGCTCGTTAAAAAATAAACCTGCCTATGAGCATAGTTTCCCCCCGTTCAAGCTCATTAAAAAATGAATCCACCCGCAGTAAATAACCTTTGTGATTGCTCTGCTATCACCCTTTTGAAAAATGGTTGTGTTCCTACCATCACCTCCATTCTTTTGGCCAATCATACGCTTCCAATTGATTGTTTACCCTTTTGAGGAACAACTGCGATGAGTGGTCCTGTTAGCCACCCTCTTCACACTGCCATGTTTCAAGAAGTTCCAAGCTTACCTAGAACTAGTTGCTACCCCAAAACACCACTCGTTCCTAAAAAAATGAGTCTCTTTTAAACTCTTTTTAGACTCGTTAAATATAAAAAGATTGTCGAGCTATTGGCCTTTCCAGCTCATTAAAGTAAAAGGAAATGCCATCCCTCCTATACATTTTAATATTTTTGGGCCTAAGGGATTATCCTACAAAAAAGATCGAGTGCTTGTCCTTTTCTGCTCGCTAAAGCAATCGAAAAGTCATCCCATTCATATTATTTTATACTTTTTCTGACTGAAGGGATTATGCTATGAAAAGGACTGTTGGAGTTTCCATTTCGTCCCTTTTCAAACTCTCTAAACATGAAAAGGACCGAGTTATCTTTGTCATTAAACTCGTTAAAACAATAGCGACAAACTTGTCCATCCAGACAAGAACGAGTTTTACTATGGTTAGGCTCGATAAAACATAGTGATAGGTTTGCCCAAAGGGCAAATTATAGAACAAGCATATGTTATCCTCCTCAAGCTTGACAAAAATAAAGAGCTACTGGTCGACAATGACTGGGAAAAAGGGAAGAAAACTTGAAGAATTTTATTGGTAGCAAGTCACTCTTGAACATGATGCTTTCACTCCATCACCATGATTGAGTCGGGTTGGGTTATTCCATTCACTGGTCATATCGCCATTGGTCCTCTGTACCATCCATATTTTGGGATTAACGCTAACAATCCATCTTAGTGTTGCCAAAATGTTCAAGAGAAGTCATTAAGAGAATTTACCATCTAGCTAATGCCTCATCCACTGCAATACCTTCACACTTAATTTTTCATGACCACCATTCCTAAACCTTGTATCATCAGATCATTTTCGTCTCTGGAAAAATCATTTTCTTCATTTCATGTCGTAGATGTGGGATGCATCAAGGCCCTCTTACGACGGGTCACTTCTTCTCGACATTAGCTCATTATCCAAGAAGTTGACTTAGTAGCAACCCTTTTAGTGCTTTGAAGCTTGCATGCCTGAATGGCAAGTTTCTCACTTCCGGTGACAGGTTTACATCAATGGCCTTCGACCGAAAGATTTTGCATGGTGTTTGACATCAGATCATCTATTCACCCCACATGAATTGTACTGTAGTACCTTGAGGGTCATTATCATTATCGGTGATTCCTCTCTCGCCTGTTAACAACTTCCATTATTGGCTGGTAATCAGGGGATGTCTTTCCATGTTCGACTTCAGAACATCTTTTCACATGGATCGACTTGTACATCGGGCTAAGATTGAACGATTTTTGAAGACCCCAGATGTAGTTTCATCCATCCGAGCTATGATAGATTCAGGAACATAAAGACATCAAATGTACACAGAAGCTACACAAATAGTCATCTAAGCCAGGTAAGATGACTCGTCATGTGAAGAATCACTAGTCTGCAACAGCAGATGATTGTCTGTCCTATGTACATGAAAATGAATTTATAAAGTTGGGCATGGGAATGCCTGCCTCAGCTAGATCATGAAAATAATATGATGATGTATTGTATTGTATTTACATAGGTCAACTTCCAGTTTGAATGGCTCAGATCCTCATGAAAAATCATTTCCCCCGACATCAAAAGATTTACAACCTCATGCTTTAGGGGGCAACTATTATAAACATATTTGGGCACTTCAACCCCAGTCAGATATGTCGATAAACCAAGGGCTCTTTAACCCTTAAAAGTGTTGTTTCATACCCTAAAGGATCATCGTCAACTGATTACATTATTTCCCAAAAGTTCCACCTGAAAAACCACTCAAAAATGGCCAAAACTGGACCATACTGACTGCTCCACTGTCAGGGTGCGATGCATCTCACCTTCTACACACGGGGGGTGTGATGCATACTGAAAAGGCCTTCTGTAGGGTGTGATGAGCGAGGATGGACAAGTGTTCGAGATAGTTTGCTAAGTGGATGATCATGGAATCTTCCAGAAACTTCTCATATGACACTTGCCTCTCTGAATTCGTCCAGGGATGAGTAAGAGATCCAAGAAATCTCCAAGTGGAACTAAGAACTATCAGTGGAATGACACTAATCAAAAACCTAGAGCTGACTCACACCCTTACAAGACATCTATAAATGGATCCCTCATCTGAGAGATCTAGAGGTTGGAAGTTTGTAATTTGTAAGGAAGTGCTCTTGGTTTATCTTTGAGAAGAGACATTGTATTGTTGGGTGATCTTGCTTTTCATGAGGTGAAGAGGGCTTTGATGCTGGGAGGATGATGCTAGATCAAACAGCTGGGTTGTAATCCTCTCTTCTACTATTAATAAAGTTCTTTGAGTTTTCCTCCATATAATCCTGTATTTGTGAATCTTGTTATTTGTAAATGCAATTGTATGGTCAATGTATTTCTTATTCTGCATTGTTTATGATATTATAGATCGAGATGCTTTGATAATGTTTTGTTACTTTGACTCTACAGGTATTCTCTAAAGTAGGACAAGTAGGAGAGGAGTTGCAAACTCTATCAAAGGAGAGAGAAGTCAAGAAAGGAGCCAAGCGAAAGATCCAGGTTGGTCTCCTTTACTTCTCTCTTCTCTATCATACATAAAGGAAATCACAAATTGCTTTGATTGTTTGTTTCTAAGATAGCTACCCATCTTAGTGGGACTAGCAGATTGAAAAGGCACTAGTTTTCTTGGAAACACAAAGCCCCTTTTGTTTCAAATGCTATCCAAGATGACTGAATCATTAGCTAAAGAAAGGAATAAAATTTTGGTAAACAACCTCAAACTAAAGTCATCCTTCAACCTAGTGCATCCTCATTAGGGAACAAAAGAATCTCTTAGTCGATGGGTAGAGGGGCAAAACATCAATTCACCGAAAATGGTAACCTCTCGTGGATCTCCTAGTGTTACAAGGATGTTAATATACATGTTTTATAGCTACAATCTCAAGTATATACACACGATAAGTTGCAAACACATAACTGAGAAAAACCACTTCAAAATATTAAAACTCTCAACACTAATTTCTTCAATAGCATAAATTGTTAGAAAATGTAATTGAAAATAATGTAATGTTGATTGCAAATTTGGAAAAGTACAAAGAAAAAGAATGCAAGCATGGAATTGGTGCATGCATGTCAATGTTATCTTTAATTAAGTGTAGTTTCAATGCTCTAAATATTTATCACATGCAAGAACTAATTTTCATTAAGGTGATATGGTGAGGACTGCGATCCAAAAGATACTTTTGGGATAATTTTGACTTGGTAAAAAATGATCATTTAATAAATTTGTTCAATGGGTAATTCGAAACCTTATATATTTAATGTATTTCACATGAAAGACTTGGTGATATTTCATTATTAATAAAACTATAAATATGTAAACACTTCATTTATTTAAAGTTAATGATTTTATGATTGAGTTCATTGTTAGACATAGCAATGTAAATCGTTTTGTAAGCCATAGGTTTTAAATTGTTGTTTGAGAGCCATTGGTAATGCAAGAGCATGGTCCAAATAGTTTTAAAATATGGTTGAAATCCATTTATGGAAAAATTTTGCTTTGTATACATTTTTTTTTCATTTGTACCTTTTTAGTTAACAAAGCAAGTTGTCTTGCAATTTATTCATCTACCGATTTCCATGATGTAAACTTTCTTTAATATTGATGCTACATAGTTTTTTATATTTTTATCTAAATAAAATCTTGTTGGGAATCCCAAGGGATACTTTCGAAAATTCATGGATGGAATTCCTAGTAACCCCATTGACTTAGACTAGTGTGGTAGGACCCAATGACATGACACTAACCAAATGCTTAGAAATGTTGACAAAAACCAAGTGATTTAGCCCCTTGAGATATCATAGTTGTTTAATTTATCAAGTATTGATTATTTTATTTATTATTATAGAACAAATAATATGTTTCATTACTCAATTATATGTTGAATATTTCTTGTCAACCTTAAGTAACAAAAAATTTCACTCCAAAGCTAGTTCAAATAAGTGGCATATGCTTTTAGAAGGTTGTGTAAGACAAATTTTACAATAATCTTAGAGAAGGTTTGCTTTTATTAGAAGTGAATCTAATACTTGTTATTCCTTTTCATGGTAAATCTATGAGTTATAATAAAATTTCCAAAACCCTATTTTTTTTAACATTAATGTTTGCAACCAATCTTTTAAGTACATTAAAATAGGAAGAGGGTGTGGAAATTACAAATGTAGTTAATTTTGGGCTAAGAGATTCTCTTTGTGTCTATTCTATATGAAAGTCTTCCCATGTAATGTTTGTGTTCCTTCAAAGTCACTCTTAAAAAATCATGTTATATTCTTAATGGATTGGATGTTATATGCTTGAAAGAAGTCATTATTTTTGTTTTTATTCTTATGATCTCATTCTTTTTATTCTTATGATCTTGTTCTTTTTCTTCTTATGATATCATTGAGCATTATCTAGTTAATTTCTTGAATATATATTCCTTGTCCTAGGATGAATTAAAAGGTGAAATACTTGAGTTCCTTTTTGTTTTCCTTGTAGGATTTATTAATAAAGATGGATTTGTATCATGATTATTAGAGTGAACCATTGTGCTACCACAAGGAGGAAGGTGAGAGCATATTTTCCATTCAACCTTCAGCTAATTTTGAGAAACCCTAGGATAGATGGAAAAAGGAAGAGTAGAGAGAGAGTGAAGGCCACTAGGCTACATAGGATGTTAGTATTGATTATGTGACCTAATTGTTTAGAATAATTAGGGTAATTCAATTATACCTCAAGATCAAATAATAGTAACAACAAATTAACAAAGGATGGAAAGAAAACTAGGGATAATTTGATAGTTTGATTTAGTTAGATAAACAAATTAAAAATTGAATACAAAAGAAACATAAAATAAAGGAATTGACCTATAAGAACATTAATGTTAATGTTGAGGATACTTAGGATAAATATGAGAGATAACATGTGCCAAGAGGGTTTCTCCACTAAAATGAACCTATGGAATCTACTACACCTTCCTAAAATGTATATTTCTTGTGATATCTCATACCATGTAATAAAAACAAATATATGTTCCATATTAAATGATAATTCATTGAATTTTTGTATAGAAAACCACATTTCCCTTAGAAAAGTGGCATTAATACCCTAACTATGTTGGAACCTCCCTTCAGGTTAAAGAGTTCAATTATACAACATGTGGGAGGGGATTAAACCAATGGAAACTACCTAGGATAAAGTAACAAACACTTGAAGGATGAAACAAAAATGGATTGGTACCTGTAAAGGTATTGAGCATGACATGAACATGAAACTCAAGAAAATGGAAGAGGAAGTAGAGAGGTATATCAATATTTGATACTGATGAAGATATTTTAAAAAGAGGAGCAATGTGATATAAATAGGAAAAGGAATGACCTCATAATGTAGTTAAATGTTAGACTATTTATTGGGATAAGTGTTTCATATGGAAGAGTCATACCTAAGGCTTTGATCATGTACCACTATTTTTTATCTCACACATCATATATTTCACCCAAAGGTAACACTCTATTCCATGAGTCATGACTTACAATATCATGATAAAAAACCTAAATTCATAGATCACTAGGCACTAAGGGCCCATGAACATGGGCCAAGGAATGTTTGCTAGTGTGAAACCCAAATTAAGAACCTCAAAATGGACTTTGGATCATTGAGGAATTGAAATGAAACATCCTAACCATTTCTCAGTTATATAAGTGAATCAAATCCATAAAAAAAGTATGAAATGGGAAAATGCACCAATTGAGCACCCTAAATCTTATAACAAAGACATATTTATGGGCAAAATAAAACTTGGAACCCTAAATAAATACTAAACATCAAAAGGGTTGTACATCTAGGCTAAGGCACCTTGACTCAAGGGAGAGTGGTCTACAACAAGAGAGCCTTCATAATGGAGGAGAAGAGATAATTTATTCATCATGAGTTAGTCATTAATTGACATGAAAACTAAGTAATCTGAATTATGAAACATCTAGTGGGTAGGCATATGTGAGTAGTAGAGTGCAAAATCCATATGTTATAGGAGTCAAACCAATGTTTGAGAGGGCTATTTTGGTATTTATCAAGTTGAACTCTCTTACTATATACACTAACCAACATTTATGTATCATATTATCATTGGATCAAACAAAAATTTACAATTGTATGGATGAGGAGGTTATAAGTGAGACATAATTTTATATGGTGGAATCCCAAAGAAGATAAAGATGTCTTTCTCTCTCATCACTAGATCCATAAAAATAGGAAGGATTGGTTTAACATTCTATTCACTCTTAGTATGTGTGACTTTAATATTATAGGAATTATTCCTCATTGGATATTGGGTACAATTATCCAAAATATGAAAATGAAGGATTGAAATCTTGTAGATATTAATAATGATTTTTTTGAATAAAAAAAGTGATGTCCCTTTTTTCAAGTGTTTTTTCAATTTACCTTCATCTTGTCAGCTCCTTATATCATAATAGTCTCTTTTTAATGGTTGAGAGTGGTATGAGACAAAAGTATTCCTTAACTTATATAACTTCACATTTTTAGTAGTTGTTTGATAAATACTTGAAAATTAGTTGTTTGTGTCTTTTTGTTTGAATTATTGTGAAGATATTTCCAATCTCTAGCAAATTGGCCAATTACTATAAAAAAAATCTACAAAACCCATCTACTATAGGCTTTCTATGGATGTTGTTTGAAATGATGTTCACTATTGATTAGGTCATTATGAGCTTTGAAGACTTAAATTATCCAGATATCAAAGTCCAATTGTTACAGAGTATTTTTTCACATTCCCAACTCTATATTTGAAGTGTTGTCCTTTGTGCCACTATCATCACAATTGTCGTAAAGCGACAAAAGATTTGTAAACTCATTCACCATGAATTATATGCTCAACATATCTATAAAGAGACGAATAACTAATTTATTTAAGTAATAATGGAAAAACCCTAATTTGTAAGACCAATGCTACCTTTAGTAGGAAAAACTGCGCTGGTAACCTTTTGTCTAACTAGTGACTAGCAAAAACAACGTGACTTTTGATAGGGAAATATGCACTAATCCTCTTCATGCAATTTCTCCAAAATGGTGCAAAATCTTCTCTTACTATAATCCTCGAGAACAACAAGCTAGTAGTTGTTGGATGAAGATATGGTCGAGTACTCCCGTTTAGAGCCTTGTATCCTACCTTTAGGGATCTTACCTATGGGATAAGGACCTTCTTCCCCCTTTGGTGGATCTCTAACCTCCTCTCCATCACTATAAATATGTTCTTCACTTTCCTAGATGGGTTGGTCATTGTTGGTTTCCATTCCTCTGCTCGATTGTGCTTAGATGCTACCATTTTGGTGAGAGAGGAAAGGAGAACTTGTTATGTTTGGCTTGGACTAATGGTTGTATGCTTCTCTTTTTAATTCATTAATATATACATCTGGTGTTTACTTTCCATAAGTGTATAAATCTTTATTCATTTAGCATGATGCTCCTTGATCTATCGTGTAGCTTATGTTTGAATTATACTATGTATTCTCTTGTATCTCTTGTTATCTTTTGATCTCTATTGTAGGTATTCAGATGCAAGGAATAAAGAGGAGTGAGCTTGGAAGCTAAGGGATCGATATCATCATCAAAGGTTGAGCACTTAGCATCAGAGTGAGGCAAGATTCTCTCTCTCACCTTCCATTTTTCAACATAAACTAGGAAATCATGCACTAGATTTCCTGGTTTGTTGCTAGATCCTCTCATAGGACTAGAGAGATCGCTTCTATCCATAGAAAGGATTGTCTTCACAAAAAAATGGTGACTCCACTGGGTATCGAACCCAAAATCTCTGGCTAATAAGATTACTCATCACAGATGTTTCTCAGGCAAGGGTAAAACAACCAAGTGAAAATGAATGATTGAACAAAGATATCGTGACGATGGAAAGGAGAAAACCAAGGTTCATCTAGCAAAAATAGGCTGATAAAATGGAAATCACGAGAGGTAAAAGTGGAAATGGTTTCATTTTTACACAAGCTTGAAACATGGGAAACTATGCTTGAGGATACTTGAAAATGGTTTCATTTTTTTACAAGCTTGAAACATGAGAAAAAACTATGCTTGGATTTGATTTCATTTTTAAACAAGATTGAAACAAAGATAAACTATGCTTGAATTTGAGTTTTCATGCCCCCAGCATAATGACTCAATTCGAGGTACATGCGCGCCAAGCTTCATTTCATTCACCAAAGTAGACTACTAGTTACTAAAATGTGGATGGAATGAAGGTTCATTTATGAGATCAAGTGAAAGACTCAACTGGGATTTTACAAGATCTAATCAAAGGCTTGAATTGGAAGGAGATTTGTTTAATTTTTTAATGAGCTTGACACAGGAAAGGAACCATGCTCGTGAAACCTTGTTTCATTTTTTAACGAGATTGATACAAGTAAGGAATTTGGGTCTTGACACCTTGTTTCATTCTTTAACGATCTTGACACAAGAAAATAACCATGCTTATAGGGACCTATTTCATTTTTTAACGAGGTTGACATAGTAAAAGAACTATCCTCATGAGGATAATTATTTTACCATGTCAACCTCATTAAAAAATGAAATAGGTCGCCATGAGGATAGTTCTTTTACTATGTCAACCTCATTAAAAAATGAAATAGGGACTCATTAGGATATTTCTTTTACCATGTCAACTTCACTAAAAAATTAAATAGGTCCCCATGAGGATAATTATTTTATTATGTCAACCTCGTTAAAAAATGAAATAGGACAACATGAGGATAGTTCTTTTACTATGTTAACCTCGTTAAAAAATGAAATAGGTCCCCATGAGGATAGTTATTTTACTATGTTAACCTCTTTAAAAAATGAAATAGGTCCCTATGAGAATGGTTCTTTTCTTATGTCAAGCTCGTTAGAAAATGAAACAAGTTGTCATGAGCATAATTCCTTACTTGTATCAAGATCGTTAAAAAATGAAAAAAGGTTTCAAGAGCATGGTTCTTTTTCTGTGTCAAGCTCATTAAAAAATGAAACAAATCCCCTTCGAATTTAAGTCTTTGACTAGATCTCGTAAAATCCACGTCGATTCTTTCACTTAATCTCATAAGTTAACCTTCATTCCATCCACCTGTTAGTAACCAATAGTATGATTTGGTGAATGAAATGAAGCTTAGGGGCATGTAACTTGAATTGATTCATTATGTTGGGGCATGCAAACTCAAATACAAGCATAGTTTATCTTTGTTTCAATATTTTGTAAAAATGAAACAAAACCCAAGCACATTTTTTTCTCATGTTTCAAGCTTGTGAAAAAATGAAATGATTTTCAAATATCCTCATGCATAGTTTCCCATGTTTCAGGATTGTGTAAAAATGAAACCATTTCCCTTATTACCTCTCGTGATTGTCATTTTATCAGCCTATTTTTGCTAGAAGAGCCTTGGTTTTATCCTTTCCACTGTCACCATATCTTTCGCCGATCATATGTTTTCACTCCGTCGTTTTACCCTTTACTAAGGAACATCTACGATGAGTAGTCTTATTAGCCAACTACTTCACATTTACATGTTTTGATCAGTGCCAACCTGACTGGAACCAGTTGCTATCCTTTTATACCACTCGCTCCTCAAAATGGAGTCCTCTTTCAACTCTGTTCAGACTCCAAAAATATGAAACAGTTGCCTAGCACTTGTCTTTTCGAACTCATAAAATTAAATGAAAATACGTATACTCAATATAAGTTTAACCCTTTTCTGGACTGAGATGGACTAGCTACAAAAAAGGAATACCTTAGTCGAACATGGCTAAGAGTTTCTCTTGAATACTGTTTTCTACCCTTTCAGATTCGAGAGACTATCAACGAAAATGGACCTCTAGATTTTTATTTTACGCCTCTTTTTCAAACTCTTTAAAACATGAAAAAGATGTTGAGTTACCCCTCCATCGAACTCATAAAACTTAAATGACACAGGACTTGTCACCATGATGAGACCAAGTTACTCCTTCCTAGGGCTTGTTAAACTTACTAAGATGGATTCATCTGAAGGATGAAATTATATGACAAGTATATGGTATCATGTTAAAGATTGCAATTAAAAATAAAGAGGTACTTTCTAGCAATAGTGGGCAGAGGGAAAAGGAAGTAAAGTGTGTTTTGTACCTTGTATAAAAGGAATCATTTCACTCTTGAACATGACACTCATCTATATCTTGTGTCGGGTTTGGGATATCCTCTCTTTGCCACTTTTCATCCTGAGTTGGGGAAATTTGTTTGCCTTTGATTCGATCACCCCTATTGTCATCATGACCTCTGATCCCATTTTAATTCAAATGCTTCCAAACTCTATAGTTGTGTCACCGATATGTTCAAGAGAATTCCTATCTGCAAAGTCAAAATTCCTCTACTTATTTGACCCTCTCTACAGCAATCATGAATCACTCCTATCATGTTGAGATATCCTATGTTTCATGGTGGTGATATGGGAAACTTTATGGCCCTCCTTCGATGGATCAATTCTTATCGACTTCAGCTCATTATCCAAGAAGATGATTTAGAAACACCCTTTCATTACCTTGGGGCTTGCATGCCTTAATGGAAATTTATTCGTGTTCCAAGACAGGCTTACATCATTGGCCTTCGATCGAATGATTCTATAAGTGTTTGACTTTAGCTCACCTATTCGCACTTGAAGATTGTATTGGTGTACCTTGAGGGTGATTGTCATTATTGGTGGTTTCTCTCGTGCCTATTAACGGTTTAAATTATTAATCGGTAATCAAGTGGTTTCTACCATGATAAAAGTCAACAAATCTATTTACATCGTTATATTTGTACTTTGGTCGGGATAGAGATGAAGACCCTCAATATCATCTGTTAAAATCCATGTTGCGAGGAGTGTTTTATCATTCATGATTATATACATGATTATTCTCATACGAATGGTTGTGTCCATGCCGTGGATCCATAGACATGATCCTTTTCAAATGGATAGCTACGTCCATACTGTGGATTCATGTATTATATTTTAATTCCTATTCATATATATTATCAGGCATATGTGTATACTAGAGATGTCATAAATTGTATCATGTTTGATTTGAAGGTCTCCTGATGGTGGTCTTCCAAGCTCCTTGCCTTAAATAATAAAGCACTTCAACCATCACTTCCTCCTTTTCTTTCATGCTTTAGGGGGAATTTTCTTCACACTATTAAGTCACATTCCCAACTCTATACTTGAAGTTTCGTCCTTTGTGCCACTGTCATCACAAATTTTGTAAAGCAACAAAAGCTATGTAAACTCTTTTGCCATGAATTATATACTCGCCACATCCCTGAAGAGATGGAGAACTAATGTCTTGGGTAATTTTGGAAAAACTTGTGAAAAACCCTAATTTGGATGACCAACTCTACTTTGAATAGGCAAATCCGTGTTGGTAACCTTTTGTCTAACTAGTGACTAGCGTTGGCAGCATGAATTTTTGATAGGAAAATCCGCGTTCATCCTCTTCAAGCAGTTTCTCCAAACTGGAGCAGAATATTCTCTTATTAGAAGCCTCGAGAATGATGAGCTGGTAGTTGTTGGATGAAGATATGGTTGAATACTCCCATTTAGAGCCTTTGATCCTACCTTTAGGGATCTTACCTTTGGGATAAGGACCTTCTTCCCCTTTGGTGAATCTCTAACCTCCTCTCCATCACTATAAATCCTTTCTTCACATTCCTCAATGGGTTGGTCATTGCCAATTTTCATTCTCCTACTCGATTATGCTTAGATGTTTCCATTTTGATGAGAGGAAATGAGAGTTTGTTAAGTTTGGCATGGATTTGGAACCATCCTAAAGGAGGCCTCCAACGTCAAGGAAATGGTTGTATGCTTCCCTTTTTGATTCATTAATAAATACATCTGGTGTTTTCTTTCCATAAGTGTATAAATCTTTATTCATTTAGCACAATGATACTTTATTTTTCATGTATCTTATGTTTGAATTATACTATGTATTATCTTGTATCTCTTGTTATCTTTTGATCTATCTCACAGGTATTCAAATCCAAGGAATAGAGAGGAGCGAGCCTACAAGCTAATGGATTGAGATCATCATCAAAGTTTGACTACTACATTTTTCAACATAAACTAGGAAATCTTGCACTAGTTTGTCTGGTTTGTTGCTAGATCCTCTTATAGGAGTAGAGAGATCGTTTTTGTCCACAGAAGAGATTGTCTTCCCACACCAATTCCATGCTCTCAATTAGTTTTTTTAAGTTAGAGTGTCAAAAGAATCTAAAAAAACTCTCAATCCTATGAGAGAGGAGGAAAACATATTACCATTATTTGTTCATATCTTGGCAAGAAATTTTTTGAATTATTCAAAGTGAAAAATTGGAGTTAGATTATTGATTTATGAATTGAGTGCAATTTGAATTCTTAGTTTATGATTTTTATTTCAATACTATGATATGAGGATGTAGTTTCCACTCCATAGGTTAGCTATTGTTATGTTTGTTAATCTAGGTGTGTTATAAAAAATGGAAACCAAGACACTACTAAGAGAAGGCGATGGATTATTTGTGTGACCAAACTATACAACTCTTGAGAATTTATACTTCTAAATCACTTTCGACAAGACTCATGTAATCAACATCATCATGTAAAACATAACATCATAAGTATTATGAGACATATGCAACATGTATATAAAACATGAATCTTATTTTTATTTCTTTGGAAAATACAATCTTCAACTTGATATTACATCATTAACCGACAAGATTCCACTTGTAGGTTTATCAATTGCTACTAAAAGAAAGTTCCATCCCTACTCGTTTATCAACTACTACTAAAAGGGACTATTGCAACTTCTCATTTATCAACTAATACTAAAAGGGACTACCTCCCCTGCTTGTTTATCAGCTACCATTGAAAGGGACTTCCCTTGAAAATAAATCTACTACTTGCTAGCTGTTGAAAAATGGAAGTGCTAAAAATAGCATTCTATTTTTAGCGGTTCGGGATGGATTCCTATTTTAGTCAGTCCCTGGACTAAAAATAGGAAGTAAAATTCAAATTTGAACTTAACAACTGTTTGAAAATAAATTAATTAATTCACCATGAGTTAATTACTTGAGAAAATTAAAACATGAAGTCTATGTGAGGACATGCAACAGTTTATCTATTAATTGAGGAATTTATGGCCATCAATTAAAGAGATAAGGATGAGTTCTATATTGAGTAGTAATTAGTTGGCTCAGTTAACTGAGTCAAGTCTAGTTATATTGATTTAAACAGTTTGTTTGAATTAAGTAAGTTCAGTTAGTTAATCCATGCTTGCATATAACTGTTGTACTTCAGATAACTGAATATTATCTCATAAATAACTCATGCATGTCAGTTCAGAGAAAGACCCAGTTGAGATCAAAGGAGGGACAGTGTACTATCAATTGGATGGATTTTTTCTATAAAGGAAAATCATCCAAGCAAAAGGATTAAGGTTCCTTGAGGATTGTGCAGTTTTACAGGGTGTGAGATCAGTGTGAGAGATCAATATTACACTTGGTAACAGGAGGATCACCCAGGAGAAACTGTGCAAGGAAAAAGGAGGCTTGGAGGGCAAAGGAGAAGGCTTAGGAGAAGTCTTGATTTCCTGTGAGCATCCAGGAGGATTGCACTGAGAGCTGGCTAGCTGTGAGAGCTAAGGCTTTATGTAATCCTGATGTATTTCCACCTTCATTTGTGAGGATTGTACTAAGAGCAGGCTAGCTGTGTGAGAGCTAAGGCTTTGTATAAATTCCATGTATGATAATATAGAGAGTGGGGTTTTCGGCTGGGGCTTTCCCCGGATTATATTTCTGTGTTATGTTTGATTGCTTTCTCTTCTCAGTTATATGTGTTCTTGGTTGATATTGCTCATATGTGATTAAGATTATGCAAAGTTTATGGTAGAAATAGATCGAGTATTATGCCTTAGTACATTACATATATCAGTTGATCTACAAGTGAAATTTCTACAAGGTATCAGAGCTAGCTGATTTGTAGAAAAATTCTACATGGTATCGGAGCACACCTGATCAAGGAAGAACAGTATACTGAGAGGAGATTTCAATGTTTTGAGTTTTGGGCCGAGAGTTTTCAGAGCATATCTAAAAATTTATGTACAAAAATTTTCAGAAAAAAAATAAAAATAAAAATAAAAATAAAAATAAAAATAAAAATAAAAAAAATAAAAATAAAAATAAAAAAAATAAAAAAATAAAATAAAAAAATAAAATAATAAAAAATAATAAAAAATAATAAAAATAATAAAAAAATAATAAAAAATAGTAAATAAATAAATAAATAAATAAATAAAAATAAATAAATAAATAATAATAATAATAATAATAAAATAAAAAATAAAATAAAATAAATAGTAAACTTGGATTCCTTGTTGAAAAAGACCCAAATTAAAAAAAAATCGGCTGAATCAAAGTTCGGATGAGGGAGATATTGTTGATTTAAAATCAACTCTTTTTCCAAAAAAAATCATGACGGCGGGAAAGTGGAAATAGATTGGTGTGCTAGCCAAGAACTTGTATGCACTTGAGGTACAAGATGCATGCAAAGCTTTGAGGAGCAAGGCAAAGGTTAGATACTTGGTGGTTGAGAGGGAGAGTAAATAACCTCTCAACATGCAGCACTAGAAAAAGTCTCAGACAATTGTGGAGCAGCCACAATTGGTGAAGCAATGTCAGGAGGTTGTGGAGCAGCCACAACTAGAGAAGCTGAGAGGAAATCAAGTAGAGACATCTACTCATGTAGAGACCTCTAGTAGGGGGAAACTTAAAGCTAGGTGGGCTGAGGGATGACATGTAGCCATACCTCTAGGTAGGAGGTGGGGCGATGTGGAGTGATCATCCCAAGGAGGAGGGGTAGGATCCTTGAGGTACCCAACCTCTTTGATTCGACTTTGCTATAGGAGCGCTAATGAGGAGTAGTAGAACTGACTGATTGGTTAGAGACAGATGCGGATGGAGCGACAGAGAAAGCTACAGTGCAGGGAATCCCAGGACAGTGCAAATCTAGCAGGCTGCAGCAATGTGAGAGGCACAAGTGTGTTGCACCAGTGCAGGGTAGCATAGAGAGGTGTGCAATGATGCGAGATGCATAGAGATGTTGCAGTAGCACAAAGGTCAGAGAGGGAGCACTTGTCAGCAGCAGGAAGAGCTTCAGCATCAGAGTATGTTTCTAGCCCAACAGAGAGGTCACTTGGGAGTTTTTTTTTTATGAGAGTTGCTGGAGCAACAAAACATGGTAGAAGTGTTGCATGCAAAACATTCCAGAGGTACAGGATCGGGTTTGAGTTGAATGCCTTTCTTGTTGAGAGGGAGTGTTAAAAATAGCATTCTATTTTTAGCAGTTTGGGATGGATTCCTATTTTAGTCAGTCACTGGACTAAAAATAGGAAGTAAAATTCGAATTTGAACTTAACAGTTGTTTGAAAATAAATTAATTAATTCACCATGAGTTAATTAGTTGAGAAAATTCAAACATGAAGTCTATGTAAGGACATGTAACAGTTTATCTATTAATTGAGGAATTTATTCATCAGCTAAAGAGATAAGGATGAGTTCTATATTGAATAGTAATTAGTCAGCTCAATTAACTAAGTCAAGTCCAGTTATATTGAATTAAATAGTTTGTTTAAATTAAGTAAGTTCAGTTAGTTAATGCATGCTTGCATATAACTACTGCACTTCAGATAGCTGAATATTCTCTCATAAATAACTCATGCATGTCAGTTCAGAGAAAGACCCAGTTGAGGTCAGAGGAGGGACAGTGTACTATTAGTTGGATGGATTTTTTCTATAAAGGAAAATCATCCAAGCAGAAGGATTAAGGTTCCTTGAGGATTGTGCATTTTTACAGGGTGTGAGATCAGTGTGAGAGATCAGTGTTACACTTGGTAACAGGAGGATCACCCAGGAAAAACTGCGCAAGGAAATAGGAGGCTTGGAGGGCAAAGGAGAAGGCTTAGGAGAAGTCTTGATTTCCTGTGAGCATCTAGGAGGATTGCATTGAGAGTTGGCTAGCCCTGAGAGCTAATGCTTTGTGTAATATTGATGTATTTCCACCCTCATCTGTGAGGATTGTACTGAGATTTGGCTAGTTTTGTGAGAGCTAAGGCTTTGTATAAATTCCATGTATGATAATACAAAGAGTGGGGTTTTAGGCTAAGGCTTTCCCCAGATTATATTTCTATGTTTTGTGTGATTGCTTTCTCTTCTCAGTTATATGTGTTCTTCGTTGATATTACTCATATGTGATTAAGCTTCCACAAATTTTATGGTAGAACTAGATCTAGTATTATGCTTTAGTACATTTCATATATCAGTTGATCTACAGGTGAAATTTCTACATGGTATTAGAGCTAGATGATATGTAGAAAAATTCTACACTAGCCTTGTTGATCCATGTTTCATCCATTTTTATACTCATATCAATTTCACAAACAAATAAATTTCTCACCTGAACCACTCACCACAAAAACCATAAAAAATGCCTTTGACAATCTCCGATTACTGAAAAAACCACCAAACGCATAGCAACATCAATCCTTAGTAATTAATAATTTCACCATAAAAACATATTTGTTGGATACATCAAAACACCAGTCACCAAATCTTTGATTCACCCCTGATGCATACGAACGCTATGCTTCTCATTGCAGTAACAACCTTTCACACATTCACAATCACCATAGTTTTACACATCTTGCAAATCCGATTAAGCATTTAAAGAATTTGGATTGATATTTTTAGTTCATTTAAATTTAGTTAACTTGTACTTTAATGCTTGCATCGGTATTTATTTTTTCTTTTGTCCTGCATCAAAAATGTCATTTTCAAGTGCTCTTCAAGTCTTCTAAATATCCTTACCTATCTCTACAAAAAAAATTGAGCTTAACTACTCAAGTTTTCTATTCTGAAATTTTTACAGGATTTAGTAGTTGTCCTTATAAATTTGGTGCATCTCCAAACTTAGATTTTCAGCCAAAACTATCTCCATTTCTATTCATTTTTCTATTGTGATACCAAATCATTCATGCCTCTTTTATATTATTTTTATTGCTGCCAATTTAGTGCATTTTCAAAAAATATGGCGTATAAATCCAAAGCTATTGAATTGTTTCATGCTTTAGGCTTCAAGCCTTTGTTATAAGCCCAAAGTGATTTTAGACCTATGTTGTATGTGGAATTAACACCAAGTTTAAGAGCTATCAACCTGTTCATACATAAAATAGGCCTAAAGTTCTTAACCAAATGTTTTCATATGTAACTTTGTTGGGCCCAAGCACCTTATCAAAAACATGTGTATAACCTTCCATAGGCCCTTTTCGTTCTTTATCCCTGAGGGATTAATTTAACATTGCACACATATATGCCCTAAGTCAAAATATGTGCTAAAAAATTGGTGTTGTGCTTTAATTTTGGCCTCCATATTTATTTCCCCGTTGGGCATTTGCTAACACCTTCAAGGTATCCCTTCCAGGATTATGTGTCATGTCGGTCCACCATTATTTTCCTCGTCTGGTCTATTGATTGGTCCCTACACTACACCTTCTACATGTCACTCTGTCATAGAGCTCAGTCAATATGGATGTCCTTAACTTGTGCCTTTTAATTTCCTTTTGGAGCAACGACTCTAGTGTGATGTGTCCTAGGCCTTATGCTATTGGTTCATGGATCAAACGTCAACTGCCACCATTTCCCAGTGTTGAATCATTTGAGAGCTTCCTCTAGTGTGCTAACTTGAAACATTCTAGGATATTGGGCTTGGGATGATGTGTCCCTATTGGACCACTATCATGCTTTTGGAAAGATCATGTACCAGCTAGGGTGAGAGGTCTCTCACAACTGCCACACATAGTTGACACCTAGTCAGCTTGGACGCCATAGCCAATGCACCTACTAAAACCTTCTAGGGAAGTCCTTTTGGAGTGAGGTCATGCTTAGGCCACTGAAATGGTTCCATCTAAGTGGTGACATGTGTCACTCATATTTGGCCCCTTCAACCACCTAAAAATGCCAAAAACATATGCCATGTGTTCCATGTACCAATGTCACATTGGCATCATCATGGACCAATAAAATACTATTGCAATGCATTCTCCTTTTGACATGTTCCCCAACCCTATGTCATCCTAAATTCAAACTTATGTTCACACATTTCTTTCTTCCGGGGAGGTCATCCTAAGGTGAGTTTTCCTATGTTTACCTCTACTTATTGAACTCCTCCAATCAAATGCCTTTTATACCTACTGACTCTTCCTAATATTACATCATCTGAGCATTCCAATATTTCTTGCAAATTCACATAATTTGGGGTAAGTCCACTAAGATTGTGTGGAAATGGGACCATTGCTTGGCCAATGAAAACTCATCCTAGTACTCTACTCTACTAACTCCTCTAGGGTTTGCATCATCCCAAACACTTTCCTTAGTGTGCACCTTTGACCTTTCAGGGAAAATTCCTTCGGGATGAGCTATTTAATGGGATCCATCACAAGCCAATAGAAACTACTTGTGCCGCTAAGGTATAATTCACATTTTCCTAGAAATTTAGTTTATATTATTCCGCCAAGGCTCCACCAACTCTTTGTGTAACTTTGACCTTAGGGATACCTGACTTTCACTGTTAATAACCTGTGTTTCAGGAGGCCTTTAGAAAACTTCTATATACCACTGGAAATATATTTTAGAGCCCTATCCATATAAGCGGGTTCCATATACATTTACGTTGATCTATTATTCTAGATATGGCTCCAAATTCTATGCCTATGAACAATTATTTTCCTTTTCCATACATGTGTTGATCTTCATTCTTCTTGCAATCTTCTCTTATTTTTCCATTTCATTACCTTTGATCTAGATAAAACACCATTGACACTTGTGACATCAATGACCTAATGAAAACATCTTTTTCAATACTTTTCCAACATCCTCCTTATGCCAACAACACCTTTGACAATGAAAAAATATAAATAATTGACATCAATGAACACCTCCTTTGACAACATATTCTAACAATATCCCATCATATTCTTTTCATTTTCCATCAATGACAACATGTTTCTAACAATCCCCCTCTTTGGAATTGATGGAAACATCATAAGAAAACAAAATAACATCACTAGTAATCAAGTAAAGATTAATGCACTTTTATTTTCTTCTCTTCTTCTTTGTGGATGCTGCCCCGCCTATGATGCACTTTTCCTTTTTGTACTTTTTCTGTAGTGTGCTTCTCCCTTTTGTTTTTTCTGGTTTGGTTCTTCTCCTCCCCTTTTAATGTATTTGATGTACTTCTCCCCTTTGACATCAATAGAAGATATACCAACATGCACCCCCTATCAATAATCTCCCCTTGTCTTATTGATCACGTGGGCCTGTCAACTACTTCCTCTTATGCTAAAACACTTTAGTTATCTCTAATATGATCTAAGAATCTCCTTTTCTATCCTATGGAGAAGGTTGAGTTGAAAGGATTGGATTAATTACTCCCTCTCTCTTGCTAAAGAAGCTCATTCAAGTACAAATGAGCCATTAGAAAAATCATGCATGTTAGTCTAAGTCTCAACCAATATTACATTCATAATAGTGCATCTTTATGGACACAAACACCTGACCTCTAGCAACAACAATCTATCCTATGCATTACTGACACCATCAAATTGTTAATTGATGAACAACAAATTATACCACTTAGAAGTTCTTATATGAAAAACATATAGGGACTCTCACCAACACATGCTTAGACCAATAACTCATCATATACTTTACTTGATAGACTTCTAATGGTAACAAGCTCACCATATTGAATTTCATTCAACATGAACATAAACATGTAAATCAATACTCTTTCAACAAAATTTGGTCTAACAATCTCCTACTAACAATATCGATACCACACTCTGACAAAAATATAATGACAACTAATACCAATTGTTAATACCAAGTGTTAACACCTTTATGACCAATGATACCAATTGCTTAATTGATACAAATTTTTCTAGTTATTGACCAATTGTTAACTAAGTATTCTCCCCTTGTAATCATTCCCTTTTCACACAAATCTGATGTTTGATACCAATTACTAATGTAATAATTTGGAATCACCACAACAGTCATACCATTCATTATGTCTACAACTTAAACTTTTATGCCTCAAACAACACTAATTTGCAACAATAACACCATCAACCTCTGTCTTCCATGCTTGTCCTTAAGCAACAAATAACTGATACCAATTGTTAATTGAGTAATCTGATGCCCAAATGTTAAATTGAGTATGCTCCGCTTGTAGTTATGCTCCCTCTTTAGCATTAGCAATATGTAAACATACTCACACAAGACAAGGAAACTTTGACACTAATCAATTTATCATCTGTATTTTTCAATCACTATATATACTCAGAATAACTATCTTATTTGACAACATCATTAAATCATCCAAAAGACATACTACTTAAGTCCTTTAAAATCAACCATAGTTTTTAGCAACACCAATCTACTTCAATAATTTTATAAGCTACGGAAAAAAGAGGGAATACTTCCCTTATTATTTAGATACATTATTTGGTATGTTCATTTCTTCTCCTTGCATCTATCCTTTCTAGCTTCTCTTGAAGCTAACCTCTTATTTTCAACAAAGAGGAACAAGGGATCTACTCCCTTTGAGTAGATTTTCTCTGTTTTTCTTCCACATTTGGGTATGCTGAGTTTTTACTTGGTCAACACCATGATCTGTTTGCATGTGTTGATCCAGTACTCTTTCCTGACTAAGTTACTCCCTACCAGAGTTTGAGCATACAAACCACTAGTCATTCCTATTACTAGCACTAATTAAAGGAAATCAATAAATTATCTATTTCTCTTCTTTCTCAATGTATGTGCCTACTTTATACAATTAAAAACTTGTAGAGTTGTTGATCCTTTTGACCAATTGAAGTCTCTTTCTATTGCAACTTATATAAGAGAGATAAACTACATGGATTTCGGGCTCTACTATGTTATTTTCTATTAATTATATTTAAATAGAAACACTAATTTTTGTTGCCTCCCTGCACCATTTGACGTGCCTCACTTATTCTTGTAATAACCCATATAGCATTCAAATTTATTTATAACGGGTTGAGAATTTATTATTACATATTCTCTACTATCATATCCATTATATGCTTCTCTACATTTGTTATGCCTTTGAAAAAAATTTCCCTGATGGAAAAGGCTCCATGTGCATAGTTGGTCAAATTACTTTGAGCAAATCAAGGGTGCTGCTAAAATAAAATGTTCTGCCTATGATGTTGCAACTTTT
The DNA here is from genome assembly GCA_031772625.1 of Pinus tabuliformis. Lineage (NCBI taxonomy): Eukaryota > Viridiplantae > Streptophyta > Pinopsida > Pinales > Pinaceae > Pinus > Pinus tabuliformis. Next base: position 801,215,855 of record CM062805.1, on the reverse strand, counting down.
GTTTTCTCTAGACACTTTGAGGAAAAGTTCCATGCATTACCACAACAAAAACATGTGATGGGATACATACGTTTGTTTTATTTCTAGAAGTTTGTTCTTCTCCTTGTGGTTGTGTTCTTTTTTCTGCTACTACACTAATGTTAGGTCTTTCTTTAACAAAGTCGATGGGTCCCTTTAATGTTGCTCCTAAGTTACTTTCAAAAATCAATGTTGTCATATCTTGATTTGGGATTTTACTTCCTCTAATTTCAACCAAAGCTTCAAAACTCTTTGCATGCTTCTGATAATTGAACAAGTGCTCTTTTAATATAATGATATCAACTTCCATTTTTTGATTTGACGTTTTAAGCTTCTTAATCTTATAAAATGCTGATATGATTTTCCTTCTCAAATAAATATTTTCTTCAAGATCTTCCAACTCAATAGATGAACTACTAAATTCACCACTAATTTCTATTTCACTCCTAGTCTATTCAATATCTTGTTCCCTTGCTAACTTTATGGATTCTTATGTTGGCACATGAGATTCCCTATCTACCCCGTTACTAGAAGTGGACCCATTGATTTCTTAAAAAAATCCTAGATTTTCTATCTACTAGATGAGAAACTATCTCTTTCATTGGAACTTGAAATTGAGAATCTTGAAGACGAATGGCATGTTTTCCTACAATAACAAAAAAATAACAACTTACTTGTAGGTTGCATATCCTTGGTATTCTCTATGCACTGATCAAAAATTTAGCATATTGATACAAGGTAGTAATCCTATGATTCATGATCTTTAACACTTCAAATATTTGATTACTCCATTATTCAGAGAAAGGCTCTTGAAATCATCAACAACTAGAGTGTCTTTCTCATAAAGGGTCTACAACTTTTCCCATATATCCTTGGAAGTCTTGCAACAAATTAATTTCTCAATATTTGACTTAGACAACCCTCTCAAGATCTCATCCATGGTTTAATCACCAACCTCACTATATTTTAATCCATTCTCCAAATATAACCATACATCCAAATCAAGATCTTGCAAGTAGTTTCTCATTCTTACCTTCCAAGTTATGTAATTTGACCCATTCAAAAATAGAACTCCATCAAAGGTAATATAGTATTGGTTCTACATGAACCCTAATATTCCTTCCAGCTATTAAAATGATTTTGAAGGAACCTAGTGCTCTGATACCAATTTTTAGAAACAATGGAAACCAAGAAACTATTGAGAGGGGCAGGGGGTGAATGAGTGGTGTGACCAGATTATATAACTCTTTGTGATTTATACTTTTCAATCACTTTAGAAAACACTCATGTAATAAACATCATCATGTAAAACATAACATCATCATTATTATCATACAATTCGACAACATATATATAATATATCAATACTCTTTTACTTTCTTTGGAAAATACAAGCTTGAATTGGCTATTATATCACTGCTTGACAAGCTTCCACTTGTAGGTTTATTGGATGCCACTGAAAGGAACTTGTATCCCTACTCGTTTATCAATTTTCACTGAAAGGAATTACTTCCCCTGCTCGTTTATTAGCTACTACTGAAAGGTATTATTTCCCCTGCTCATTTACCAGATACTACTAAAAAGGACTACTACCCTTGCTTGTTTATCAACTACTACTAAAAGGGACTACTTTATCTCGAATGAAAGCTACCACCTACTATCCTTGTTGATTTATCTTTTATCCATTTTCATACTCAAATCAATAGGCCACTTTCTTTCATAAACAAATAACTTTTTGACCTCAACGAATCACCAAAAAAACCCATAAAAAACACCTTCAACAATATCAAATTATTGAACAAACCACCAAACACATAGCAACATCAATCCTTAGCAATCACTAATTTCACCATAAAAACAACTTTGTTGAATACATCAAAACACCATTAACCAATTCGTTTGTTTCCTTATCAAAAAAATTTCAGACATCAAAATTGATCTTTGATTCACCCCTAATGCATACTAAAACTATGAATCTTGTTGCACCAACAAACTTTCACACACTCACAACCAACACTGTTGCACACATCTTGCAAATTTGATTGTGCGTTTAAATAATTTGGATTGATATTTTTAGTTCTTTTAAATTTAGTTAACTTGTACTTTAATGCTTGGATGAATCTTTATTTTTTCCTTTGCCTTGCTTCATACATGTCATATGCATGTGATATTCAAGTCTTTTAACTCTACTTACACGTCTATGTAAGAAAAGCTAAGCTTAAATACATTTTGTTATTTTAATTTTTTTACAAGATTTAGCGACACTTCTTCTAAATTTGGTGCATCTCCAAACTTATCTTTTCTATCAAATCGATCTCCAATTCTGTCCACTCCACTATTTTCACTTCCAACTCACTCATTCTTCTTTTATATTATTTTATGTGCTACTAATTTTGTGTATTTTCACCAAATATGGCATATAACTCCAAATTTGTTGACTTGTTTCATGCTTTAAGATTCAAGCCTTTGTTATAAGCCCATAACACTTTTATACCTCTGTTATATGTGGCATTAATGCCAAATTTAAGTATTGTTGACTCGTTCACACATAATCCTTCAACTATAAGCCTAAAGAGCTTAACCAAATTCTACCATATATCGCTTCACTAGGTCCAAGCACCTTATTAAAAATGTGCATATAACCTTTTTTAGGCCCCTTTCATCCTATTATAGCTTATATTGTGTTTGAATTTTATTTATCAGTTATATCACTATAGGGAGTTTAAACTCAATGAAACTCCTTTATGTTCTTCACCCCCCCACCAACCCCCCCCTGCAATTTTTAAAAGTAAGGAAGTATTTTGTTTGTGGTAATACATATTGCGAATCACTAAAAGTGGATCATTAAAGAATTGGCTCCAAGAAGGAAACACTTGAATATGTCTTGAAAATAACTAAGGCAAGAGAGAGATGTGATAGTGGCATATCAAAATGAAAACAATTATTAAAGAGCGGTGCTATAGTTGCAATGTGATCAAAACACAATTGCAAATCACGGCGGTAGTTATATGAATCACAACGGCACTTAACAAGAAAGAAACAAAGTAATATATCAGAATCATAAAATAAACAAATGTTAAAGTGTTAAAGATCCAGACCTGAAATATATATACTATATTGTATAAGCCCGGCGGTCCGCGATATCACATAACGCTTTATGCATATGCATTAGGTTCCACCAATTGTGATAAGCAATGGTAAAGCCAAACTCGAAAAATATATATATTATACTGTAAAGTCCCGACAGGTCTGCAATATCATCTAACGTTATATATATCTATATATGGGTTCTACTGATTATGATATGCGATGGCCGGATCCAATAAAGTCTATACGTTATGTTTTATAAATCTGGCGCGTCCATCATGTCACTGTTTATTAAGGATTGGGCTCATATGATAATGGAAAGCGTTAAATGTGATTGCGATGTCCAGACCTGAAAAAATATACACTGCGTTTTATAATTCTGGCTGTTCCGCAAGGCATCTTATGCATATGTGTTAGTTCATTCGCCGATTGATATCTGCGATAAAGTTTCTGGACCCGATAGTCTATACAATATGTTTTATAACTCCGACGCGTTCATTATATCGCGATTTTGTTAAGGATTGGTTCAATACAACATTTGAAAGTAGCGATTGCGATTTGTGATGGGAAGTCAATGAAATGCTGAATAGGTAGATCCGATGGATTTATGAAGCAGAGTTAATTCTTTTTCAGTTCCGTAGTTACCAAAGGTTTTTGTTAATTTCATTGGGTAAAGGGAAGAATCAGTGTTAGAGCCGAATCCGAAGGAAAGGTGATTGGTCAGGTTTATGTATGTTTTTTCAATTAGAACACTCCCGACATATATGCATCCCCTTTCAAAGCTTTTGGTGTAGTTTTACATTTTTTATGATTTTTAATATTTTATATGAATAATCTCAAATAGGAAGTAGTTTTATAATTGTTATAAAGTAGTTTACTAGCTGTTTCAAGAAATCAGTTTCCAAAACTGATTTGATAGAAGAGATAAAAGCCCAAAAAGGGAAGTGTAATAGGGTTGTTGGAATTTTGGAGAACCCGGAGACTAGGCCATTGTATTCCTGGTATAACTGTTGATTAATGAAAGAATCAAATGTTTCCATGAATTGTTGGGTATAATTTTGTAACTTCTATGCCATGTGTCATCTTATGTTTTCTTCTTTCAAGTATAGTAATGAAGTTGCAGGTTTTTATTTGCTTATGTAGATAAAGTTAAAATTCCTTAAAGGAGCGCTCCTATACTTGAAGTTTTCACTTTCATTTCTAAGTTATAGATAATAGTTTTTGTGTAAGGTAGTATATTCTCTTTAAATTCTCCAAGGGTCGCAGATAGTAGTTTCTGTGTTAAGCGGCATATTGTCTATGATTCAATTCTCATTTTCATAATTCTTCTAAGTGACGGATAATAGGTTCTATGTTAAGCATCATATTATATTTAACTTCTCACTCAATCTTTCTTCATTCATCATTTATATCTGGAATCAAATGGCATTCTGAGATGTTCTTGTCATACATGTATTAAGGGTTAAAGACCAAGTTTTCCAGGTCCTTCATTTGAGAACACAATAAACAACAAAGTGAAAAAATAAGTGACAAAAAACAATAATCATTAATTTCTTAAGCACAATTTCTCCACAGCTAGGGAATTGGTTTCTTAAGGTACAACACATCCTTTGGCCATGAGGGATTATTTAACATTGTACACATCCCTGCCCTCAGTCACAATATGTGCGCGAAAGTTGGTGCTTTAAATTTTGCCCCCAATTTTATTTCCCTAACATTTCCAAACACATCTGAGGTATCCCTTCTAGGATTACATTTCATGTTCGTCTACCATTATTTTCTTTATGTCCTCAATCCATTGATCCCTACATTGCACTTTGTACATGTCTCTTTTCTCTGTCCATTGTTCCCTGCAACACTTCATACATGTCATCGTGTCCCAGAGTTTTCTCAACCTAGATGTCCTTGCCTTGCTCCTTTTAATTTCCTTCTAGGGAAGTTCCTCCAAAGTGATGTTTGTCAAGGCTTTTGTTATTGGTTCTCAGCTCTAACATCAAATCCCACCATTTCCTGAAACTGAATCAACCCATAGCTTCCTCTGCTGCATGAACTTGAAACCTTTGAGGGTCCCGAATCGAGATGATGTATCCCTTGAGGACAACAAGTATGCTCTTGGCCTAATGGTGTACAAGTTGAGGTGCGTTTTCTCTAAAAACTGCCACATTTTCTTGGATCCTAGTTATCCCAGATGCCATAGCCTGTGCACCTCTTAAAACCTTCGAGGATAATGCAATGCTCACATCACCAATGTTGTGTATTTCCATCTAAGTGGTGCCACATTCCACTCATATTTTTCCCCTTAGACCACCTAAAATGCCAAAAAAAACATGCCACATGCTCCCTGTATTAGCATCATGCTAATGTCATCACAAGCCAATAAAATACTATTGCAACACCTTCTCCTTTTTCCATGTTTCACGACCCTACATCATCCTACATTTAAATTTATGTGTGCACCTTTGTTTCTTCTAGTAAATTCCTTTATGGGTGAGATATCCCATGGGGACCTCAACTTGTTTAACTCTGCCAATCAAATTACTTTATTTCCTATTGACTCTTGTTAGGCTTAAGTCATCCTAGGAGTTCCAAAATTTGAAAAACTTCACACCATCTGGAGTAAGTCTATCAGGATTGCATGGAAAGGGGACCAACGCTTGGAAAATGAATGCTCATCCCATTTCTCATCTCTACTGACTCCTCTTTGGCTTAAATCATCCCAGGTGCTCCCCTTAGTGTGCACCTTTGATCCTTCTGGGGACAATTCCACTAGGATGAGCTATGTATGGGCTCCACCACTGGCTAATAGAAACTACTTCCAATGTTACCTTATATTCCATGCTCACCTGAAACTTTAGTTTAGTTTCTTTTTCCAAGGCTTTGCTAACTCTACCCCATTGATCATTTTTTCATCAACTATGGTCCTTCTCCACATTTACCTCCACAACTTTGACTTTGGGGGTACTTGACTTTGACTGTCATAACATGTGATCCAGTAAGCCTTTATAAGACTTCTGTAAACCACTATAAATATCTTTCACATCTCTATCCATGTAAGTGGGTACTAATTGTATTTGAGGTCATATTCTATTCTAGAAATGGCTAGAGAGTCTCTACACTTTAACAATTCTTTTCCTTTTCCATACATGTGTTGATCTTCATTATTCTTGTCTTCTCAACTTTTTTCATTACATTACTTTTGATATAAATACAACACCATTGACACATGTGACATAAATGAACGAATGGAAATACCTTTTCAAATAATTTTCTAACATCATCCTTATGCCAACAACACCTTTGACAATCACAACATATCAATAATTGACATCAATGAACACCTCCTTTGACAACATAACATAAAAATTTATCATCATCTTATTTTCCTTTTCCATGCATGGAAACATATTTATAAAAATGTGTTTGTAACATCCCCCTATTCTACCCTTATTCTTTGTAATAATGATTGTGACTGTAACACCATCATGGAGAAACATGACTGGATGAACCCTAATTAAGCATTTGACAATTATTATTTAAAATTAGTTAATTAACGTAGCTAAGGAAGGGAGAACCTTACAAATCCTTGGTTTGATGGAAGCTTACATGCTCATCTATTTTGAAAATACATGACCCATACCCAACTAAACTTAATGTTGTAGTCGCTTGGAAACCTTGGGAGGCCATTACCAGACAGGATTTTAGTGTGCTACAATTGGAGAATAATTGGGTTGTTTCCATTCATTAAGAGATTGGACTGGGGGAATGGAAGTTGAGGGCAATGTCCATTCATTTTCCCTTGTCATGGATCAAGGAGACAACTGAGAGGCACAACCCTTTAGGAAACTTTAGTATGAGCCAAGTAGTTCTATGAGGAAAATGTGCTTTAGAGACAAGTAGGTCTCTCACATCTACATAAACGGATGCATATTACCTAGGTATACATGCATAATAAAGGAACATGAATGAGGTTTTAGACTCACTTTAGTTCTCTATCTCACTTTATTTGGCTCTATATCATGTTATATAAAATTGGTTCTTTTTCCATTATAAGGTGTTCAATACTTATTATAGACTATGTGTAGTTGTAGGTTATGGTATAGTTGACCAAGCAATACTAGAGTTGATTGTCAAGCTTGTAACCTAGAGTTGGTGCTCTATGACCATGATTCTGTGCTCTGTGACCCTTGTTGAAAATACCTATGATTGTTTCTGAGACTATCGAGCTCCTGTTCTTAGCCTGTGTGGTATGTATGAAGCCTAGTGAATGATAAAACCATTGGTGTAAACTTCTCCTATGATAATTTCCCCAAACTCTAGATTTATCGTAGGGGAGGTTAGTTACAAGAAAGGTCACCATGTAACTTGCCTATGGTTGGGCGGAGAGTGGGAGTACCTCCTTTACTTTCCAACTAATTTAAGTAACAAAGATAAGTATAATGGATTAAGCATATTTTATTGTGAGTTATGATAGTGTTTGTTTATGCTACTGGGCGATATTTTCTTCTATAATATTAATGAACGAATACTAGAAATCACTGTATGTTCATGGTAGATAAGTTGTCTTATATGTCTCTATGGTTATATTTAATTTTGACACTATGTGATATTTATCATCTTCATGAACTGCAAGAGTACTTATATGATTATTATTGATTGTCTAAGGGTACTCAACTAACTTGTTATTACATGTGTTTCTAATCATTTTACATGTTTATGGATTTGAAAGATCACAACCATTACCATGATGGTAGGCCATCTTACATTTTATGATTTAATTCATATGATAAATTTTAAATGAGTATCTAGATAAAGACGATGGTCACTTAGCCCATGAATGATGTGATGATTATGTGAGCTATTCACTATTATATACTATTATAACCAAGAATTGTAATTAGATATAATGCCATGAGTTTCATTATTTTAAGTATGGTCTATATCCCTCTTATGTGATCATGTAAACTAAATTTCTCCTTGAAAATGAATGAATAAATCCCAAATCATTGACCTATAATAGATCCCAAAGATGAATGGCCTTGCATGTCTCATCTTGTTTAATGTTGAAGTTGATTCAAATGACCATAGGATCCATACCTTTCTTTTAGTTGTGGAGTTGTTGTAATTTGGGTTTTGATGGAGCCTTTTTAATTTCTTTTGGAATAGTAAAATGCTTTTGACAGTATTTCTCAAGCCTTGGACATCATTCTCAGGAAATTTTGTGTTTTGGAAATGCCCTTTTCCTTAAGAAATCTTCCCCACATTCCCCATTCTTTTTTTTATTCCTCATATTTGCTACAAAATTTGAGTGAATACAGGTATTTGACGATGCCAAGGACTAACACAGCTCTAAGGAGGATGGATCATCACAAGTTTGAATCTTTCTTTTTTGAGTTGATGATATTTGGGCATCTGGGGATTTGGCCAACAAGGAAAGGCTCTTTTAAGCATCACCTAGACATATCATAGGAATAGATATCCCTCTTATAAGCCAATTGGATCTAGGTATAGATTTTGGGCTCTTGGGTGATAAGAGGAGTGCATGTATGTAAGGGACTAAATGTGAATAGGGTTAGATCATTCCAAAACAACTTAAATCCAAAGATCTAGGAGTATAATAATTGCCACATCATTGAAATGTAAAATGTGTAGTGAACCATATATAGTGAGAAATCGTTACAAAACACGAAGGGGGCAAGCATGGTTAGACCCACATGCTAGAGTTGACATGACACTACCATGTGGAATACAAATGGATGCCACATGCCAGTATAGAGATGATTTAGACATAATATTGTGTTGCCATGGTGGGGATATGTGGAGCCTTGAAACTTCCCATTACTCATTTCCCCTTGCCTTTGTTCATCATTGAATGTTGTAGGCAGTGACAACCCTAGTTGACATGACCTAGTCATAAAGGCAGGCCCATTTATAATGACTTGTCAGGGTAACCAGGAGGCCATGTGAGCACCACATGATTTTATCATTTCCCACTGCCCACCATTGGAATTTCAATATGTTGTATGAGAATGTTGGTGAATAGATGTCGATCCAATTATAGTTCAAGTGAAAAACACCTCTTGTCACCCATTGCTCACTTCTCTCATCTCTTTGGTTCATGATTGGGTGATGATATGCTCGGTGACATGGAATGGACTTGATACTAGCATGAAACACATACACCACGCATCAACCACCACTTGATTTTGGACACTTAATAGCAAAGGAGAACGAGTGATGGAGTACAATGCTAGTACTAGTGTGATGTGGGTTTATAGACCCCAACAAAATTAGAAAATTATTCAAAATGAGTATAATGGGAAGTGTCTTGCAAACACAAGAAGGAGGGTCCTATGGGAGTTATAATTGAGATGATGTGGAAATTACCACATTAATTCCATGTAGGAACCCAAGGTGATGTGGACCAGTACATGGATGATGTGGCAGTGATAGGTGGATGCTACATGGAAGTACCATGATAGAATGGATTTGCGTTGATGTGGAAGATCAATAAGGACCACATGTCAGCATTATGTGGATTCCTTGTGGTAGGCCAATGTTGATGTGGCCTTCTCTTATTGGTCAAAATTCAAGAAGGCATAACTTTCAATTAGAGAGTCAAATTGATATACAATTTATATCACTAGAAATATCTCAATGAACTAGATGTGATAGTGGTATTTATTTTGAGATTTGAATTAGTTGTAAAAATAGGGTTTTTGTGACCCCTCTTGATAGTAGACATTGTAGGTTAGTTCAATTCAATAAGTAACACCTCTCATAGCCCAAGATAGTATAATTGGTTGGGAGGAAGTGTTACAAAATGGTATCATTGTGTTTGTTCAAATTCTAGGCCTAAAGGGCCATAAATGCAACACATGAAACAAAGGTTCAACACTAGACCTATAGGGATAGTGATAGAGGCTCTGATATAAGGTGGTATTAAAGCCCAAATTCAGGGACTAGATGGGCCTTGAAAGAGAAAGTTAGAATATTTTACACATATTCGTATTATTAGAGCTTAGGTTCAACACTAGACTTGAAAAGGCCCACATATAAAACTTAATATAATGGAGTGATTAATGCATATGTTGAATTTCTTTGAATTTAAAACTGATTTGGTTACTGACCTTAATATAATGCTTACCCCCGGATGCGGGTGTTGGATTGATAAGGACGGGCGAGCCACATGCTACGCATGGACTGCCCCGTGTTAACCCCACGGCTACCCGGAGAAGGCCGTCATATGATAAATGAGCCCCTTACACTGTTAATGCAATTAATGGCGGAGAGGCGAGGTAGATGGAGGAGCAGGGCGAAGTTAATGAGCGCCTGCGACGAGGGAATGAAGTAACATATTACAAGCTTGATGGGTCGGGCAAGGAATTCTGGTCTGAGGAGAGTTGGTGGGTGCGGAAGCACAGAGGGCTGCGGCCGCGGAAGTTTTCATCACCCTGCGGCTTGGAAACCTGTCTCTATTGCCATCCTTGTCGCTGGATTGGAAGGAGAAGGCAATTGGCAAATTTGCAGCGACAATTCTGGAAATGGAATAGTCTGCTACCAAGGGGAGGAATTCAAGGTGAGGGTTGGGCACCAGAGAGCGATTTGGAAAGGAATTGGTTCTGCAACCGATTTCAAGCTCACCCTCAAGCATACAGAGGAAGCATCAGATTCATCATGGTTAAAATTCGAGAACGACAGCCCAGCAGAAGGGGTCCATCGAGAGGATCCTCCTCACGAACCCCTGCAGCAGATGAGCATCACCACTGCTGTTGCTGTTATTGTCATAGGCGAGCCCGGGCAACCCCGCTACCCATTAGACATTTCGTGGAGGTCGGGAGTTCCAGTGAAGGGAAACCGGAGCTTCCTTCCTTTGGCTCTGTGGTATTCACCCTGCAAAGCTCTGAGGACAACGCAGGCGTTAATGCCCACATATCAGTCCTGTTTACCAAAATTCCGGAAGGCAATGGGGATGACATCCCTCAGGGCTTGCTGGAGAAGCAAATGGAAGGCCCGGGCAAGGAAATTGTTACTGGAGAGCAAGCGGCTAAGGAAAAGGACACAGCTATGGTGCCTCCAGCGTCTGAAGCTGGAAGCATGGGGGAAAAAAGCTCGCAAGACCTCTTTCCTCCAGTGGGGCCAGCCCCTCCAGGCGTCGACGAAGAGATATGGAGGAAAATGTGGGAAGGACGAGCAGAGGGTGATGGTTGGGCGTACGTGGTCGAAGACAAGAGCCTCGGTGAAAAGGCGGATGCACATCTCGCGGCCCTCCTTCCATCTTCAGCTCGTCTCCAGGACTAGCGCAGCCGCGGGTATTTTGCTCTTGTTATTTGGTAATGTTTGCTGGTAGTTGATACTTGTATCTTTGCCTTGTTTAATTCTGTCGAGTCTCTGGTCAAGTCTCAATTCTGGGTGGTCTAAGCTGATAGCTGACACTAGTGACTCTGTCATGCTCACATCTGTCTGGTCTACGAGTCAGTCTATCTTAGCAGTAAGCCCCTGCGTGGGCAGTCATGTGTCTGGTCTACACAATGTTGCTCCTCAGGGAGTCTGATATTTTCTGCTTCTGTTTTGAGAACTCGGTCCGGTGCTGCCCCTGTGTGGGAGCTTTTGTTGTCATGGAAAGTTCTGGATGGTTTTGGCGAAGCTGCCCCTGCGAGGGAACTTTTAGGTCTATGGTCAGGATTCCCAGGGTGCTACTGCAGGCCCTGGAAGGCATGTCTTGATGTTTGTAAATTTTTCTTGTACATATAATATATTGCTTAGCTAGTCTTTTACGGAGAAAAAAATATAATGCTTACATTTTTTATTTATTTATGTACTAACATGGATTTTAGATATGTGGATAACATCAAATAAAAATTCTTTAGATCAACATGCTTAATTTTGGCATGATAATGTAATAGATTAATATGTTTATGCTTGATATAACTAGCAACTATGTGTGTGTGACAACACATAAGAATATACCAATTATATTAGGAATTAGAGGAGTGAAAAACAATATGGTAAAACACAATATGGACCAAGTCCATCTTGAGAAAAGGGAGAAAATTTTCCCTAATATAAAATATACCCTTAGGAGCTTGAAAGATAATTTGAAGAGTTGCAAAGAAAATAACAAAGGTCTTATTAGGAAATCAGAAGAACAAGAAAAAATGAATGAAATGATACTAAAAAAAATGGCCTACATGCAAGGATTGTTGTAACATGCCTCAAGAACTGGAAATATGGAAGGGTAGAAACATGACAAAACCAGAGAGAAATGTCGTAACGTTGGGGAGAAAAGAAGTACATTGACATGTTGGGTTTGTGGAGAAGAACACCTAATCCATGCATGGCCTTACAAAGAATTAAGGAAGAATAACTCATGTAAACTCTAAATACATGAAACAAAAACCAAAAATGCAAAGAGATATGAGGAACATTGCCAAAATACCTCTAAAATTATGAAATGTTCATCTTGAACTATTTAGAAATATTTTTGGGATCTTAAAGTTGTTGTAGACCTCTAGGAAGACTTTGATTAATTTTTTTTGCTTGTACTAAGTTCTCATGTTGAAGTAAATATAGAATGTTATATGTGTTATGAATCAAGCTGTTTTTCAATTGTTCATGTGTCATTGGATACATGTTTATGTTTTGTTGACTTTGAGCATGGCCATGCTATGCGTTGTTTATCGTGTGTTTTTTTTTCATTTTCTCTTGATTCCCTTTGTGGTTTGGTCTTGATTTGATTCATTGGGTTTGGGTGAGGAAATAATCTCATGAAGAAGAGCTGAATAAAACCCAAATTGAAGTTCAATAATTTGATTGATTTTTGTCTATGCAATAAACTACATTAGAGGGAAAATGAGGATAATGGGTTAGCCAAGGGGCCTGGTTGGTTCTACATGAACCAACTGGATAATAATATCTCAATTGTAAAAATGGAATTAGAAGGATGTTACCTTAACTAAAAATATGCTTAGTTGATATATTTTTTATACTTTATGAATATGTGAATGATGGGAAAATTAAGAAAATGACATATTGATGAAATTTCAACTGAAAAGTCATTTTTTGAGAACCATCATAGTAGGAAGATAGGTAATTTATATTTGAAAATATTATGATAGTGTAAATGGAATGTAAATAAAATTTTTTACTTGCCATGTTTTTAGTAACTCATTAAAGTTATGTAACAAATTCCATGTCACATAAAATATCCATTGGAAAAGTGTGCAATGTTGGCGCAAAAATATTAACAGGGTTGAGACCTCGGGTTCGGGCACAGGGGCCAGCAAAGCTCCGTTGTAGTCTAGCACAATGCCAACATTTTCACCTTATCCAAGATGGATAAGGAGTCTCACCCGAGGCATGTCGTGACCCTAGTCATACGGGGGTGGGTGTCCGATATTGAAGCATAGTTACATGAGGGATGCAGGAGTCGATGTTATGCAACCAACTCACAAATAAATAGATCAACGACTTAAAAATTATCCTCTTTGAGGGGGAAACCTCATTTACATTACATAAATGAACAATTATTGGATGATTCAAATGACAAAACCTCCTTTCTTTATATAGGAGTAAAATGTGTCACAATATAATCAGGTCCTACATAAAAATAATAATGTAAGGGCACAAAAATATCAATAGTGGGCTTCTAGCACAATAATAACAATATGGGGGCTACATGGGCACAATAATAACAGTAATGGGCTACACTAGTATTATAGGGACATAACATGCCCCTCTCCTTCAAAAAATTGTTGTTCTCAATGCTTAAAGTAATTATGGATACTTCTGTATAAAATTCTCATCTTCCCATGTGGAATATTTAGTGGGTAAGTTCTTCCACTTGATGAGATACTCTGGAATTAATCGATTTCATAGATGTTGAGTTCTTGTTTTCATGACTACTTCAAGTTCCAATATGGGTTTTCCTTCCCCGTCAAGTTTTGGAAATATTGTTTGAACTAGGAGCTTGTCACCTACAACCTTCTTTAAGCATGAAACGTGGAAAAGTCGGTGTACTTGGGAAGGTGCAAGAAGATCCAATTTGTATGCTATAGTACCAATATTTTGGAACACCTTGTAAGGACCATAGTACTTTGGCAATAATTTATTATCCTTCTTAGCCTTCTTGAGGGACATTTGTTTGTATGGTTGTAGTCGTAGAAATACAAAGTCACATACATCAAAACATCTTTCGTTGTGATGATGATCTGCCTGTTTTTTCATTTGATTATGTGCCAAAGTGAGGTTATCCTTCAAGAGTTGGATAACTTGTTTTTGTTGCTCGATGTGATCTTCCACTACTTCAACCTTAGAATTCTCTCCTAAATATGATGTGAGGGATGGTGGATGATATCCATAAAGTTCCATAAATGGGGTCTCTTTTGCTACAATATAAAAGGAAGTGTTATACCACCATTTAGCCAGAGGTAACCACTTGAACCATTGGGTTTTCCTATCAGATACAAAGCAACAAATATATCCTTCCAAACATTTGTTCACTATCTCAGGTTTCCCATTAGAGTGACATAATAAGATGAGCTATGAGCTAATTGAGTACTGATGTAAGAAAATAATTCTGTCCAAAAGTTTCTAGTGAAAATGGGATCTCTTTCACTTACAATAATATTTGGGTTTCCATGTAGCTTTTGAATTGTTTCCATAAATGCATTAGCATTTGTACTAGTTTTAAATGGATGAGATAATGCACAAAAGTGTGCATACTTTGTAAGTTTATCAACTACCACCATGACGACACTCTTTCCTTATTACTTGGGTAAACCTGTGATAAAATTCATTGGAACCTCCTCCCAACGTTGACTTGGAATGGATAAAGGTTGTAACAGTCCTGGGGTCTTACTTGTATCAACTTTATTTTGTTGGAAAACCAAACATTCCACCAAGAACTTTTGAATATCATATTTAAGGCCCTCCCAAAATTAATTCCTTCTTGACCCTTGTGTATGCTTTTAAAAATCTTGAGTGCCATCATAAGGTAGAGGTGTGCAATTCCAAAATAATATTTTGTTTGAGTTGGGAATTCTTATAAAGATATAAGTGATTGTTGTACCATAATGAATCATTTTTCCAGCTGAATGTATAACATGTAGTGGGATCTTGTTCCAACTTTTGAATGAGTTTCCACACTTCTTCATCATTCTTCCATTCATCTCTTGCTTCATTTATCCAATATTGTTGGATAATATAAATGGCACAAAGCAATGTGTTGGGAGTTTTAATTAATGATTAAACCTCTTACAATTAATTGTCAACCCAGATTTGTAAACATGAGATGTACTATGTTTTTATGCAATATTTAAATGTAGAGTATATGATTTCCTTCTTATCGTTAAGTATAGAACAACTACTTAAGCATTCATCTTATAAGAAAAATGAAAGCATTGAACTCAACCCACTCTATATTTATTCTAATTGACTGAAACTGAAAACTTAAATGAAATTCATCTTAACTACAAAACTGAAGTGAGAAAGAAAAATTTTGAAATCAAACACCTATGTAATGAAACAAAATAATGAGACTAATCTAAGTTTTTGAAATCAAATCCTAATATGTTACTTCTAATTCACACAAGTCATGCTGCTTCTTAAAATGAAAACACTTCCCGACTATACTTAAATGACTGCAAGATAACACTACAGGGATAAGATCTCAACCAAAAGTAGCTAAGTTATCAAATCCTGGACTAAAGTACTAGAATGTAAACTTAGTTTATGAATGCATTCAATCACTCAAAACAAGGTAAGAGGAATCATACTGCAACTTAAATCACTCATTGGAAAGAAAGTTGCATACTTCATTAAAGAAAATAAGAATCAATCCTTCATCAATTAAATGAGAAACAAGACTAAATTATCCTATGATAATTTAAGCTATTTCAATTGACAGTTGTAAAGAAATGCTCCTATGGTAACACACATTCATGAAAATTAATAAAGGAAAATCAAACGATTTGATAATGAAAAATAAGCAACGCAATTTCTATTTGTAATTAACTAAAATTCACTCAACACACACTATCAATTAGGCTTCCTATTCTACACAACGAAATCCACACAATATCAACCTTGTTGCAACAATGAATTACATCGACTTCAACATACGAAGATTGCATTATGTGTTTTCAATAATGGACCAACTCATCACAGGATTTCGACTCACAACGCAATTGAACGAGTTTCCATATGACTGCAAACAACATAGTTAAGACAAAATACAACTCGTTGTTTTGGGGAAAACAGAGCATGACTCTCTATCAAAGGTAGGCACACAAATCTCTGTGATTCACACATGAACTACACATTCAAATTTCTCAATTGAAGGGTCTAAAAGTAAATACAAGGTTAGCACACTGAAATCATTCCAAGCCAATGAAAATCTTCATGCAATGTATAAAATATTTAATAAACAAACCAGAAGCAATTGAAAACTAGTTATGATGAATTAACACACAAATATACTTCCTAAAAATTAATGCAGAGCTATTCCCAGATGATGGTGGGCCTGACCACACCCGGGGAAACGTAACTACTTATATAAAATAAAGGAGAGATTAACACATTTAATTCAAGAAATCACAACAAACCATCAAGTGAATCGATCTGAGCTTAACGCATGGCCATAATGATAGTCTTTGATTTATAAACAATGTCATGAAACAATACTTCAATGATAGTTTTGCAATGAAAGTATTCTCTTTAACTAACTAATTCGTAGCTATTACAAATTGGGCCCTTATAGGCATCGATTTAAGTTTAAACAATAATATACCATACATGGCAAGTCCAACAACTTGGTTAAATTAATCTTTCAAATCAGATCGTTGGAATGACCCTATTCTACTTAGCATAACAAATCCTTAACTAAACCCAATATTGGCATAGGCTTAGTTCAACGAGGATGGTGAATATGTTCATCGTTGTAGATACCAAACCTGTTTGATCACAGTTGGAGGTGGCCCAATCCTCTAAAAGGATAAAGTCCATTCATCCTCTATAACGTTGAGTACCAATCCTGAAGTGGTTGTTAAGTACAGAAATGGTAGAACATGGTTTGTGGACAAGCACTCCCTTGATCTTAACCTGGTCATGTTGCTGCAATACTCACACTCAATGATATTGATTAGTTAGCTCGTTAGTAACAACTTAAATTCACTTCAAACTTAACCAATAAATAGTAAAATGATATAAATTAAATGCTTTACTTCAAGTCAGGGTTTTGACAGTTTTAGGACAATGAAAGTGATAGGAGAGTAGGTATAAGAGTACAAAAATGACAAAAATAGAGGTGGGGAATAGTGAAATGAGGGACAAAACAGGGCACCAACACACCCCTCAATAGATTTAGTTTTGTTGGGGTCTACCTTAACACCCTTATGAGATACAATATGACCTAGATATTCCACCTCCTTTACTCCAAAGAAACATTTGGAGGTTTTTGTGCAACACCCCCTCCCATGTCTACCCAAAGTAACCATGCCAACTGATGAGCCTCGGTATTGCAACAAGAATGCTGCAACTCCCATGGATACCAACTTTAATTATCAATCCAAGTTTGGTACAAACTTAAGAGGTATCATCACTATATGTGTGGCATACAATGTGTCCTTCCTTTGCTGTCATGATGTAATGAGTGCATCTGTTGAAGCCAAATCTTAAACTAATTGCAGAGAATGAAATGTTCGAAATGGAACCTTAACCTATTGCAAGAAAGAAAGTACAAAGAAAGAGACTGAAATCAAATGCTAAAACACACCATTTTCTAACTAACTTTTAAGAGGCCTTGCTTCAAAAGAATTCTAAGTTAACGTGTATGCAATCCTACTGTCCTAAGCATGAAAATTCAAACCATCAAACCTTCTGTTGTTGTGCATGTAAATGAATAAAATAAATCTATTTTTCTTTCTGTATTTTTTCATGTGAGATTGTGAAACCTAATCTCTTTTGGTGATGTGGCAGGTAGCTTGGAGATGATGGTGAATGGTCAGAAGTCTTGTGGGACAGTTAGGGACCCTTTGCTAGCTTCCTAGAGGATGTTTTTTCAATTCACCATCAAAATAGGATTTCCTATAGGATCCCCTCGAAGCCTACAGGATCCCCTCGAAAACCTATAGGATCCCCTCGAAAACCTACAGGATACAACTGAGAGAAAAAGGATGGATGTTGAAGGTAATGGAAAGCTTGGGGAAGGTGGTTGGTCGATGAAATAAGGCAAGGGAGTTCCTAGGACTACTTTAGAACTCAAAACAAAAGTTGGGAGATGACTGGATTTGCTCAAAAACCTTGGAGAAATTTCCTTGTGAAATGATGAAATTGGTGAGGGTTTAGTGAAAGAAAGTGAGGACCATGGGTGGATGAAGTTGGGATGAGGTTGCTGATCATGGAATCTCTATGTACTGCTGAAACTCTTGCAATGCATCAAGCATTAAAATTTATCCATAAATCATGTAAACAAGAAGGATTTCAATTATCTAAAAGAAATAGAATTTCGTGAGCTAGTTCTCTACTTCATGCATAAGGAAAACTTTGTAGAATGATATAAAACATTGATGAGATCTAATGTAACAATGAAGATAGAAGAAATGGAAATCAAATCATACTCTTGAAAACTAATAAAATGATGACGTAAGTGTGGAGAAAGAGGGTTAAAATGGTCTTGATGGCATGGAGGTCAAGTATAGGCCTGATCCCAACTTCAATGATGATTTTTCTCAATTCGGGCTCAAAACAGGGTTTCCTACAGGATGCTACAGTGATTTCCTACATGATGTACAAATTTACTATAATTCATCGAATGACCAAGAAAATCAAATCAAAATTGGATGGGACAAAATTTTTTATTAACTAGGATGTCTTAGGTCCCCATTCCAAGTGGAATCATTCAAAACTACCTCTGTTAACCCATGCTAAAAAACATAAAAACATTACTAGTCGAAAAGCTAGAAATTCGAGAATGAGTGAGCTAGTAAATCTAAAAAATGCCTAACCTAATCAAGCGCAAATGCGATGGGGTGGTTTTTGTTATGAACTATAATTTTTTTTGATCTAATACAAGAGGAACCAACTCGATTGAAGCTTGTTAGTATGCTCTAAAAAATAGCAAAAATTTATTGTTCTTTGCCACAAAGGAGGTCCAGAAATCTAGATTTGGGAATAAGAAGGCTAATCCAAGCATCTCAGTGATTACTTGGAACTTAAAAATCTTTTCCAAGGATTAATTAATTCTTTTTATCCTACAAAAGAACTTACATCAACGATTTAACTCAATTCTACAACAAGAAATCATTATTACTAAATGCAAAAATAGAAAGAAATAAAAACTAAAGATGCATGTGAATAAGCAGTGAAAAGAAGGAAAGAAAATGATACAAAAAGGGATTTGAGGTTCCTGGGATGGAAAATACTAAGGAAAATCAAAGACATATGGAGGAGAACAAGATTTAGAGGCTGAACATGACACCAATCTTCATTATTTTCATCAATATAATTACATCCCTGCAATAAAATACAATGGAGCTGCAAAAATACAAGCTCTCTCCACAATAACACTAATGAAAATCTATCGCTAGAGGAAAATTCGACTTGGTACTTATACAAATTGAATAGGAATCATTCCCGATGAATGGAGGAAGCTTTCCCCACTAAAATCCCTTGATTAGTGGATCTGGTTCCCAATACTCCATTAAATGGTAGGGAACACATTCCTAGATTTTCTCAATCATTGGAGTTCCATAATCTATGCCATAATTCCATAATATCTTGTTCATTTATGATTTATTATTGAACCTCCTTTATTAGGGAACAAGTCCTTAAACTATCTCCTCCTCTAATTCTTCATAATCTTCCCAATATTCTCATAATATTCACAAAAATAAATAATATTAGGCACATATTTCAATTATTCATAAACCTTCCTAATGAATATATTAAAGTTAAAAATAAATTATCTAATGTAGAAAGAAAGGTTTAATGTGTTGAAGGATGGTCATAGGCCTTAAATAATTGTTTAATTTTGAGTTATGAGCCTTAGTTTATGTCTAATTTAGAGGCCCATCATACCCCCATGCTGAAAGTGTTGCTCATCCCCTAAGCAACTTAGTGACCTCATTGTGCCTCATCCATGGCCCTGGTGGCCTCTTTCTTGTTCATTAAGAATCTTGGTTGTAAGTTTTGCAAGGACAAGCCCAAAAACATATTTGTGCAAAGAAAAATAATTATTTCCTGAGACCATTAGCTTGATTTATTTCCCTTATTCAAGATGAGTTCTTGAATATTTTTCAGTTTAGAAAGGTCTTCCATATCCTTCTCAACCTTATGCTACCTTTTTCCACCATTTTGACACCTCTAAAACCTTCAAACTGCCTTTAGATGAGAACTAGGACATCCTAAAGTAATTCCTGTCACAACTACAGGAAACCGTGTTAAAACTACAGGAAACCTTTTTTGAGCATAAATAATATTCTGAGCCCAGGGCAGGCCTGCAACTTGACTCCCATGCCTTTTTCCCATTTTTAGGCCTTGGAAAAAATCTAGAAAGAGATTGCAGACCTATTGGAAAACATCTTTTCATCACTGCAGTTTGAGTTTTGTTTTGATGGTGAATGCTCATTTTCTTTTGTTTCCTTCTTTTTCTCTCTTGTGGCCTAGATGACTGCCAAATGGCCTTAGAGTTCTATGTTTTGATTAGTTCTCTATTAAGCTCTACCATCTTGGGGGTTAACATAATTTGTTCATTTCTTCCTTATTATAGCAACCTTCTTCCTTCCTGTAGTAGTCATTCCTCCTCTTTCAGGGTCTTCTAACTATATGGGAGTGATGAGAAATTATGAAGAGGGATTGGATGATGATGCTAGGGCTCAAAGGGAGTAGTGTAGGTTTGTGAAAATGGAGAGGGTGATCTATTAGTTTTTTTTTCAAGAATGAAATGGGATGGATGAATGATGAATAGATAGGGAATATGAAGTGGATGGAGGGATTGGAGTGCTGTGGTGACTTGGCCTTTGATAAAATTTCTTCTCTTAACTGTTGTCCTCATTCCTTGAAATCATCACCCTTCATAATGTGACTTTTCAACATTGCACGAGTGAAGGAGTGAGTTGCAATTAACTAGTTCAAGGTGGCTGAGACTGCTGACCCATCCTTATCTTATAAAAACTTATCTCTCATGCATTGACAACAAATTTATAACTATAATATGCTCAAGAGAATAGGTCAAGAATATTGCATACGTACATACCTAATGGTTGTTGGAGAGACCTGCATGCTACTGCTGAGTTGATGTTGATGTGCATGTGTTGGATGGTGATGTTGATGATACTGATGTTGTTGCTAAGCTCTGGAGGAGCTTCTTTGACCTCTGGATTTCCATGCTAAAGCTGACCGCAAATCTCTGGCTACTTCATCATCATATCCCCTCAAGTTTCCAAAGACACCCATCCAATCGTGCCTTGTGAATATCTCTAGTATAGGAGGGTGCTGATGAATCCTCACTTTGTTGATGTGTTCCCCCTCCTTATCATTGCTTGATGAAGCCAACCTCTATTTTTCCCTTTTAAAACTTCTCATTGCCAATCCTGTAGGTTTTTTTCTGTATCCAGTAGGAACCTATAGATTTTCAGGGAATCTTGTAGGTTTACATGACAACCTTTGTTTTGTCCATATCTCCCAAACAGTAGAATGGACTGACCTGAAACTTTATGATCATGTTTCAATCATCATTATGCACCTCCTTATAAAAAAAATTGGTCAATGGATGCACAGATCTCGAGAAAAAATAAAAATGGTTGAAGGTGATGTAGGCTGATTTCTTGGAAACTATACACTAGAATTTTCTGAAATTGCTTGGGGATGTTACCCTAATCCGTATGCATCTCCCCAAGAAATAACTTTTTAAATGGATGCACAGACATCGAGAAAATGCAAAAATGGTTGTAGGTGATGGAGGCTAATTTCTCAAAAATTGTGCACTGGAATTTGCTAAAATTTCTTTATCATGTTACAATCATCCATATGCATCTCCTCCTGAAATAGCTTGGAAAATGGATGCATGGTTTCCAAGTTATGGCAAAAATAAATTTCTACTCTATGTATTTTTGTATCCTGTAGTTTTTTAGGACAACAAGCAAATTGAATGGTATAAGCTTGAAAATGATGGGTGGATACTAGAAATAGATAAGGGTGATGGATTAGCATGGCCTTGGCCTTGTTGGAGCATTTGAGAAAAGGAGGAGAAAGTCAACATTTTACTTCTTTTGACTAGGATTGACCAATTTTCCTTTTGGTACCAACTTTTTCTTGTTGCTTGCAAATTTTGGAGAGTACATGCATTCATCAGAGAGGTACATGAAGCACATATTTTTTTTATTTTTTTCTTTTTTTTTTCTTCCAGGCCTATTAGTTGCCTCAAGGAGGTTTCCAACTAGTAGGTCTGCCTAGGCGCCTCAAAGGAGGTTTTCACCTAGGATCTTTTTCTTTTTTCCTCTTTTTTCATTTTTACCGACCCATTGACCGCCTCATGGAGGTTTTCAGTCAATGAGCCAATCTCAGGCCCCTCCAAGGAGGTTTTCACTTGAGTTTTTATTTTTTTCTCTTTTTTTCATCATTTTCTATTCTTCTACCCTACCCTACTTGAAAAACGCAATCACTTTCAAGTATAAGAATACTTCCAATGGAGCCATGTGCACATCAAGATGATAGACAAAATGATGTGGAGGCTTGAAATGTATGCTTTGACATGTACCTAGATTTGAAATATCAAATGATTTGAATTTCATGATATCAAACACATTTGAAGGAGAGGGTATCGCTGCAACTTAATGACTATCTAGAACAATATTTCAATATAATTTTGATGCCCCTGGTCCACTTGCTAATTTGGATAATATTGGATGTCTTCTTCTTCCATGACCTTCAAATATTCCTCTTTTTGCTTATTGTTCTCTTGAATACATCGAGGAATTGATGATAACCATGAGGGAGATTTCTCAATCTTTGATTTTATTATGTGCTCCTCATCAAGTGCAGCCCATGATTCTTTGATATTCTCTTTCAAATCTTCCTTCTCTGCATGTTGTCCCTCAGTGGCATCTAGATAATCGGTTTTTTGTAATAATATTCCTAAGATATGGTGAATAGCATTGAGCTCAAGAGGAGATGTTTGGAAGTGTTATACCTCAACATTGTAAGTGGGTTGAGCTACTTCAATGTGTGGGTTTGTAAATGGTGGTACAGGTAGTTGAGTAGGAATGCATATTTGAGATGGATGTGGATGGGGTTGTGTTTGTGGTGGAGGTGAATGGTAAGGATAACAAGGAGTTTGGTATGGAGGATATTGAGGAAAATACTAAGGATATTGTGGATGGCTCCCATAATTTCCTTGCAAACCTTGTTGCCAAGATTGTTTTTGGGGTTGAGATGGTCAATGTTGTCAAGGTAAGGGTGTGATTCAATTACTTTGAGGTGGATGTGCATAAGCTTGAAATTGTGAATTAGGCTCTTGTATCATATCAAGTTGAATACGTTGCCATGGTCCTCTTGGAGCTACCCAATATTGCTGCATTGGCAATTGACTTGCTCTATTGTCCTCTTAGTGAACATCCTTCAACCTTGGTGAATTTTTAATATCATTTCATTCTGCATGAACAACACAAACATATTATTTTTGGTCATTTTTTATTTTTAAAATTTCTACTTTTTTGGTTATATTGCTAAGAATTTATGTTTTAAAGTCATCAAACAAATTTCCAAGTTTAGCTTGACTTACTGATCTTGATGCTGATTGACTTACTCTTGCCTTTCCTCTTGATATGTGTTTGCATGTTTCACAAATTTCATCAAATGATAATTGGTATACATCACCTCTACTCATGATATTAAGGAGATCAATCCATTCATCCTTAATTGTTCTAAGAGGGTTTTTAGTGTGTTGAATCCTAAATGATGTAGTTTTCCCCTCTTAACATTATACATAAGCCTCTCTATTAGATCCTCAAGGATCTCATCTTCTCTTTGATTCATTATAAATATTTCTTCCCTAATATCATGATCTTTATATTTTTCTATAAATATATTTTACATATCATTCCATGATCTTATTGAATTAGTCCCTAAACTCATGAACCATTTAAGAGCTCTATCCTTCAAAGTTGTTGGAAACAATCCTAGATTTTGAGTTTTTGATAAGTAACCATAAGATATACAAACAATTTCAAATTCAAAGAGAAAGGTTTCCGGATCCTCTGACCCTATACCATGAAATTTTGGAAGAAAAGATGGAGGGATGTTCTTCATGTGCACACTACCTTTAGTATCTTGAATGGGAAATCTAAGAGGATATTCCTCATTGTCATCATCTCCATCCATTTCTTCTACATTACTTGTCATCTTCTCCTCCTACTTGCAAAAGTGAATGGTGATGTGGCTCTTACTACATCACGTGATCAAATGGGGGGGTGAGTTGGTGTTGAAGATTTTTTTGTTTTTATGATTGAATGAAAACACTAATGCAATGCACTTTTCTATTTTTGAAATGAAACATGCCTAATGCAAATATTTTGTTTTGAAAAAAGTGAAAAGAAATGAATCAAATAGGGAAGAAAACAATACATACTTTGACATCTATGCCTAATGCAAATATTTTATTTTGAAAAAAGTGAAAAGAAATGAATCAAATAGGGAAGAAAACAATACATACTTTGACATCTCCCCAAAAATGGTGCAAAAAAATGATGAGCCTCGGTATTGCAACAAGAATTCTGCAAATCCCAAGGCTACCGACTTTAATTATCAATTCGGGGTTTGTACAAAATTAATAGGTATCGGCACTATCTATGTGGCATACAATGTATCCTTCATTTGTTGTCATGATGTAATGGAGTGCATGTGCTGAAGAAAAATCCTAAACTAATTGCAGAGAATGAAATGTTTGAAATGGAACCTTAACCTATTACAGGATAGAAAGTACAAGGAAAGAGACTGAAATCAAATGCTAAAACACACCATTTTCTAACTAACTACGAAGAGGCTTTACTTCAAAAGAATGCTAAGTTAAACATGTATGAAATCCTACTGTCCTAAGCATGCAAATTCAAACCATAAAACCTTCTACTGTTGTGCATGTAAATGAATAAAATAATTATGTTTTTCTTTTTGTCTTTTTTCATGTGAGAGTGTGAAAGCTAATCTCTTTTGGTGATGTGGCAGGTTTCTTGGAGATGATGGTCAATGGTCAAAAGGCTTGGGAGACAAGTAGGGACCCTTTATTAGCTTCCTAGAGGTTTTTTCCTCAATTCGGCCTCAAAATAGTCCTACAGGATCCCCAGGAAACCTATAGGATCCCCTGAAAACCTATAGGATACAACCAATGTAATAGCCCTATCGTGGGGTCTTCTAATAGATCTATTTCTCTAGAATTTAAATGCAATAACAAGAAATAATTTGCTTCCTTACAAGACTTTTAAACAATGAAAATTTTACCATTTACATTCTAATCCTTATTACTTATGGTGAACATTTCATTTTAATAAATTTACATGAGTAATCTATAGAGGAATACCTGTACCGGTGGCTGGTGTAGATGCTTTCAAGCTACTGCTCCTACTGAAAACTCCTCTTGACTAACCCAACTGAATTTATCTCCCATCCAACTAAGAAATAATTCCTAGCCCAGGAAACCTCCACAGGTTTCCTAGCCCTCCGAGCCCAAGTCCAACCAAATATAGTGTGTGTGTGTCCAAGATGAATGATCCAGACCAAGATGAACAATATTCCCCTCCTCTCAACAACCCAAGAAACCTCCATAGGTTCCTAAGGTCTCCAAAGAATAACAGAAATCCTAAAATCACAGCCAACCCAAATCGCATCCAATCCCCCAAAATCAAGCAAGACACCCACATGCCCTTTCCTCCCTTCCTCCTCCCCTTTTATGCCCTCCCTCTCTTCTCCATCTCAACCACCTCTCATTAATGTCATTAACTTCTCATCCATCCTTACAGTTGACTTCTCTTCTCCCAAGTAAATCTGGGAGTACATTTGGAAGTGTGATATGAATATAAAATTGGGAAATTAATCGGAGAGGACCATGTGTTCTCCCAAGTAAATCTGAAAGTACATTTGGGAATGTGAGATGAATGAATATATATATATATATATATATATACTGATAATTAAATGGAGATGACTATGTCTTCTCCCAAATAAATGTGAGAGTACATTTGGGAATGAGCTGTAATTAAATGGAGATTACCATGTCTTCTCCCTAGTAAATGTGAGGGTACATTTGGGATTGTGAGATGTAATTAAATGGAGAGGACCATGTCTTCTCCTAAGTAAATGTGAGAGTACATTTGCGAATGTGAGATGAATATATATATATATATATATATATATATATATATATATATATATATATATATATATATATATATATATATATAATTTGAAATAATGGAAGGAGGCCATATCCTACCTAAGATTCAATTTGAGAAGGAAAGTTGAGAATTTGAATAAAATAGGAATAATGAATTTTATATTCGTATATAAATTTATAGTTTCCAAAATGAAGGTATTCACCAATATTTCTCAATATTTTTAGGTAATATAAACATTAATAAATTTGCATGATAAGATTTAAGTGGGGCATCACATACACCCCTCCTTGAAGAAACTTCATCCCAAAGTTAGAATGAGAAGATACAAAGAGTTCGAAAGCATAGCAAACTAGAGAGAGTTCTAGCAGTAAAATTTGATAAGTCAGACAATGACATTACTTCCCATCAAGAGTCTCCAACTAGTCTATATCCCCTATCCATATTGACCTACTTCCGTTCCCACCCTATCCATCCTTTGCTACTTTATCAATGGCAACAACCATACTAATCACTAATAAAATCGACATGATGGAAGCGTCGACTATATCGACCTAACTTCCCCAGCAGGAAACTGGAAATCATCATCACACGTCTAGGGGAGCGTTTCCACCACTGCCCTGCCACAATTCCAGGTTTCAGAGTATACACGGTGGGAAATGCCTCCACCCCTCCTTCAGAACTAGGGTCAATGCCCTAATACAGACCACACTACAGAGCTGGTTGGACTTGTCATCAAATAATCTAGTCAGGTCGACTTGCCACCTGTCATTTGCATTTTACTCATGTCATAAGAGTTCATATCAAGTAGATACCAAATGTAGTAGAGAAATGTACATTATACCTTCCCCATGAGATTTCTCGACCTTCCTTCAATGGAAGAGTAGATCTCAGCTATCATATAGTTCTTTCCCCCTGCGGGTTAACTCTCATTCATGCATTTATATAATAACAAGATGTATAATCATCACATTATTAAGTCTAGTATCCATGTGTCAATTTTGTAGTTCATATTGGAAACAATCATAATTTCACTACGTCATTCATTAGATAAATCATATCCATTTAAGCCATACATGAAACAACAATAGCTTTGATAAGTCATGCACTAGATAAATCATCACCAAGTACATCATACATTAGGTCATACATCAAACATTTACATCATCAGAATCAAACCTAAGTAGTTTCATGTGTTGAACCAAATGCATCAATATTACATAATGTTCATAAATAAATAACATGGAACTGCAAAATATTTGCAAAACGAGAAGAGATAGAAGAAATGGAGGTATTGCTTGTTATAACTTAATATGGAAATTCTCAAGACTAGATATATAAAGAGGGGCGAGACTACCCCGTACAACGACCCTATTTCATTAAGACATGACTAACTTGGTTTAACTTAATATTATTATAACATGTTACTTTATTAATTAAAGGCACTTATCCATAATATCTCTCTAATATTTGTCTTTCTAATGTACCATCCAGAACTATTTCTGAATTGGATCCCACAGAAGTAAATTCACTATGGAAGTCAAGGAATCGAATTCCAAATGGATCAAATGGAACCAATTCTCTTTTGTGTTGGATTTGCAACAAATGATCCAGTTATTGATTGTTTAGTTAACAACCCATGTTTTCTGCATCTTTGTCGGTGACATGCTTTAAGTACTAACTTCTTCCAAGACTTCTGTTCAAGGTAAGTCATCAACTACCTTTCGTTCAAGCTTCAAAATCTATCGACTTTGCACAAACGTCCTTGAAAATAAAAACATGAAGCCCTCATGTTCCATTCAATTTTAGCCCATTACAAATCCCTTGAGATCAAGTCAAATCTATTCTCGCATTGCCTTCGAGCATTCGATTCCAAACAAATTGATAAGATCCAGATCAAGGTCAAATGCTATCATTTAACAATCATCAATGGCTGAGATGTGTGGGAATAATACACCAAAGATACATGTTTCAAATTGCAGTCTACTTATGGAAGCTGAGTTGTTATGTGCAGAGAGTTCAACTGAAGTGAAAACCTGAAAATTCTTGTGTACCAGAGATAATTAACAATATAGTGCCATTTCTCTCTTCTACAGATATAAAATAGGAAAATTTTGTGGGTGGATTAAGTGAAATGGAAACTATTGTAGGATGCCCATCATTAATAAAATTATGTCATGATAAGAAAATGTATCTTATGGAGGCAAACAGTATACCAGAAATGTCCAAGCCAGGTGTTGTTATTATGGGGGATGTTGGCACTGAACAGGAGCTTTACAAATTAGCCTTTGATGAGATCAAAAGATGATGTGAATGAAACTGATGGAGAGTTTCTCATGGTTTTTTCAAATGCTAAGTAAATAATGAAGAGAGATATCGATCTAGTATATCTCCTGCCATTGATCTAATTGCAAAGTCAAAAGAGAAATGATTTTCAGAAACAGTAAAGAATGTAGCTGAGGGTTTGGAGGTGGATGTGCCTTTGGGATCCAGATGTCATGTTAACTCAAGTACTGCCATGGATAACTTTCTCCCTTTTTTATAAAGGATGATAAAAGGAACTATGTAGGTAACTCCAAGAAAGATTATGTGGTCCTAGGTTGTGTTGTCGCAAATAGTTTTGAGGATGACCAGTGTTCCAATGATGCTGAAAAATGAGCAAAAGGGATCAATGGATCAGTGAATAAACTTTTTGACCTATGAATGACCTGCAAGTACTTTTAAGGTCCAAATTTGACATGCAAATACTCATAGGTAAAATGCACTGTCAGGCGGAAGAGTCGATAGTGCGGACACAACCAACCTCCCTAGGAGCCTAAGACTCTCTAGTGACAAACAAGACAAACAAGAGCAATCCTTCTCTAAACATGCATTTACTATATAAGAAATCAATTGTTTAGATCCTACCTGTAGTCCAGCGCTGTTGTAGCAGTCCAGCTCCGCTGATCCGGATGAGCTCCTCCTTCACTTTGAAACCTGCATCCACTAACAATCAAACGATTAAATAGCACTTGATAATCTCATAGAATAAAACATATTTAACACATAGACCAAGGAGTACATGAAACAACCCATAAATAACAAGTTATTGAGAAGAATGGACTCATTTGCATTAATAGGAAACAAAAGGAACAATTACAACCTGAGCCTTGGTGTTGTGCAAGTCCCTCCCAGGGTCCATCAAGGGTTCTCCTTTACTTTGACAAAGCTCACCCACTTCCAAATAGAACAAGCAAAGATGGCAATCTCTCCTCACAAGCTTCTAAATGGGAGTCCTAATTCCAGCAGCATCTACCCTTAGAAATCTTTAGCTTCCAACCTCCCCTCCTTCTGGCCTAATGCCTGTATTTATAGTGCTCAAGAGGAAGTTAATCAGGTCCACCATCAATGGGATAATCCCCTCTTTGGATGGGATAGCTCCCTTATTGATGGGATAAGTTCCTCTTTGATAGGGGTACATGAACCATCTGGAGGCGCTCAATACACGTCGAACAACCTTCTAGAATGCTCTAGAAATGACCACAAGTAACTTTTTAAAGATGAAACTTGCGCATTTTGACCTTTACAGGGGGACGCACCTGCCCCATTACATACAGAGCGTACAAGTACGCAGTTTTTGTGAACATTGGGTGCGTACCCGCAGGTAAGGTTGAGAGAACCTGCGTACCCAGAGATAAACACATTTATAAATACTTTCTCTCTTTTTGGAGTTTGACATGGAGAGCAGAGGCATAAGACTTGCCCAGGAGGATAGCATGACTGTTGATAGAGCCATACTAACTGTAAATAGTCATGGTGACATTTTTTAGTGTAACAGATTTCCCCCTAAAGTGCGAAGCCTGTAATAGATTAGGGTTTTGTATTATCTAGGAAGGGTGAAGTGCTTTATCATTTCAAGGATTATCTCGTGGAGAGCCTGGTCAGGACCTGCAATTTTCAACACAAAATACATGTATAAGATTATATCATCACTGAGGTAGGCATTCCCATACTCAGATCAAAACTTTAACTAACAGACTAACTACTCTGATACAGGAATGATCTTGCAGTACATCTTAGTCATAGACTTTTGTAGACACAGTATGGGCGCAACCATCTGTTTATGATTAGTCTACTTAGATAATGAATACAAAACTCCTCGCAGCCTGGATGGTGGAAACTAGATCCAGGGTCTTCATTTCTGCTTCCCGAATTGGTACGATTCTAGCCATGCGAATGAATGAGTTGATGTCGAACATGGTAGAAACCACTTGATTACCAGTCGATGATGTAAACTGTTAACAAGTGTGAGAGAGACCACCAGTAATGTCAATGGTTCTCAAAGTACCCAGTACAATCCATGAGATGTGAATGAATGAATTGATGTCGAACATTTCACGGAATCCTTCGATCGAGAGTCAATGATGTAAACTGACGTCAAAGGCGAGAAACCTGCCATTGATGCATGCAGACTTCAAGGTATTGACGATTTCTAAGTCATCTCTCTAGATAATGTGTTGATGTCGATAGAAAGCGACCCGTTGCAGGCAAGCCCACAACAAGAAATCATTGTTCAAGTTGAAGAAATGTTGTTGTAAGGACTGACTCAGGGATGGTCAAAATGGATGATAAGTATTTTGCAGATGAAAGTTTTGCTTGCAGACCTCTTGAACACATAACGACACAACAGATGGCTTGGTGATAAACGACTCAAAGTTAATCCCCGGAACCTAGCTGAAGACTTTCAAAGTGGTTTGATCAACTGTGAGGTAAAGGATTTCCCAACCTAGGTGAATGAAAAGTGTCGTGTCCAAGAGTGGTAATAAAGTTTCTTCTGAGACAAAAGATAACAAATAGGTTCATTCTTCTCTCTTTTCCCCCACCATTTCTGGCAAGTACCTCTTTATTTTTAACAAGCTTGAGGAGGATAACATATGCTTGATTATAAGCTCATCCTTCGGATGAGTCCAACCTAGTTTTGATTCGAACCCTAGGAAGGAGTGGTTCGTTCCTGTTTGTAATTGGACAGGTCCTTTACTGTGAAATTTTAACGAGCCCAGTATAGGAGAAACTCGGCGTTTTTCAATTTTAGAGAGTCTGAAAAACTTAAGAAGACTCCAAGTTGAACTTTTTCGTAGATTTGTGTCCCTCAAGCCCGAAAAAGTATAAAATAATACCTGGGGGAACCGCTTGATCTTGCGACCAAGGAGTACTTTCATAATTAGTGCCACTGACCTGAAAAGTAAAAAGCGATCAAGGACACGTCGTTTTATTTCCAGTATCGAGTTTGAAACGACAAAAACCCGGCAACCTTTTCCTGTTTTTACGGTCAGAAAAGGGCTATAAGGGGACCGTCTTTTAATTCCGTTTTAACGAGTGTAAAAGAAACGCTCGAAATCTTTTCATATTTTAGGAGTCAGAAAAGGGCTTAAAAGATGACTCTGATATTTTGGTTTGTGAAAAATGACAATTTTCCCTCTAAATCCCTTTGTCCTGCACAAAAACGACACATTACTCATACCTGTTTAAGATAGGCAAAAATACATTGAAAAATATCCTTCCGTGGTGAAAAATGAACAAACCTAGCATTCATTCATCCAAAAAACCTATAAAAAGACTTTTTACCATGTTATTTTTACCATTTTACTGTTGAGGTTGAAAAAAGGGCTTTTGGCAAGAAACTTCCCGTGGTCGCTGCGGAGAATCCGACCGTCAGAATCGAACGCCGTCTCTTCCAGGTATTTCACAACATCCTCCTCTTCAATTTCATCTGATTAAAATCTTGTTTTAGGTTTTAGTTTTGGTTTTTGGGGGGTTTTAGGTTTTAAAATCCGCTCTGCGGGGTACGCAGGTGACCTAAGGGTGACCTGCGTCCCCCGACCTTTTCCCACACAGGAAAAAGGTCGGGGTACGCAGCCCACCTTCAGGCCAACTGCGTCCCGACGCTCTGTGTCCTAAACGCGGGGTGCGTCCCCCGCGAAGGGCGGAATTTGAAACCCCAAACCCCAAAAATAACCATTTGAATTTTCCCAAACTAATTCTAATCTTTATTTCTTGGTGTGTAGGGCACTCACCATGTTGGATTGGAGAGAAAGAGAGCACGAAGACGTTGATTTAGCCGCAATTAATCACCAACCTTCCATTGATGCCCTAAAAGCATGCGGACTATATAAATACTGGGCCATACCTGGCATGAGGGCTCAGGTGAGATTCTTGGAGTGGCTGGTTGAGAGATGGAACATTCATGAGCAATGCTTTTACATCGGAGGGCACCAGCTCGAGATAGAGCCCTCTGACATATACTTTCTCACTGGCTTGCCAAATAGGGGTGAGCAACTCAATCTAGCCGGGACTAGGCCGGGTGGCCAATCCCTTGCTAGTCTCCGGGCAGACTGGTGCATACCCAATCAAATCCATGCGAAAGGCGTAGAAATCAAATACATCTCTCGGCGTGAACTCAAGGTTATAGCTTTCACAGTTACCAGAATTTGCGGTGCAGCCGCTTTACATATTGCCACCGGGTCCCAAATGCGGATGGCGATTGACTGTTTCCGAGGCACCATCTTCAACTGGTGCGATGCTGTTTCGGCCAATATGAAGGGCCAACTGACTAGGGAAAAGAACGGACAACTGAAGACCTTTGGATATGGGCCTCTAGTTGTGAGCTTTGCCTTAGAGAGAGTTCCGATGCTGATCCCTCAGCAACTCACTGTTGATATCTTGGGTCCTCGGGAGCCAAAGCTAATACGATGGGTTACGGTGATGGCCCGGCATCCTGACGAGGGCGCGGCAGTTGTTCGATTCCCTGATGGTTATTTTCACTGGTTAGAGGACCAGGTTTTTGCGATCCAGGACTTTCCGTATGCCGGAGTAGATTTTCGAGGTGATCCGGACATGGTTCTTCCACAGGGAGAACAATGGGACGACAGAGGTACTTTATTTTTCACAAGTTTTCAAATTATATATTTTTTTTGTTTTTTATATATATCGTCTCAAAACTGACAGTAAAAGTTTTCAAAATGCAGATGTTGGTCCACAGCGCCCAGCCAACCTCCGGCCTTTTGAGAGAAGAGTACCAGCTGTACCAGCACCACCCCCACAGGATGCGGCTGCAGAGACCTTAGCCGAGCTGGAACAGGATCTAGAGCGTCTGACGGCGGATATACCAAAGACCACCATAGATGACATTCCCATTCGACTTCAGCGCTATGTGGTCGCAGTCCCAGGACCTTTTAGGAGGTTCTTGTGTAGGGTAGCGCGGGCAGTGGTCTCGTATAGAGAGCAACACCAGTGATTGGCTAGTCACTTTTGTAGACACATATGACATTTTTGGCTTTTTGTACTTATCATTTTTGCCGATCATAAGGTGTTTTTCAACCTATGATCGAAGACGATGTATATTTTTTGACACACTCCTATCTATATATATATCACTATTACCGGCTTATCTTGTTTAACATATGTGATGAAATGTTTTTAAATTTACTGTTATCGTAAATGTCTGTCCAACATTCGAGAAGCAATTGCATCTGCTAATGTATTTAAAGACCTTGGAATATGCTGATATTCAATGTAATCAAATTCACGTTCCAAGAGACGCACTCTCAAAAACAACCTTAATAACACAGGATTTCTGATGGCATATACTCTATTAAGCTGTAATACAACAAGTTCAGAATCTAACCTCACTATCAAACGTCGAATTCCAAATGAAATAGATTCAGATAATAATTCAACCACTGCACTGTATTCTGCAATGTTGTTCGTCGTTTGACCGAGGCTTACCCCATGCATAGAAACTAACTCGTCAGAGGGCGAATAGATAACCCAAGCTGCGGAAGAGATATTCCGTGTACTACGACAAGCACCATCAGCAAATCCAATGAATGTTTGGAGAGGCGTCGACATCTGCAATATCAAAAGTAAAACCAAGATAAGCCAGAATAACGACGAAAAAACACACCTTCTAAGCTAAGCATACTGACTAAACTAACAAACATACTAGCTAGAAAGAAAACCTAACCTAACTAACATTCTCCATACCCAGCATTTAAGCATAATACCTCTTTAGGTAAAGTCCATTTCTGGGTTTACCCAAAGAGTCCCCATCAAAATCTACCAGCTCATAAGCCCCTTTTGCTAGCTTTCGCTTTACAATGTAGGGTCCATGCCACATAGGAATGAATTTTCCAGCACCTAGCTTATCGTTAGCTTGATCATATAATAGCACTAGGTCTCCCTCCGAAAAACTTCGAGGGGTCACATTTCTATCATACTGAGCTTTCATTCGGTTCGCGTGAGTCTCGATTGCCAATGCAGCGTCACGTCGAGTCTCATCTAATTTAGCTAAGTATAATAAACGCTTCTCCTCTTCGGAAGTAGCTGGAAGTAATTCGACAGCCATTTGAAGTGATGGGATTTCGCATTCAATGGGTAACACAGCTTCCAAGCCATAAACTAGCTGGAAAGGAGTGAACCCTGTTGAAGTTTTCACTGAGGTTCGGTATGCCCATAGCGCTGAAAATAACATGTTATGCCAATTCGACCGATGAATACCAATGGTTCGTCGGATCATGATAACAAGAACTTTGTTGATAGACTCAACCAAACCGTTGGCTTGCGGATAATAAGGAGTAGAGCTATCGTGGCGCAAACCAAGCTGGCGTGTAAGCTCAGTCATCATGATGTTTCGAAAATGGCTCCCATGGTCAGTGATGATTGCTTGTGGGACACCAAACCTAGTTATAATATGATTGAATACGAAAACTGCAGTTGTTTTGCCGCTTGCGTCGAATGTAGGCATCGCCTCGGCCCATTTAGTAAAATAATCAACCGCGAGGATGATATACGCATGCCCCCCGACCGAGTGAGGGTTACAAGTAATAAAATCGATACCCCATTTGGCGAATGGACCAACGGCAATTATGGGATGGAGGGGAGCAGGCGGTGCGCGCATCTTGCGATCAAACAATTGACAGTTGTGGCACTTCCGGACTGCAATGATACAATCTTTAAACATAGACGGCCAGAAATAGCCAGCGCGCAACACCTTCTGAGCTGTGGCATACCCAGACATATGACCGCCTCATGCTCCAGAGTGACAATCATTCAAAACCCTCTCAGCCTCTTCGTGAGTTAAACAACGTCGAAAAACTAAGTCTGCCCCCCGGCGATAAAGTGTATCTCCAATAATCTTGTATTGCTGGGATTGAAACCGAATTTTTCGACGTTCCGACTTTGAAGCTTCAGGCCGAAAGGTTTGGGTTTGGAGATAGATGATTATATCCCCGTACCACGGATCTAAAGTACTGATAAGAAACAAAGATTCATCCGCAATGGACTCCTCTGCCACAGTTTCTGTGTCAGCATGCGGGAAATCACACATCAATTCCGCAAAAACTAAGGATTTCTTAGACTTGGACTTCTCAAACTCCAAGTCGAACTCTTGCAGGATAACGATCCATTTAGAGTACTTGCCCCCTAGCAGTTGTTTTGTCAAAATATAAATCATAGGGTTGCAATCCGAAATAACTGTAGTTTTATGGAGAAGAATGTAGTGACGAAAACGCTGGACAGCTTGAACGGCTGCCAGGGCCAATTTCTCCACATGCGAATATTTTAGCTCAGTGGGGTTTAATGTCCTACTAAGATAATATATCACATGTTCCACTCCGAATTCATCTTCTTGAACTAACACCATTCCAATGGTGGAATGCGAAGCTGCGAGGTATAAGAAGTAGTCCTGGTTGTAGTTGGGAGGATGCAACAACGGTGCATGGGTCAACGCGTGTTTAAGTGCATCAAAAGATTGTTGGGCAATCTGTCCCAAAAGAATTGAGCGTTCTGTTTCAACAACCGTGTAAAACCTTTAGTGACCTCGGCGTAGTTTGGAATGAATCGGCGTAAAAAGTTCGCTTTCCCTTGCAAACTTTGGAGTTGGCGCAAACTCGAAGGAGGAGGCAATTTGATGATAGCTTCGACCTTCGAGGGATCGACGCGAATGCCGTCTTTTGAAACAACAAATCCCAGCAATCGACCCGTCTCTATACAAAACACACACTTGTGGGGATTCAACCGAATTCGATAATGCCTACACCTCATAAAAATTGCTCGTAAGTGGACAAGGTGATCAGCTCGGTGTAAAGAATGAGCAGGCAAATCATCGAGGTACGGTTGCACAATGTGCTTGATGTCATGAAATGCATAAGACATCGCCCGTTGAAAAGTGGCCCCAGCATTCTTAAGCCCAAAAGGTAATTTGCAATAAGCAAATGTCCCCCATGGACAAATGAATGCCGTTTTTGGTTGGTCGGCAGGCAGAATATTGATTTGATTATAGCCCGAAAAACCATCCATGAAGGAAAACATTTCACTTCCGGCACAATCATCAATAATTTGATCGATATAAGGCGTAGGATAGTTGTCTTTCGGACAAGCTCGATTTATATCCCTATAGTCGATACAGATTCTTATTGTTCCTTGTTTCTTGTTGACCGGAACAATATTCGATACCCAATCTGTTAACGGGATTGGATAAATGAAACCTGCTTTCAACAGCTTCTCGACTTCTGCTTTAATCGCAGCCGCTTTCCGAGGGTGAATCTGACGCAACCGTTGCTGGACGGGTTTAGCATCCGGATAGGTCTTTATTTCATGAACAACAATGGCAGGGTCGATTCCCGGCATTTCCTCGTAAGACCAGGCAAACACATCGCGGAATTCTTGGAATAGGGCCTTGTAAGTTTGGATTTCATCTTCTGTACATGAGGCACCTATATGAATGTTTTCCTCAATTCCGGGCTTCACTGAAATATCAATGGGAATAGTGCGAGAAATATTCCCTAAATTCAACTCTAAATCAGAATGTTTCGTTGGATTCTGAGCGTCTTTGACATATTCAGCGGTAAAGATAGATGAAAAATCATTTTCAAAAGCATCATCCTTAGGTAAAAACGAAGATCTGTGATGGAGATCTTCCCATGGTAGATCGTCTACACTTAGGATTTTGCGAAGTTGTTCGTCAGATGACACGACTTCGGGAAACGCTATCCGTTCTAAGGTTGATGTGAAAAGTGATTCTCCACTGATCACATTCATTTGGTCGATCTCGGTTGAACGCGAGTCGGTAAAAGACATGACGGCTTCGTAAGCAATTTCATATGGACTCAAAGGCATAGCATCACCGAATGAGTCTATCTCCAAGGATTTTAAGGATGGACTTGAAGTTTAAAACATTGGCGAATCTCACTAATCAATATGCAAATTATAAATGTTTATTGATATATTTGGTCTCTATATCGATCTAAAGGGCGAATCGTCATAAAATTGGAAATTGGCGAATCTGTGGAAAAATCATGGAAAATTAGCCCAATGGTGAACATTAGCCCCTAAAATTTTCCATGTCTATCTCAGATTCAGATGGGATGATCCAAGAATCATCATAAATAATGTTTTCTGATGTAATCATATGAATTGATTGAAATGAAGGGTCTGCGTTGATTGGAGGTAAAGGAAAAGTTCCCAGTAAACCGGAATCTTTAACTAAACCTACGCCAACGTCCCTATAAGGGATTGTCGTCTTACCGACATGCTGGATACTCTCTGAAGAGGCTGGGTCGGATGAAAAGTATGTCAGCTGATCAATCGTCACGATCTTACCGTTATGTGGAAACTTAATTACTCTGAAGACCGATGAAACGACCGCTGTCATAGCATATGACCAACTTCGACCCAAAAGAAGGTTGTAGTCTAGAGGGGCATCAACCACCTCCACATCCAGACTAACGGTTTTACCTTCTACCCCTATAGGCAATTCCTGTAGAATACCAAACGGACGGAACCCACGGCCATCAAAGGCCTTAAGGATGGTCGGGGATTGGTTCAACGAAGGAGAACCAAGCGATCTCCAACATTGAATCGACATAATACACGTAGAAGCTCCCTCATCAATCACAGTCCGATGAATAGGCCTGTTTTTTACTATCACTGGAATTTGGAAAGCCATTTGATGGGGTAGATGCGGTGTACTATTTTCTAGATCGAAGATTATCAGGTTCGGGTCCTGAACATCAACAGCTCCGATAGCCGACAAAAGTAATTTTCGTTGTGTTGGGCATGATTGCAGCACTTCTAACGCCGACATGGCTGAGGGTGAAACAGCTAAGTCCTCAACAATGTTGTAA
This sequence comes from Pinus tabuliformis, assembly GCA_031772625.1. NCBI lineage: Eukaryota > Viridiplantae > Streptophyta > Pinopsida > Pinales > Pinaceae > Pinus > Pinus tabuliformis. Next base: position 801,177,211 of record CM062805.1, on the reverse strand, counting down.
TTCTGGGCCGCTCTCGCATGTGGATTGAAAGCAGACCTTCGAAGTACACCCTTGGCGGGCGGTTTAATTACTAAGTCCGGGTTAGGTTTTTCGATCTGTAGTGGATCAGAACCAGGAGCTGAGGTTGATGGATTAGAATGAGAAGATTCTGCTTCTTTACCATCAACAGGATTCTTACTACCATAATCTTGCGATCGAGTCGCAATCCTCACATGAGACATCATCAAAATGGGTTCTTCACTGGCAGTCGAGGAAGAACCTATCATCTTATTCTCCTGCTCTGGAAATGGATTTTTTAACACAACAGGAGTGGGAGAACCTTTGACTATTTTCACAACCTCGGCCCGATGAGGGCAATCTCTTGTAAAATGATCCTCTTCACAAATAAGACAAGGATATCGAGGTTTGCGCTTTTCGTCATTGGTTTCCAACTTTTCCGTTTTCTCCTTCGGAGCCTTGTCTGCTTTAGCCTTCTTCTTTCCTTTCTTCTTCCCACCGTTTTTTGATTTGACCGTAGATGACTCTACAGCGTGAATATCGGCGGAAAGTTCAGGAGAAGACTCTCCTGTCGGGGAATCAGGTAAAGTGATTATAGGAGTAGTAGAATTCTTGGAAGACTTCTTCTTGCTCTTTGTATTCACGATGCCAATCATACCATCAGCGGCATGAGATCCCGAAGGAGCAGCAGCGATTTGATTCGATTTTGGAAGATCTGGAATCTTCTCGTGTAACGTACCCGACTGAGTCTAAACTAAGTCAAGGTACTGCGCCTGAGCAATGACTTGCTCCTCAGTAACTACTCCGGCCTTAGCTACATCTTCAGTAATCTTCGGTAATAATGATTTAACAAACCATTCAGCTAAGATTTGGTCCGGAATAAAAACTTTCACTAGCCTTCTTCGACGTCTCCACTCATGAATGTGATCAGAAATATACGTGGACGTCAATTGTTTTAGTGAAGTTAATAACTCCGTGTCGTTATCGTATCTGACCGGCAACTGAAAGTGAGTTAGGAACGAGGTAGCTAACTGGCTGAAATTGTAAAAAGAGGCCCGTGGTAACTCAATGTACCACTTTGCCGCGAGACCAATGAGTGTACGCTGGAAAAGACGTAAACGGATCGAATCATCCGAGATAGAATTTGAAGCACACCAGAGATGGTAAGTCATCACATGATTGGACGGATCCTCTCCAGACTTACCTTCGAACTTGGGTATATCACTGGGCAACTTATTTGGCATTGGCGGCCAGAACGGAAGATATTGAATTGGATCGTTCGTTAGGCGCGTCAAGTCTGGTAAATCCAAAGTTGCGATAAACGGTAACTGCCGGTTAGGATCTCTAAAACTCTGGGTCACAAGACCAGTCCCAGGAGGAGGATATCCAGGATAACTAGGAACAGGAGTCGCATTAGGGATATTATATCCTCCTAGAAAACCAGGATTAACCGGACCGTACTGGGGTTGTTGAGGTTGTTGATAAGTGTACCCAGGATACGGTTGATACTGGTAAACCGGCTGTTGGACAGCTTGCCCATGTTGGTACTGTCCCTGGTACGGTTGATGAACAAATTGAGGTTGAGTAGTGACAACCGTACTTATACCAGGCTGACCTGTAGGCATCTGGACCGTGGTTTGAATCGTAGATCCAGACAACGGTAAAGATGTCTGAGGAGTGGTTGCAGAGACAGTAGAAACCGGAGCTGTCGATACTCCAGAAGTAAGTGTGGAAGATGTAGCAGTAGTTGCAGCAGCCGTTTGAGATGGAGTACTAGGTGCAATTGGCGGCTGAGTAACTACCGAAGTTACAGAAGTTTGAACATTTGACTGGACAGGTTGCAGTTGCTGGGGAGGACCAGAAACTACAAGTTGTCCAGCTTGAGGTACCAACTGTATACTTGGCTGCAACACCTGTTGACCCTGTGATGGGTCCCATACTAACATTCCGGGGTATTGACCCGTAACAGGTTGAGGATACTGAGATCCATAACCGGATTGAGGATAGGATTGATAATTGAAAGGTGCAGTTCCCATACCTTGAACATATGATTGACCTTGAGGTGGTTGATAACCTTGACTCGAGTATTGACCTTGAGGTTGATAACCTTGAGGTAAATACGGATACTGGGGTTGACCTTGACCTTGAGGTTGATACCCTTGAGGTTGATACCCTTGGGGTTGATACCCTTGAGGTTGCCATCCTTGGGGTTGATACTCTTGAGGTTGATACCGAGGTTGACCCTGGGGTACATATTGAGGCTGGGGTTGACCTTGAGGCATGTATTGCACCATAGGTACATACTGACCTTGAAGTTTCCCCCCAGACACGATTTGTGTACCTTGAGGTTGCCCCCCAGGCGTTAACTGAGGCTGCCCCCCAGGCGGTAATTGGCCACCTTGAGGTTGGGAAATGGGAACTGAACCTGACATCATGTAAATGTCTCCTACACCCAATGGCATATTACCACTGTTTCCAGCTAATAACCCATGATCAATGGGTTGAGGAGATGCCCCCGCAAAGGTACCAGAAAGTGATTGATACCCAGTGGGAACAGAAGGACCGCCGTGTAAGAAAGATTCAGGAGTTTGAGTAAACACGACGACTGACCAGACATATTTACAGGAGTATAAATACCTCTAGGTGGGAAAGGAGTACGAGGTGTAGAAAAACCTACCCCTGAGTTGTCTAAATAATTGGTTAACGAAAGGTACCAAGTAGTACTTCTAGGAGGACTGTAAAAGATAGATTCACGCTCCCTGAGTTCAATAGTAAGTTGATCTTCAAGGTTAGAGACGCCTATTTCTTCCTCTGGAGCAAGTTCTTCGATAGCAATCAGACCAGTAGGAAGATTTTCGGTGATAACTCGTTCTACTCTTGGTGAATCTGGAACACTAGAAGTCGGAGTAACAGGTTCAGATATTTCAGGTTCTTCGCCTGTATCACTAGTAGACGAAAAACTACCAACAAGCTCAGAAACTGTAACAGCTTCGGGATTATAACCTGTCTCTAGACCTTGGTAATCTGAATGGACTACCAAGGAAGATTCTCCTTCTTCAGGTGAACCTACTCTACTGCCACTAGGAGGAGTTACAAGGACCTTCAAACCTTCTAGATTACTGGGGTCGTCTCGAGGAGGTTCACCCCTAAGTCTACGGGATCTTCTCAACAATTCGGCCACAGAAACAACTTCAGGAGACTGGCCCCGAAGTCTACGGGACTGTCTCGGTAATTCCGCCACAGCTAAAAACTTTTAACTACTACACACGAAAACAAAGTAAAATCTCAAATCAAACCACCTAAAGTCTCTAAAGAACCAAACAAATTTGAATCACACGCCTAAAGAATCTAGGGCGTCAAACCAAGCACAAACAGTAGCCTTCCAGACCAAAAACGCTAGTTGGAGATGAAACCCAACATCGCCGGATTCAGTACAGAAGTGGCGGGTGGAACAGTTACCCCGGCAACCTGCTTAATGAATAGACCGGCACAAGTTCCTCCACTTTAACCGTCTCGAGTGAAGTGAACCCCCCGGAAAATCCAAGTGAGTCTAGCCGACGTCTGCTCCAGGTACAGTGGGATCTTCCCTCCACCGTCACCTCGGTAGAATCCTAAAGATAATG